>VXAU01002515.1:2649002-2738911 GCA_013399695.1 Formicarius rufipectus
AGCGGGGCCGGGCCGGGCGGGGGCGGCGGGGGCGGCGCGGGGGCCGCACACACCGACCCGGCCTCGCTGCCCCCCGGGGACCCGCAGCTCATCGCCATCATCGTGGAGCAGCTCAAGAGCCGCGGTCTCTTCGACGGGTTCCGCCGGGACTGCCTGGCCGACGTGGACACCAAGGTAGGGCCGGGCCGGGCGCGCCCCGCGGGCCCCGCTCGCTCGGAGGAGCTCTGTGGGCCCGCTGTGACCCCGTTCGGGGGCTGTGCTGGGGGAGCCCGGCTTGGAGCCGTATCCGCGGCCCCGGGGAGGAACAGGCCGGAGAGCGGGCTCGGCCGTGCACTGCCCAGGCCTGGTCCTGGAAAGAGCGTCCCATAAGAGCAGTGCTTCTCCTTAGGCTGCGTTTCCAACACTCTGCATTTCCAATATCCTGCTTTTCGAACACTCCCGCATTTCCAGTATCTTGCAGTTCCAACACTCCCACACATCCAGTATTCTGTGATTCGAATATCCTTCATTTCCAATCCAAACACTTAACTTTTCTCTTCCGAGACTCAAGACTATTCTATTTCTCAGACGCGTTTGACATTAATTTCTTATTCTCAGCAACCACGTGAGCTCCTGAGCGTTTGTTGTCAACATGAAGTCGGGTTGTTCACAATTACCCTGTGGAATTTTGCTTTCCCCAGATTTTTACTGTTTCAGGAAGAGCCCTGTCCTGGGACCTGCAGTCGCCATCCAGGGCCAGCACCTGGCACAGAAACATTCCTGGAGCTGTCAGGTCACCTACACAAAGCAGCTTTGTCAATGCTGCCAAGGGCAGACACTGCACTTCTGTCACCACCCCATCATTCCTCCTGCACTTCAGAGCCTGGAATATAAACCTTTTTGTCCTTTCCTTGCATCCAAGATATGGATGGTCCTGTGTATTTATGTTAATTAATGTTAGTTAAACTCCTGTTAAATTGAATTGTTTCTGCAGAGAAAACTCAAATAATTATCCTATTCTTATAACTCTCATAATTATTTTTTTGGTTCTTATATATTCTTATCTTTTATGATAGTGCCACAGAAGCAAATAATTCAAGTTCTTTGTTAATGACGATATCCCTCATCCAGTTTCCTCAGAATTCTGGGATGGAGGCTTTCCAAACAACAAAACCTCTGCTTAAGCAACTCCTGTCTGCACAGTTTGCACTTCACTTAGTAATACCATGAGCAGACAACAAAAACCCAATCTATCCTGCTATTTGAATTATTATAACAACACCCTGACTGTTCTGTGCAATTACCACTTGTGTTCTCAGGGAAAACAAGATTATCTTTGTGCAGAGAGTGAAAGGAGGGGGAATACAGACAACAGAGCAGTCTGTATGTGACAGCAGATGAATTGTGAGGGCCTTTGGCAGGACATTGTTTTGAGATACTCTAGCTGTTTAACTGAGTTTATTTTGATTTTTTTTTTAGCCAGCCTATCAAAATTTGAGGCAGAAAGTCGACAACTTTGTCTCGACCCACCTGGACAAACAGGAGTGGAATCCAGCCATGAACAAAAACCAGCTGCGGAATGGGCTCAGGCAGAGTGTGATTCAGTAAGTGAGCAGTTGTCTGTAAAATGGCAGTGAAGCTGTTGGATAAGTAACGTGTCACCTAAGTCAAGTAAGACTGCAGAATCAGGTTTTTCACAAGACTTTCTGTGGTGCTCTCCTGAGTTTCATTGTAATAGTGGATGCAGTCTTATCAAAATGCACGTTTTTGCTTTATCTGAAATTGGTGGGTTTGAGCGGTGGAGTATTTGTATTGGCTGTCCAGCCAAATTATTGCTGCTGACAGCCAATGCTGTGCCTGATGAACTGAATGACCTTTATCTTCCGAAGAGAGGCTTTAAATATTTCAAAGATTTTTTAAAGGAAAAATCCTGAAGATGCCAAAGCTTGTGTGTGTAGACAGTTTTTGTGTCAGGCAGCAATCACACTGCACCAGCCTGATCTCTTGCAGCAGAGAGGTTCTTTTGTCCAGATATTTAAGATTCTACATTGAGGGCCACCAAGATGATTAGAGAGATGGAGCACCTCTCATATGAAGAAAGGCTGAGGGAATTGGGATTGTTCAGTCTGGAGAAGAGAGAGATTTGGGTTTTGGGTGACCTAATTGTGACCTTGTAGTACTTGAAAGGAGCCCACAAGAAAGATGGAGAGAGACTATTTACAAGGGTTTGGAGTGACAGGACAAGGGGGAATGGCTTGACACTGACAGAGTCAGTTTAGGTTGGATAGAGGAAGAAATTCTTCCCTGTGAGGGGAGGGAGGCCCTGGCACAGGTTGTCCAGAGAAGCTGTGGCTGCCTCATCGCTGGAGGTGTTCAAGGCCAGGTTGGACAGGGCTTAGAGCAGCCTGGTTTAGTGGAAGGTGTCCCTGCCCATGGCAGGGTGTTGGAATTGGATAATCTTTAAGATCTCTTCTATCCCAACCCATTCTGGGATTCTGTGCTTGATTTCCGGGTGAAATCAGGGAATTTGATTTCAGATTAAACAGAATTTCAGATTCAGCAGATTAAACTCTGCTGCTGAAAGAATTTGGTTTAGTATCTCTTACTGCTGCCTCTTGGCACTCTGAAATACAAGCCTTGGCTTATTAGATGGAGAGAACCTTTATAGTAAAAGTTGTGGGGAGAGAGGCAGTTGGGAACTCAGTCATGGCATTTTTTGCTTCTAAGGAAAGCTAAAAGAATGTCTGGCTCACAGAACAACCTTTCAAGGGCCATGCTAGAACCTGTATTCTGAGTATGTCACATTAGTCTGTTTAAGCTGTAATTAGTGAATGGATGTCCATCCAATTGAGGTACAGAATTTCCTATCAGTACCTGGAGTCCTTGAGATGCGTTTGTCTCAAGCATTCTCTTAATTTGTGTTACTCTACCAGGACAGTGAAGTGTACAGTTGAAGAATGTTACATCAGAGAGCCTGTGATGAGAAGAGTGTGCAGTGCTCTTTAACAGGCCATTAATGTAAAGAAGAGTTTGGGGAGTTTGAAGAGTCCCTATCACTCCTGGAGTTGCAAGGCTGAGCCTGAGGGTGCCCAGATGTGTTTCATGCTCGATGTGCCCCGTGCTGTCACCTGGAGGCGACGTGGTGTGCCCTGACCCTGCACCCTCTCACCAGCACGGCCTTAATAGTCCTGTGGCTCCTTTTCCCAGTGTCAGACAACGTCTCCATTTCCTGTCCCCTGCTCCCTTGTAGACATGACTTAAGCCTTCTGGACAGCCTGTGCCCCACAATCCAAGAGTCTGACACAGCCCCTGAAGAAATAAGTCACTTCAATTACTAGTGTTCAGTCCAGAAACTTTGGTGTGTGCTCAATGTCTTGTTTTTATAATACCCATCTGTCTAGACTACCAGTTACAAGGAGCGAGTGACAGTCGTGTTCCTAGGGGGGCAGGGCTCTTCTCCGTCCAGTCAGCCAAAGAAAAGACTGTGCTCTCACCTGCCCTCCTCCTCAGAATAGCTTGTTTCTCTTGTTTGTGCCAAAATGTGTTTGTTTGCTTTCATATTGACCTCATTTCCACATGAGCCCTATTAAAAGTGGTTCTTGTCCAACGTGTCATTTAAGTACCTGGGAGACCAGATGTTAGTTGTTAATTCTGTAGGGAGCAGCGAGAGGGGGTGAGGGGAAATAGGTGATTGAAACAACTCCCTGTTAAGGATCTACTGAGTAGGCTGCAGTTCTCACCATGTTAATGCTAATTGCAGTTGACAGGAGGGCTCTGGAGAATTACTGGAGGAGATCAGGGAGAAGTTTTTCAGAGGAGCTGAATGACTTCTTTGTCTTTGTTCAAGGTCAGGAATGCTGGAAGCTGGAGTGGACAGAATTATTTCTCAGGTGGTGGATCCAAAACTAAACCACATCTTCAGGCCCCAGATAGAGAGGGCGATTCATGAATTTTTGGCTGCACAAAAGAAAGAGGAAAGTGTGCCAGCTCCTCCTCCAGAGCCTGAGAATAAGGATCCTCCTGCACCATCTCAGGATGCCTCCTAAAGGTCTTGTATCTCTGCACTTACTGCTTACATTTTTCATGTACCTCATCTCTGTATAATGCCAGATAGAGGAGACATTGGTTCTCCCTGGCTTGGCAGGGAGGACACTTTGATCAGCAGCGTGTTGTCAGTGTCACACAGTCAGCTGAGCTGCTCCCACTGAAGCATCTGCTAAAAATACACTAGGGCTGAAGACATAGGTATGATGTAAATCAGCTATCAAGGAACACTATAGGCTGCCAATGCTGGTTTTGGATCAGGCCAAAAGGCCTTTTATTCCAGTAAAGCACATCCAGAAGGAAAAAAAAATAAACAAACATATCCAGCAGCAATTGACATGGAATTGGCTCGATAGCCTTCAGAATTACATCAAATGGATTAAAAATATATATCCTTTACTGAAACACAGCTGAAAGTTGAGTGGTGACAAGTTACTGTGCTGTAGCATTGAAAAGTTTAGCTATCTCTTCTTTAGAACATGCAGTGGGAGTGTTGAATTGTTAGTGACCGAAATAGTCCCCACTGGAGTAAGGGTAACATCTCAGAGTGAATAAGTTCATTCCAAGTTAAATGATTTTAAATAGAGCAACCTGTCTCTTTCGAGCTGAAAGGACTGAGGGTGCCTTTGTTGCAAACAAGTTCATTCTGGCTTTTGTGATTAAAATAACTCCAGGGGCCTCAGGGGGCCATAATTGCTACTCTGTCTTAGCACAAATGACTATGTACCCATCTTTGCTAAGGCTCTGGATCTAAACGTTGATTTTAATATCAAGGCCTGTGTGCACATTACTGAGGAACCACTGGCTTGATGGGAAATTTCAGTCTGCAGCTTTGCTGGGGAACTTAAAGCTATGCTGCATGGGAGGAAGTTAATTGTGAATTATTCCATCTGCCAGGGCTTTCTGAAAGCAGAATTGTTCCTTGTAATCTACAGGTGCTTTATTAAGAAGGAATAAGTAACCTACAATAGCTGTTCCAGTGCTTGGAATTATTAGAGCAAAATTAGCATGAGGTTTAGCTTAATAGTATTATGTGCCCGTAATATCATCCTGAGTTATTTACCTGTGACTTGCAGCTTTAATGCCTGAGATCTTTGCATTTGTATGGTTCAGGTAGTTCAAAAGCCCATTATAACCTGCAGCAAAGTGCAACTGTTAATATATTCTAGTCTATCCAAATGCAGTGACTTGTGAATGTACCTTTGTGTCCTCTAAACTCTCTTATTTTATTTGCAGGGAGTTCTGATACTGAGCAGCTGCAGTTGCAACATGCCCTGTTAGACTGGCAATGGATTACTGTTCCCTTTGGTGCAGGACTGCTGTCTGCCAAAGATGAATAACCTTTATCAGACCTGTGGGAAGGCACTGAAATGGTGAAATCCAGGTGCACCTGGAGTTCTGTGTGCAGAGGGACAGTCAAAATGTGAAGATAACTTTTGCTGTGAACTGCAGAGAGCAGCATGTATTCATTAGTCATGGGGGTGGGAAGGAAAAGGGAGTTGGCAGTTGTCTGGTGGGGGTAGGGCAGTGGTTTGAGATGATACTAATAGCATGAAGGAAAGAGGTTTTGGGGTGGGATATTCAAGTAAGAGCTGTCAGATGTCCTTGGATATGAGCCAGATGAGAGGAAACATCTTGCATCTCTGCTGTATAACACAGCATTGAGTAGCAGATGCCAAGTCAGGTGTAACTCACTGGCACTGCCTGCTTTAGGAAGGACATTTCCTGTTTAAAACTGGAAATAAAGCTTCAGGATCAATTCTCTAGATAACTTCTGTTGCATCACAGAACACCTTTACAGTTGGCTATGACTATAGCTGATTTAACTCTTATTTCATAGGTAACTCTGGGAAGCAAATGGTACCAGAGCAGATGATCAGTTTAAAACTTGTCTGTCAGCTTGAAAGATTTCTCTTTCCCATGGAATTTCTCAGGTGCCTAGTGGAAACTGTCCTATGCTTTCAGCTTGAATGCATGCAGTGTCCTCTGGATGACAGTCAAATAGAATGTGATTGACTATTCTGCTAGCAAATATACACATCTTTTTACAATAAAATATTTCAAAAAGCATCTCCGAGTTGTGGCTTTTTCAGACTTTCTTTCTTAAGGAAAGACTGCTTAAAGAAATCCCAAAGTCCTGATTGCTGGAGCCCTAATGAGAGCATGACCTAACACAGTTCATAGGTTAATCCTGGTTTAACACTGTGGGGTTGTTTCTTATCGTGATGGTTATTAGTATTCCTTTCCACATGTGTCTCAAAAAAAAAAATCTAAAATATCATGAGGACTTTATGAGTAAGGGAATGTTGGTTTGGTGGTTAAAGACTGCTCTCCTAATTGGTGGTAGATGTTTTTCCTTAGAACCTTAAGGGCAGCTCATGGCAGAAAAAGATCTTTTAGCTCCTGGTACAGTGTCTCGACCACTTCTTTGAAACTGAGCCATTTATTCAGGGGGGGAAAATGGGTTCAAGAGTCTAGAAAGAGCAAGTGAAGAGGATTCTGACTGTGCTTAGGTAAATTCTGGATTATGATAGCAGCAGTCAGGGAGCAGGGATGCCAGCTGAGTTTTTAAATGTAGCAAGTAGAGCTGGATTTACTCCAGTGCACCTGCATTTCCTACCTGACAAGGGCTTTAGCAGATGAGTGAAGGAGAACAGACTCAGCCATTCTGGTTTTTAAAAGGTTTTTCCTTTGTTCTGTCTCAACTGGTGTTTTGTCAAAGTGAGCACTGACACTGCTGTCCCTTTGGTGGGGCTCATGGCTGCAGTGACTGTGGGAACCCTCAGAAGTGAAGCACCTGATGAGTTGAGGCAGCCAGTCCACGTTTGGGATCATAAGCTCCAATGTTTGGACTCTCAAGTCCTTGCTTTGGATCACAGCCTTGGAAGTAACAAGCTTTGGAAGCACACCTGACACAACAGGACAGTGACAAAACCCACCCAGTCCTAATGATGGAGAGATGGTAGGAAGAGCCCTTTGATGATCAACATCTGTGACTGGCAGAACCAGGACTCCAGCCTCAATAGCTCAGTGATAGTATAGAAATCTTCACACCAGAACAAAAGAACAAGTTTGTACCCACTGTAGAAGTGAAACTGTTCTGTAGCAACACGCTGGACTAAAGTTAGTGTATGACTCAGTTTTGCTATGCTAGATGTGTTAAACACAGTCTGAGTTAGAGGAGGCAGAGAGGCCTAAGACACTTGAAATCAAGCAGCAGTTCTCACATTGTGCAGACATCTCAGTTCACATATCACTTGCAGCACTGCAGAACTTTTCTTACTTTCACACCATCTATGTTCCCTTCACATCAAACCCTGGACTGCAGCCTTCCAGCAGTTCTCATGTCTGTTCCTTTGACAGTGTCCCAAATACTGTCATGTTAGAAAAACTGAGAGCAGAATTCCACTGCCTTTCCCCCATTATTCCTGAAAAATACTCATGTAATGTGTATCGCCAAACACACAAAGCAATCCAGGTTATTTTTTAAAACATGCATATTTTAGTCCAAGATAAATTTAATTACACGTACTAAACCAGAGTTAAGTGATGAATAATGTGTTTCTAACACATTCTTGAAGTAAAATTGATTTTTGCTGTAAATTATTACTAGGCATTTTCAGATTTTTTTAAAATTTTTCATGCAAGTCTTACATAAAATTAATGGATGATTCCCGAAACACCTGCTTTGTAACTGTTCTGTGATTACAACTCCAGAGATACTTTTCAGTTCAATCTGGAACAGGTTACCAACAGAGCGAGGCAGCCAGCACAGCTGCTGATCATCTCAACTAGAACTGTTTCACCTGGAGGTGGATTTTGGGCACGTGCATTTCTCAAGCCCTTTTGCAACTGCAGAGGGTTTTGAGCGGGTCATGTGGTTCAGGCTCAATACCACAACATTAATTTAACATAAGCAGTTCAAGAGACATCCCACCATCGGGTAATGGTGCTGCTAAGTGACGTGGAAAGGATAACTCAGCAAAGGCTGGAGCCCAGGCTGTTCTCAGCCCTCATCAGCTGTTTTACTGGCCAGTAGAGAGTCCCTTGGCAAGTCAGGCATTGACTCGGACTTCACCAAAACCAGCAGAAACACAACTGCCATTATCTATGTGATCTCTAAGGTCCCTTCCAACCCAAGCCATTTGATGATTCTGTGATTATATATTTAGCCAGTTCCTGGTTCACACTCACGAGGGATGGAGCAGTTTAACTCTTTCACAGACGTTTTGCAGATTATACCGTAGTGAAAAATTTATTTTATCTGCTTTCTTAAAAAAGCTCAGCTTGGGAGCAGTCAGGGCCTCTCCTGTGCACAACCTGCAATGCTTACAAGTGCAGGGTCTCCCTGCTCCCTTCCCTCCCATTCACAGCGTGGTTGTTCGGAATTCGGCCGTAAGAGGGAGATAAACTATTACTGCATTTCTCCATCGTGAGTCCTCGGTGCAAATTCCAGCACACACAGAATTCCAAAGCCTTTGCTGACTCCTGCATGAATCAGCTCGGCAAGGTGTGGATTCAGCTTTGCCAAAGTGTCTCCATGAACTCTGACTGTACTTGTCTAATGCAAATCACAGAGCACATAACTGTCAGCTCCAAGAGGTTTCCAAGTAATAGGAAACAACTATCAATTAGGGGAGAAAAGTGAATAACCCAAGTGATTGGGTTATTTAGCATCTGAAATTGTAAATCCTACCCAAATCTGTAACTCACTGATCTGGTCTGGGGTGAAAAAGGCTGAGGCTAAAACAGTAGCAGTAGTGCCTGCAGCCCGAGCTGGTTGTGCCACAAGATTGTATCAGAACCATTGCTTCAGTTCTTGCGTTTTTGTGATTCAGGTGCTGAGCCCACAGCAGTGCCGAGTCAGCCTTAGGAACATGACTGGGCAGTAACCAGCCCTTGTCTAGACACCATCGAAGCCACAGCAGAGAGAAATGTGCTACCTCAGCCATCATGCTAGAAGCTGCTCCACCAAAAGTTCCCTGCAGCACTGGGACAAGCCTGGGGAAAGGCACCACAGCAAAATGCAACAAGTCCAATCCACCTGTCCAGGCTAAAGGAGTGCAAGGACCTCCTATTTCACTGATTTCATCTCACTAGCTCTCAAAGAAATTAGTGCCTTTTGCACTAATATTTCCACAACAGATACCTTCTCACTTGGAAAAAGACAAAAGGAAACCTTCAGACCAGTTCAGGTCTTGGCCCTACAAAGAATTCACATGAGGACAGACAGCTGCAGTTTGCAGAGTTGGAGGCTTTGGGAAGTCCAAGCAACTTCATACAGTAAATGCATCCATTTTGGAGGGGATTTGTAACAGAAATAGAAAACCATTACCATGAGTTTCGTATTTCATTGCAACCCTGCACAAGGGAGATAAAATAATCCCATTTCAGAGAACACTCATAAATTTCACATTTTCTACAAGGGGGCAGCACAACCGCAGCAAAAAAAGAGAAAATCCAGCCATAACTCTTCCCCCACAGCACTCCCTGTGAGACACCAAAGCATTCATCTCCCCTCTCTAGCTCCTCCTGCTACGGCTTAGTCCTCCCAGTAGTTACATCCAACTTCTACCACCACAGCAAAACCAGGACTGCTTTGACCAAGACAACCAACCTCAGAGCTCACCAACACCAGCCCCTGAGCTGGTCTCCTCCAACACCACCCTGAGCTCCACACTTTCACCCACTGGCTTCTCCAGCCAGCAAGAATGATGTTACAAATACATGACTTTGCAAAAATCACCTACCAACACAAAACCTTTCAAAAAACCTAAATAAAATCCAGTTTATCCTTACCTTGCTCTGGAGAGTTGTCTGCTGCCCTTATCCCACGCCCTGGCACTGTTTTCCCATCTGACTCAGCCCCAGCTGCAGGGACTCAGTGGAGCAGTTGATTTCACCTGTGCCAGGGCACACCTGAGCCCTTGTCTTCCCTCCTCACCCCAACCCCCTCCCAGGGGCAAAGCCAAGCTGCTTCACCTGCAAAAAGGGTTGACTGGCTATCTCCAGCCCTGCCTAAATCTCCACTTCCTACAGGGTTGTCTGGACACAGCCACAATCTGATGCAAAAGCCCAAAATGTCATGGCAAAGTGGGGTTTGGCAGCTGATGGCCCCACAGGTGATGCCTGACAGTTCCACCTCCCCACTGGCTCAAACACGATGAATTGGCAGATCCCGGAGGCTCACACTGCTCCCCAAAATATCCCACCAGCTTTCTCCAGGGATGTCAGGAGGGCACAAGGAGTGGGGGGTGTCCTCCTTTGGCAGCTTCTTATGGGGACAGATTTCTATCCCCTTTTTAACCAGGACCAAGCCCAGTGTGGATTCTCCGGGTTACCGGAGGGTACCAGGAGGGCACCGGGACAGCCGCTCCGTCTCAAACAGATTCACAGCAGCCTTCCCAGCCCCCTTGGCCGTCGGGGAGCCACAGGGGTCCGGGGGGCACGGGAAGGGTTGCTGTGGAAACAGCACGCCCCGGTGAGCCGATATGGAGTCCCCCTTGCCCCCCACCCCTCGGGCGCCGCTGCCGACGTGCAGAGATGCAGGTGCAGCTCCTGCGCTGGGCTCTGAGGGGCAGGGGAACAGGGGGAAAGGAGCTTTGTCAGAAAGAAACCTGATGTAAAATTCAAGATATGTGGGTTTGGGTTTGTTTCAGGGTGGTTTTTTTTGGTGTTTTTTTGTTTTGGTTTGGTTTGGGTTTTTTTGAGGAACGTAAAATCACAGTTTTTCTGACCAAAACCAAAGTCTGTCCCCAGGATGCTGCTGTTTTGCCATTTGGCACTGCCCTCACCGTGGGGCTGCTGAGGAAAATGAGGAGCTGAATCAGAGCTGGTCATCCCAAAGCACAGCTCATCCACAGCTGCAGTGCTTTTGGAGTGGGAAGTAAAACATTTATCTGGTTACAAGACTTGCTGACACTCAAATCAAATTTTATGTATTTTGGGAAGCTGGTCCCTTCCACAGAAAAGAGATGCAAAAGGGGAAGTTTGGTGGGTAAACTTAACCCCAGTTCTTGTCAATTAAGCCATTTTTCATAGTTTTTGTATCAAGGCAGGGTTTGATATCAGGGTTTCATGGGCAGCACTGGGCATGCAGACCCCAAGGGGATCACACATCCCTCCCAAAGCCTCACTGCCCAGCAGAGCTGCCAGAAGGAAGTTATAGTGGGAATTTGGACCTGGAAACCAAAGCAGCACATGAATGAAGTGCAGCCACATGTGGAAGAATCATCTTCATGTCATGGTATCCTTAGGGACAAGTGCTAGGAAGTCTGCACCACCACAGGGGTCCCACTGAAGCCTGTGTGAAGTGCCTGAAAGCACCTGTATAAAGAGGCAATTGATTCCTTGGGCAGTGCTGCAGGCACAAGAAATTTGGGGACATGTGATTTTGGGTATGCTTTTAATTACGTGTTAAGGTCCTTTGTATGTTGCCCGTCTCTAGAGAACAGGCACTTAGAGAAGTGCTCACTATCCCAAAGTCAGGGAACTCTTCCAAGCTGATAATTAAGAAATGCGACCCTGAAGGATTTCCTGACCAGAATTATTCCAAGTCTAAGGACAAATCTGGTTTTTGCTTTGATTTCCAGTCATCTCACCATTACAAGCATTTATGAGCTGATTTGCTGCCTTGACCATTTGTCCTACCAGAATGCAATGAAACATCCTGGTCTGTCCCTCTCCAGCTCAACTCCCTCTGCTACACTTAAAGGAAAAACCTCTTCCAGCCAGAACAGTTTTACTCTGGAGGCTTCAGGATTTTGAAGGGAGCAGCTCTCAGAAGCAGTAGGAGAGATGACAGAGCTGCCTTTGAATTTAGCTGTGATGAATAATTTGTAATTTCTGTAGATGTAATATGTATGACATCCCTTACCTCTGTGAGAGCTTTCGACTTGACTGCAAAGAGTGAAATCAAAGGGATACTAATGAAACTGAACCGAAGCAAAGGCAGAGCTCAAATACCAACCTGCAGGACACCAAGTCACTGAGAGTTACTGGAAGGTGATCAATGGAGAATTACCCCAGCCAAACCAGCAGTTCAGAATTCTGCAAGCATTAACCCGGTGCAGTTGCAGTGTGAGAGCCCATCCAAGAGAAATAAAGGCATGGAAATAATGTTCTTGGGGACTGGAAAAGGGTTCCAAAAGAAACAAGTTTACAAGATATTGGCTCATAATAGTAATTAAATTGCTCTCACTGAAAAGCAGTTGATAAATAGCAAAGAATCGGTCAAAACCTTCAAGAACTTAATCAGAAATAAATGAAGAGCCTTTTATCAGTTTCAGTGGAGAGAAGAGAGTCTGAAAGGGCTCAGATATCCTTAAACAAGGTTCTTCAGAAAAAAAGTCTGAAAAATGTGAGGAGAAGAGAGAATGAGAAGATTTAAACTGCACATGTGGCAGGGTCATCTTGCCTGAGCCCCAAGAGGCACATGGTGGGATTGTTGGGGTGTCCTCTGCAGGGCTAGGAGTTGGACTTCAATGATCCTTGTGGGTCCCTTCCAACTCAGGATATTTTTGATTCTATGATCCTAAGATTCACTCTGCTCACATCCAGCCCTTTGCACCAGCAGTCTCCTTCTGCAAGATAACACATTAACACTGCTGACACCCTATCATCCTAAAGATCTGGATTTCATTTATACAAAAACTCAGAGGCAAGCCTGAGTGGCATTGAAGCCTCAGAAGGTCTTAGAAGTTCTGGGAATTCAGAGCATTTTATTAGGTGAACTAGCAGTTCTGCAGCAAAAATTGCTTTGGGTTTTGATGTTCTCTTGTACTTTTCCACGTTGCTTTGAGCTTTCAAGACGTTAACGGGTTCAGCCTGCAATGTGCTTTGGGCTGCAGGCAGGGAATGCATTTGTAAAACATTACATGCCACTTCTGCAGAATATGGGAGTCCTCCCCATCAGCCACGCCCTCTCATTCCTAGCAGAAGATGGTAATAAGCATATAAGAAGAACAAAATCTATTAGGAATTTAAACAATCAGAAATTAAATGATGACAGTGATTATGACAGCTCAGTACTTGGTAACACCTTCACCTTTCCCAGATGTCAGAGGATAAGCTATTTTTACTGAAAAGAGTTGGTAGAAACTGGAGCTTATTTGGACATCTGCAGCAGAAATTCATTTAAAGTGATTTGAGATTGGAAAATGGGGTTGGGAGGGAACTCATTGGGCTTTATTTTTCTGGAAGAAGGGACAGACCATTTCACATTCTTGGTGCAGGATCAGTCTCCTCACTGCAAAGCCTGTCAGTCACATTTAAATATGTGCAATATCTAATTTTCCCGTACTCTCTGGACCTAACCATTTAACAGGCTTTAATTTTAGACTTTGGCATTGAACAAGATGAAAGTGGCGCTTCCTCCTTTGGGGCACACCAAGGCTCACTTTTTCTTATTGTTTTTTCTCAAGCTTTTTATCTTGCTCTGTCCAGGGCAGAGAAAACCATTCCCTTTCCCTGTTCCACTTCCACCCCAGCCAAGTTTCATCTCCCACCACCACAGTCCTTCCGTGGGCAGTGGGGGAGGCACCAGTGCTGACCTGAGTCTGGCTCAGGTTTATTCACCCCCTGGCTCCATCAATCCCAGCGCAGCCCTGTGCTCAGCTGTGGCTGAACTCTCTGTTCTCCCCGTCCATCTGCTGAGTCTGCCCAGGCAGGAGCATGTCAGCTCCATGTGCCAGAAGCACTTGATCCATTGTGATATTAAGTTTCATGCTGCAGCCTCCAGTTATGTGACCCGGAATGTTTGACCTGATGTCAGAGGGGGCCTCGGGCTATGCAGATATTTCCCCGGGGCACCCTGCCCTCTTTCTACCAAAGGAATCTGATCCACCAACAGGAAAGAATAAGAATTTACAGCTGTCTCATCCCCTGTGAAACAGTCTGTGCTACATGTGTCTGCTGTAAGGTGTTCCTTATCTACCAGCTTTCTCCTTTTTCCCTCTCTGGGTAATAATCCTGCACTAATAGCCACGTAAGAAACACGTATATTTTTCTTTTTCCACAGCATTTTTTTACAGCCAGCACCCCACAGGGGGTCCAGACTTGCAAGGTGCTAAACAGCTAATAACCCTGTTATCCACAGAAGTCCGGGCTGGCCAAAGACATGCAGTATTTTGCAGAACCAAATGGCATTACTGGGATTCGATTCATCCCTCATGGAAATCTAGACACCTCTGTGAGCAGTGAGTGTCCCCTCAGCATCCACTTCAACATCCTGCAAAGAACTACACCTGAAACAGGGAGATTATTCCTGGTACCAGAACTCATGTCAGCTGGGAGTTGATTCCCCCTCCTGTGTCTGTTACCCTTGTATTTTCTGACTACAGGAGGGGTCGTAGCTCTCCAGAGCTCCACTGGTGCTAGGAGAGGCCACAAACCCTTTGTGCAGGAAAATGCCTTTCAAGTTAATTTTCTTGCCATCTATTGTTTTTGAGCAGGGGATGAGTTTTAATGACTAAAGAAAATAAAGAAAGGTATCAGAGCATAGAATTATTACTGCTATTATTTAAAGAGCAGCATAGAATAAAGACTAGGCTTTTTCATGCTTCAGAAACTCAGAGGTGGAAAACCCAAAATAGACTTGGCTTCTGCAAAATGTCACCCCTGAATGGGCTTTTTCCCCTAAATGACACACATTTCACAGATGCCTGGTCTGTCTTCCTGGAGTCCACTGTGCAAGGACACGTCTCAAGTGGCTGTTCCTGGGCTGTAGATGCAGATGGGCCAAACATTCACATGTTGCTGATGGAAGAGTAAGTTTTTGGCCTTTAACAGGTGTGAGTGTCAGCCAGAAATTGTTTGATCAGAGTCATCTGTCAACACAGCATCTAGAAACTGCTTCATTAGGCCAGAAGTATACAAAAGAAAAGCACATCTCAACACTGAGGATGGACTCGGGATCTTCTCTGTTCTGACTCCAGCTCCAGCTGGGATGCTGTGCTTCACTTGGAGTAACACTTGTGAACTCTCTACATCCAATGCCCCAACTTCTAAAACAGGAAAAGCAGCAACAACCTTCCCCCCAAAGTCACTTTTTCAGAATTAAGATTTGAAGAATGTTCTGAAGATTAAACCCAGCTCCAACACACATCCAAACCCATCACAGTTGCCTAAAACTGAATGACATAATGGAGATAAGTACAGCAATAGAGTCACTTGGAAGGTCCAGACAATGACCACATCAATCAGAGCTGCTTCCTAAGGCAGATAGCTAAATAAATGCTAATGAAGTCATTTCTACAACACTCCCAGCCAATGGGGGCCACAGTACCTAAAAGCAATAACAGCCAAGAACAGACTGTTAAGAAACAAAATAGAACATTGAAAGGCCAAAAAAGAAAGCAAGTTTGTGCATTTCAGAGCTCTGAGAAACACTGTACCTTTGGAGCCAGGCTTTTGTTCAAGGGAAGGCTTTCCTTTTCAGCCCTCCCTTACTTTCACTGCCTGCTTTATCATTCATGCTTTTTGCTTGCCACATACCCAGATGCTACAAGAATGGGCAGGCTGTGGGCCCAGCTGAGGTCCCCTGACTATCAAAAGGCTCCCATTGACTTCAACAGACGTTTACCCAAACCTCTATAAATCACTGAAAGTCAGTGATTAAATAGCCCCTTCTGAATAGGGCAGAGACTAACAGAACACCCCTGAAATTTAGTTCCCCTGTTAAGTCCAGCCCTGCATGCTTGAGGGCACGTCTACATCTGCTTTATCTCATAACTTCCATGCTGAGAGTGTTGCAAAGAGAAGACAAGACAGTTTTTCTTCAAGCCAGTGGAGAATTTCTGTAATTGTGGCCTTATTTGGGATGTTATATCAGCTCTGCTATGTTTTCTTACAGTTCAGAGCAACCCAAAGCAGTGCCAACCATTTGAATCCCAGATCCCGATGTGAGACCAAGTTCTGCATTAGAGAGGGTATCTGGAAACTAGTGGATGTCTTTAGGCAGCCCACAGAGGAGGTTCATTTGAGGTCCCAGACACACACTCTGAATCCTGAACCTTTTTTGTTATCACCAGGAACTGATTCACCAGCTGGGGCTTTGCTGATGCTGCAGGTGCACTGGTGTGCCCTTCCAGGGAGCCCTTCCAGGGAGCCCTTCCAGCTCACAGAGTTGATCCAGCCCGTGCCTCACCCGTGCACCCCAGGTCCTTACATGGAATTTTCTTGTGTCTGTGCAACAGCACTGACACACCCCATCGACGTGGGGGTGAAATGTGACTGAGGTTGTACCTTCTGTGCATGTCATGTGCATATTTGACCATCTCATCTGCCCGAGAAGTCCCTGCCCTCCCACAGCTCCCCCTCTAAGCAGGGACAACCATCTCTCACCCGTCTGTTATCACCTCCCCACCAGTCACCAGTGCCTCCTGCAAAAAGTGGCACTGGGCTGACAGGTTTGATGACCTGCAGATGATGTTCAGCCAGATATCTCCTGGAAATTTTACATCACTGAAAAGGTGAAGTGCTCAGCTCAGTAATGGGACACGTCTCTGCACCTGACCCTAGACCACTTTCTGAGTTACTGGGTTTTATACTCTGAAATTTTTTAAACTAAGTGGGGAAAGGGGAGGGTAGAGGGAAGATGAATCCTGAAAAATACATAATATCTCAAAGATGTTTTTTAAGGAAAAGAAATTTCCAAAATAACTTCATCAAAAAAATAAGGGACAAAGCTATTGACCCATGTTACAGTGGCTGGGGTTGCGCTTGGTGTACCTGCCCCTCAGCATTTCCCTGCTGCCAGATCATTTCCTTGAGTCTCCTGGCAACTGGGAGAACCAGCAGCAGCCCCAGAGATGGCTCCAATCCCAACTGTTTTGCAAGCTCTGCAATACATGACTGACCCCCTAGTCTGAATGGGCTTCTCAGCACTAATTTGGCCCTTCAGATGGGTGACAACTGCTCCTAGTGTTTGCACTACCCTTTTACACTTCCCAAACAGCTTTGATTTGCAAAGAGCAAAGGGGGCAAGCCAGGCTCTAACACTAAGGCCAGGATCTAGGATGAATCACTGAAGTTCCCATCAAGAAAGAAGAGCCAAAACCTCATAGACACTTGGTGAGAACCAGGACTCTCATCCAGAATAAGTTTTCTTGTTTTGAAAGCATTTCTGCCAGCTATAAAATTCTGCAAAATGTCCCACATATGTTTTCTTACCCTTCTCCAAGATCTGAAACTTTGGCATTGGCTTTTAAACATATTATCAGCCCAGCCAGAGTCTTCTATGAGGTCTAACAGATGCACCACACTTGGCATTTGTCTCAGCAAAAAACACATCCTACAAGCAGCACCAGCTCTACCCAGTAATGAGTGTTATACCTTGTAAGGCTTGTTCTTGGGCACATCCCTCTGAAGAGCCCCAGTCTGTGCCTCAGACCAGTTTTGGTCTTCCCAGTGTGGACGCTTTTGTTGAGTTTCACCACTGGCAGCAGCTGCCCCTCTTTCCCTGCTCAGCAACATCTCCTGATGCTCCCGAGGTCATTTCCTGCCTTTGCCGTGTCCTGCAGCACATCTGAGTGACCCAAAACTCTTCTTTCCCATCACATCCAGACCTCTAGATGGCTGTCCAGCACGGCAGCCAGAGCCAGTCCAGACACTGGGACAGGCATGTGAGAGATTAGGTCAGTATTAGATTTCAGTCTCCCAGACGTTCTTGTGAAGCAGCTCCTTCCGATTTAACTACTCTCCTTTCACATGTTTCAGCCAAGGGCCGTGTCCAGACTGTGACCAATACACTGCTGCACATGCTGAATGCAGTGGCTCAGAAAGAAGCCACATTCATAGCTGCCTTTCGTGGACAGAATGGCACAGCCATGTCTTTTGTGTCATCCACAAGTGTAGCTCGCAGCTAGTTCTCTTTTGCACAAGATTTCATGCCCCTATCTTCAGCCAAACAGCTGTAGAACAAGTTCACACTGTCATTCCTTGTCCTCTTCATGCTTTCAAAGCAGTCCTGACTGCCAGAGCTATGAGTTTTCAAGTTAAGCAGATTCTTTCCCTATTTTTTCATTCTTTTATTTTTATTTAATTTATTTTTTTTTTAATTTTTAGATATCTGTGGGTTTTGGTTTTGTTTGTGTTTTTGTTTTGGTTTTTTGTTTGGTTTGTTTTGTTTTTGTTTTGTTTTTGGTTTTTTGGTTTTTTTGTGGTTTTTTTTGTTGTTTGTTTTTTGTTTGTTTTGTTTTGTTTTTTATTCACCTTCATTTCTTTCTTTCTTATTCAGTTTGATCTTGTCTTATCCCACCACATCTCTCTCCTCATCACCCTTTGCAAGTTCATGACTGCCTGGAAACTCAGTTATTGTGTTGCTTGCCCATCTCTTCTGCATCACTAAGAGAATGACAAACAAATGAAGAAAACTGACCTTTCAGTTCAAATCCCATGATTTGCCTTGTTTTCTGAAGTTGCTAAAACAAACAAAAAACACCTCCAGCAAAACAACTTTGGTTATTGTCCATGACAGTTCCTAAAGAAATGAGTATTTTCCAGTTGTATTTCTATTTTTCCTTGAAATTGGTAAACTTCTTTTAAAAGGAAGTTTTGGGGAGGGTGAAGATAATTCTTCAAAAATTACATTTTGAGGGGTCTAAAAGTAATTTTTCCTGTTTAAAAAAAAAAAAAAAAAAAAAAAAAAAAAAAAAAAAAAAAGCCAATAAAGCATTCCTCCAGTAAGTAAGATGCCATCTTTCTCAGTTACAGAGGGACAGCAGCTTGGCAAAGGGTATGAACAGATTCCTGTCTGAAGCAATCCAGGGGACGTGAAGGAAACCTGCAAACCAAAAAATCCAGTGTGCAGTTCCTGTTCCCAGCCCAGCATGTGCCGGTGCTGGTGCCACCCTTTGCTGCCCACCAGTGACAGCTGAGCTCTGTGGGCTTCTGAGGGAAGGGGAACAATGGTTAATAGTTGGACTTGATGATCTGAGATTTTGTTCCCAACCTTAATGATTCTGTGACTCTGTGAATGTAATTGAGACCCCAGGAGTATCTTCTCTGGTGGAGAATCCAACTGACCCACTGAGGTGACCCTGCCAAGGACAGTGAGACCCAGCAGAGACCCAAAAGAGAGCTCCACTCTCTTCCACCAACCTGAAAATCTTTCACAGAATTACAGAATCATTTAGGTTGGAAAAGCCCTCCAAGATCATAGAGTCCAAACTGTAACCCAATTCCTACCTTGACAACCAGACTAGAGCACTGAGTGCTACATCCATTTGATCCTTGAACACCTCCAGGGATGGAGACTCCACCACTGCCCTGGGCAGCAGCCCATTCCAGTGCTTGATAACCCTTTCTGTGAAGAAATTCTTCCTGATGTCCATCCTGAACCTCCCCTGGTGCAATTCAGGTCAATCCTGACACATTTTTCTGGGGTGGAGGGGAATATCCAGAGACCACACTCACACAGAGCACGAGTTTGTCAGTCACATCCATCAATTTACTATTGTTTTGTCTGCCAACCTCTCCGTGCTGCAGAAAGGAAGACACCACACGAGAAAACTCTCCATCAAAGAGGCTGAATTCCTCCCACAGCTGTCCACAAGCAGCCTTTCCCCCTAAGGATTCAGGTGATAAAGCAAAGAGGGAGGATTTGGTTCAGGTGTTGCCAGTGTGGCAACCTCCAAACCTTTCCTTTGCCCATTCAGTGCTGTTTGCTCCACTGGGTAATCAAGGCAAACAATATGGAAATGTGCAGCACTGAGGCCTCCCAGGAGGGTAGCTCTAACATTATGGCTGGGATTTGGGAATAGCAAATCTTCTGATGACTATCTGCAAGAGCTCCTGTGCTCCATGCAGGCACTGCTGCTCCCATCCAGTGCTCAGCTATTCCTAGCGAGCGCCTGCAGGCACAGCTGGCTTCACTCCTCTCCTTCCAAAACTGCAGCTCTGTGCTGCTCAGGAAACACAATACAAGGGACTTCTCTTGCAACTTTTCTTGGTATTTTTCACAGTGGGAGAAAAATGGGCCCTGCTTCTCTGCAAGTCCTCGCAAGCTCAGCCCGGCTCTGGATGATTCAGTCCGGTCCCACAAAAGCACGGCACAGCCCTAATTCCAGGAGCACTGCAGAACATCAGATGGAGAATACGTGCTGTTCTTTCCCACTGTCAAGGGAAAGTGGTCTCATTGTGATTGTCTGATGACTGAAAAGGGACATGCTTGGAAAAGTTCCTGAGCAGCTCTGTTTGAGCAGAGCGGCACAGCTCAAGCGAATGGCAGCACAAGGTGCTGTGCAATCAGCCCCGATGTTTGTGTACCTTTGGGCACTTTTAAATTGGAAGCAGCTGCTGGCAAACTAGCAGGGATGTTTTATAGCTTGCTGACAATGCCAGATTTTGCAGATATTAGAGTCCACACTCAGTGGCATCTCTGGAGTATTCTGCTTTTACAAGCGTTTCCCAACACACCACCAGGAATGCAAAAGAAATGCTCACATTTACACCACTGGAGATCAGGGATTGCTTGTCCCCATCCACAGTTGGCCCAGACGTGCTCCTTGCCCTACAACCAGCCTCTGGGCATGAACTTGGTGGGAAAAGGCTGATGTCTTTCCTCACTTGGGGATTTATGGTTAGTTTGGGACACTGGCAGTGCGTCTGTTGTTAGACCTGGTACTCCCTCTCTTGAGAAGTCATTTGTCTATCAAGGGACAGTTTACTTGTTTAGAAAAGGAGATTATAATATTTATTTCCCAGCAGAGATGTGAAGCCTCAGTTGGTACTTAAGCAACTGAAGTTTTTATCTGGATGAAGCTAAGTGGGTATAAAATTATAAAGGGGATTAAGACAGATTAAGAGGTGCCTGTTAGTCAAAAATGACTCCTGGTGGGCTGGGAGTTTTTCCAAGAGGCTATACATGACTTGCAGCACCACAAAGCAAGTCTCTTGTGCCACTATATCACTCCTCGTGCTTGAAGTCAACACCTCTAGCAATGCCTTGGAGATGTGCTGCCCTCCCTGCTGTTTGTGGATCCACACCTGATGACAGCCTAGGGAATCACACTCAGCTGTCTCTGGAAGGGAGACCTCCTCAGTGCTTGCACCTGCCTGAAGGGCTTCACTTCAGCAAGTGGGGACTTCCCTCAATCCCTGCTCACTCTCAGGTCTGGCACTGCTGTGAACTACCACTTTCAGCAGCTTCATTGGCCACAGGTCCTTGTCATGGATCCACCACCTCCACACCTCACAGGATTGGATTTTTTTAGACAAAAGTTGTCGTTCTGAAAAAAGTGGGCATCACATCCCTTCTCCATGCACTGTCACAACAATGTGGCAACATCCCCTCAAAGGAATGGTGTGCAAGTGCATAAAGTACATTTTATCAATACAATTTTTCATTCTTCAACTCATCTCAGGAGGTTTGGGCAGGGATCTCTGGGCTATCTGTCCATTAAGAAAAGATAATGCAACCTTTTACCCATCACAAACCCCCAGTATCATATTTCTTGGACCTCTCATGTCTCAAGAAATGTTGAGACGTTTGTCTCAACAAATCAGAAAGTGCAAAGACTGTGCACACTAGTAGGGAATAACATTTCTTTGAAAGAAAACAATCTCAGCATTTTGTTTCTTTTGCCTCAATTTGTTTTAAAATTGTGTAATAGAAAACTATTTCAGAGCAGATAACACACAAGCACAAACTGCATTTTCAAATTGCAAAGCATCACTGGGTTACTTCTGGATGTAGTGTTAAAAAAGGGAGACTTTGTTTATTTTTTAAAGAATTGGGGAAAAAATGATGCTTTTAAAATTTTTTGAGGTACTGGGACTTCTGGTTGTGTAACAACCAAAACTTCTCTTAAATCATTATACCCTCCTCTTGTTAAGTTCTCATTTGTTTTCACACATATGACATATCAGCTTCCTACATCAGTGGGTGGGAAGATCGTACCTGCTTTATAATCTTTTATAATGCTGCTTCTCCTTCCCTCAAATAATTTCTTCCAAAAAAATCCTTTCAGGTAATCAGTCAGCCCACAGAACTAAAGAGAATCGCTGTCTCCTGACAATGACATATTGCCTGTATTTTAGGAATTCTAAAAAAATCAGGGAGTATATTTACTGAACTGATCTGTACCCGGAATCCTCCTCTTGATACTGCAGAGGCCCACGGAGCCTGTGTTGAACAGAAGCCCAACAACATAAAGTGAGATTCACGATAAAAGGCAAATATTTTTCCAGTTTTTAGAAGAAACTTAATCTTGACACTCAAAGTCTCCTCCTTGCACCCAGAGCCTCTTCACGTAGCACTGCTCATGAGAAAGCTGTTCGCCTTCAGGATGAGAGTCAGGATCTAGGATGGATGCAGTATGCTCCACCTGAAGGAAAGAGTCCACAGAGTGTGGGAACTACTGATGAGGGAAACAAAAAGCAGGAGAGATCCCAAAGGCACAAGAGCCTGAACAGCAGCTGCTGTGCATATCTGCCCTCCTCCTCTCCTCATTTCTGCTGTTCTTGAATAAAAACACAAGGGATTTTTGGGGGGGTCAGTCCTGGAAAGAAAGATGTTAGCACTTGGTTTTTAGGAGCCAGCAGCTCTGAGTGGACACAATGCCACACAAAGGCATGTGATCCCTGTGGATCTCCTGCTCCTCCTCCCCTCAGTTGTTGGGCACAGCACAGTCCCTGTCCTTGCAGGGGTGTTTGTCACAACCTGGTGTTTCATACGTAATTAGTTGTGCCTTTTTCATTCTTAACACTTGAAATGTCATCCTTGACTCTCCTTAATGCAACAGCCATGCTCCTATCCAGAATTAGGGAGCCGGGAGCGATGGGATGGGCATGAAGATAGGGCACAGCTGGCCAAGCTTTCTCATGCCCTCCAGGAGGATCCTTCTCCCCAGGCCCTCTGTCAGAAACACGCTGTCCTGAAATGACTGGAGCAACCTGGGAGCTGGATGCTTTCTTATGGTTGTCCCTTTCTGAGCTATTCACAGTGTGACTGTCCCTGCCATCCTAAAGCAGGATGGAACACTTCCTTGCTCCATTACAACACAATGTGCTGGCAGGGAGACCCAGCTCCTTCTTGCAGGTGGGCACTGATGAGGCTCAGGAGCCCTTTCAGCTCCCAACAACTGTGTCCTCAGGCTCTGCTCAGTGCCAGGACAACTCATTACAAGGGTTTATCCAGGACAAACAGGAATTTATGCCAACAGAAACTGGACCCAGCACAGAAAGGAGGGGTCCCCCTTGTCTGTAACACAACACTCAGCACAGCCAAGGATGTTTTCTCTGTAAGGAGATCTTCTGAGTGGAGCAAGGGGACTCTGTTAGCAGCAACCAGACTTGCCTCCCTCCAGTTTCCCCTTCTCCCTTTCCAATACAAGGACTCCCTTCTCACCCTAAAGGAGCTCAGCAGGGCACAGTCCTATTCTCAGTACCAGCCATTCCCACCCAGAAAGGGCTACTGCTTTCAAGTTGCAGAAACATCAGCCCCTTCTTCTTTTACAGCTCCATAGCTTCCTTTCAACTCCCTAAGGACCCTCCTGATTTTATCTGGCAGAAAACCTCAGTTTAAACAAATGCTCACAGGCAACATCTGTATTTTTTGACATAGCAGAACAGGTAGTAAATGAAAACTCTCCAGCTGTTCTGCAGGTAAACACTCCTCAAGAAGCCAGATAGTCAGGCCATGGTCCTCATTAAACAACCCACAGTATGAGCACCAATATTAACCTATTAACTTGCTGCTACTAAAGAATGCTCCACACCTCTTTTCTCATCTTGGAAATGGCCTATGACTGTGATTGTAAACTTAAAGAGAAGCCTTAAAAGTGGCAATGTTGACACCAGGGCTGATAGGCCAGTACAGAAACTGGGAAAATAAAAGAATTTAAAACTACAGCTGAATCTCTCCCACATCTGGAGAGAAGCAGCAGGTGGGGTCAGAAACAGACACCTAATGAGTTTGATTTGATCCTTTTTCTATCTTTTTGGGTGATTTCCCAGAATTTCTCTGTCTCATGCACTAATTTTTCCCTCTGGTATATTTTAGGTGTCCCTTGAAAAAAGCAAGTTGACCGACCCTCACCTGTTATATGCATAAGGGTCGTACACAAATACTTACAGCATTAACCCTTTTTGCCAAGCACAGCATTCCTTCCAGGACAGGACAGCACATTTGGAGATGCTTGTTTGTCCTTCAGCTCTGTTGAAACCTGTTGTTTCTACTTCTCAAGCAAACCAGACTATTCTCTGCTGCAGCCCTGAGCTCACGGTTGCCAATCCTTCTGCAAAATTTAGTCACTGTATTACATCAGTGGGAATTAACACTGATGGCCCAAACCTTTGCAAGTGTTGGAGCAGACTCATCTTCCCTCAGGTTCTTCTTATTTCCAGATCAAAAAGGAGTCTGAAGAAAGAAAAAAAAGAAAACTGCCTCATGCCTAAGCTTCAATAAGTCCCAACATCCTCAGATGTTCCTCAGATGTCTCATCCTTACACTTAAAACATGTTAATGCTTTCACCCCTGGAAGTGTTCAAGGCCAGGTTGGATGGGGCTGGAAACAACCTGGTCTAATGGAAGGTGTCCCTGCCCATGGTGGGGCTTTGGAACTGGCTGATCTTTAAGATCCTTTCCAACCCAAACCATTCTGTGGTTCTAAGTGGCAAGAGAGGAGCCCACAGAGCACTGGGGGTATGTCTGGAGCACCACAGTTGGCTGCTGCCTCCTCTCTGCCTTGGTGGCACAGGCCAGCATGGCCTGTTGTCTGTATCACAGAAATATTCTTCCTGCCACACAGCACATCCCAGCTGGATTCTGAAGCCACTTCTCCCATTCCACCCTGGCTTTGGAAGTTGCCAGTGAAATAGAGGAAACTCATGTTAAAAAACAAACTGATGCCACCCAGTAAGAGAAAATTAACAATTCCCCAAGGAGGTGGCTCAGTGGGGACCTGGCATTGTGTAGATAATAGGGACAAACAAATGGCAAACCATATTTTAGCCCATAACATCCATTTTGAGATGGACCCAGCAGTTACAGTGGCTCACATCAATCCCCCTTTGGCACTTGGCAGTAAATAAGAAGCAGTGGCAACAGCCCTGTGCCCTTTCAAATGCAGAGCTGGATCACTATGTACTAAGGGAACTGTGCCACCCATTGCCAGTTAATCCTGCTTCAAGGGCCCTACAAGGAAGAACCCCCATGAAGTAATGAGAAACTTATACTAAACATGAGTCTCTTTTCAAAATGGGCATTTTTACTCTGAGGGGAAGCAGGAAAACACACATGGGACCACTAGAAGCTGCGTGCTGCCTGCTCGGTACTTTGAGTTCTATTTTCACATTTTTATAATTATCACATAATGCATAATGTGACACAAACCAGGAGACATCAGCTCCATGCAGAGCCAAACCAAGCATGGGCAGGCACTGCACGATCCCCATAGGGCCAGCCCAGCCCCAAGCTGCCCCTCCTGGCCCCAGCCCAGGAACACCAGCCATGCCCCCCTGCACCCCATGCCACCTTCCTGGAGGCAGCACAACCCTGCCTAGTGCAGAGCTGCTCCTGCCCCCACAGGTGTGCTCACCTGCAGAGGATGAACCCCACACACTGCATCCAGAGGGTTCAAATGAGGCATCAGAGCCTGCCGTGGGTCACAGCCTCTCTTGGGCATTCACCAGTCCACAGAGTCAGGTTTCCAAGCCAGGCACCTGTGCTCTGAGTTCTCTGAATTGAGAAAGTCCAAACACAGTTGGCTTCAGGGTGTCTTGCAGGGTCTGGCCAGCACCCTGTCCTGGCAGGGCACCCATACCCTGTTTTTATGCCTGTCTGCAGGGCACACCACCCTTGTGAAATCCCCAAGATGACAATTCTCCCGCTTGGAGACATGGGATAAGTGAAGCTTATCACAAAACTACTTTACAAAAGTTTTCAATCAAGCCTTCTGGCTTCTGCTCCTGAGGGTTCCTCTCCAGGGCACCCATCTGGCTCTACATTCTCCTCTTCAGGGACCTTCTGTTCTCCAGTCCCTCCTCCCAGTTCAGACACTGTTCTTGGCATCCCTTTTGCTGTGCTGCTACACAGGCCAGCAGCTGTCTTTGTGATCAGTGGTTTCCCTGAGACAGGGCAGATAACATGGGACTTGGGAGTTCAGAAATCCTGGGAGGTTTGCGCTGGGCTCCTGACAGAGAATAAAGGGTCCAACTCCATGGAATACCTGCAGTCTGATCCTCCCCAGTCTGATGAGGCACCTGCTTTGGCTCCAGCATCCTGGCAGAGGCTCATTCCTATGGTCAGGTTCACTCACACAACAGTTTTTCCTTATTAAAGGGCACACATATGTTTTTCATCCTTACACTTGATCCCAACAAGCTGACCTCTGCTGTCAGAACCAGTTGGCTGAACCTCCCTATGTAAAAGCAAAGCCTGCAGCAGTGTGCACTCGAGTTTAGCCATGAATAGCACAAGGCAGTAACACTGAGAGATTTTTGCAGCAGATCCTGTTGAGAAAAACAGAAATTACCCTCAACAGAATTTTCTCCTGTATGGAAACACCTTGGTTTCTTCAGAACCAAAAAGTTTTGTTCTCCCCACCCTGACCTGTGAGACACTTTCCCAAGCAAGACAAATTAAGAGTGCCCTAGTGCTGTGGAGCAAGGATGAACAAGAGAGAGGCATCAAATATCTTTCTTCCCTCTTGTAGGAAAGTATTATCCAAGTAACCAGCTGCACTGGTGGGGGAGGGGTGGGGGGGCCTCTTCCAGAAGCCTTGGCATGCTCTGCTGTTCCTAGACTAAATAGATTGTTGGGCTTCTCCATCCAACACTGCTTTACAGGAAAACTGTACAAAGCAAACATAATCCTTCCAAGGCCAAGCCCCTTCTCGTGCCAACTCTCAGCTCAGAGCAGATGTCCATGGTTGGGCTGCAAAGCCCCTAAGGAGCTGGGGGTCTGCACTGCCCAGGTGTCCCCAGCTGTGTGGGCTGGGGGCAGCTGGAGGGGGCTGGTGGTGTCAGACAGCAGCACATTAATGAACTGAGAACCTCCAGAGGAAATTCCTCACTGAGGATATGGGAATACAACCACCACGCAATCAGGGGCATTTCAGTCACTTAGTGTGGAGCCAAAGAGTTGCTGCCAAGCCCTGGGTTAAATTTTCAAGAGGCAGAGTTGAGCAGCACTGCAGGTCTCTGAAGAAAAGTGCTCTGTTGCTGGGTCTGGGAGGGAGTGTCCTTTGTCAGAGAGAGAGAGAAAATGTGATTTATTATTATTAGACATACATTAGAGAAAGAAATGGGATTCAGCACTGCTAAGGTTATTTCTAAGCCTGACATATAAAAAAACTCAAGGCTGAGTAAGGACCCCCCCTCCTGAACCGTGGGTTCCCAAGCTTCACTTAGGAACTCCTCTTCCAGTTTCTCAACCACAGTGACCATAAGTACTGGGCACTGTCCAGAGATGCAGCATAAACACCAAAGCACCAGTCACCCAATTCAGGGAACCCAAGATTTCATGTGATGCCAGGCGTGAATTATAAGAAATCCATCTTGATGCAGATAAAACATAGAGGATAGTTCATTCACAGGACACACACAAGGGAAATAAAGCCAGCAGTCTGTACACCTATCTCCTTTTTGCTGTTTTTAAGAAGCTTGCAGCATCAGGCAAAATTGGAGTTTTAACTCAACAGCACTGAAATTGTCTTTAAGAAAAAATATTCTGCCTGCATCTGGTGGCTGAGAACATTGCCAAGGCCTTAACCCTCTGATATTAACAGAAAGAGATATTGATGAGTGTCCCTCCGGCGAAGGAAACCAAATGGTGTTTTCAACTTCAGTGGATTCTTTACAGATTTTCAATTCCTCAGCAAGGCTGTTGCTCCAGACTGGGATGTAATTGAGATGCATTATCCACTCACCCAAAAACTTTCCCAGGAACACATGTGTGCACACACAGACGGTGCATTCAGCTATAAATACATACCGTACCTGCACAGGCATTAAGCTGCTCTTCGTGGCTGTCTGGATGTTTCTGCTGCCAGCTCGGCTGCTCCGTCAGGCGGGGCCCTCAGCTCTGCCAGCTCAACCTGCAAACACAGCAAACACAGCTCATCGCTGCTGGATACCTCACCACAGCCATGAAAAGCAGAAGGTGGGCTTTTAAGGACTATTCCCCATGAAAGACAAGGACTCCAAGTGTTTTCACCCCAAAAGGGGTGGTGAATCTCTTTAACTCTCCTGCAGACAGGAGCAGCAACTTGCTGATGAACCACGCACCCAACCTCATCATCCTGGGCTGTCTCCTCGCTGGAACAAGCCACCATTGGCCCAGTATTGGCAGGAAAATCTCCCTCCAAAATCTTCCAACCTCCTTTATCATACTAATCCTCACAGACAGCCAAATTCCATCAGAACAGACTGATCCTATTCATAGCGTAGCATCTATTGGGATGAAGAAAGCATGTCCTTGAAGGATTTCAGTGGCATAAGGACCTGAAGTCGTACCATTGATCTGAACACAACTTAGCTCTGAAAGGCTGGGATGCTCTCCAGATGAAGATTCTGAAATTCTGATTACCTGTGGGTCTTAAAGCACAATCCTCATTCAAAAATGGGGGTTCAATGCAAGCAGGGCTTTCTTGCAGGCTAGAGAAGACTGTGGTCAGCTACACTGCAAACCTTTCAACATAATGTTAAGGAAAACTCTAGTCCTTCTTTTAGCCTGGGAGTGTAAATGGGTTACATTATAGGTCTCTAGTAAGGGCAGAGGGGGGTGTAAACCCACTTTTTTAGAGTCCTATATGAAGGTAAGAGAAATCATATCCTCCTTTTATGAAACACAGCATGTGCCAAGGGTTATTCCATCTCAAAGGAATGAACCAACAATGAATCCCAAAGCACTTTAGGAGAGCTAAGCATCTGCACCAACAGCATCCACCTCTGTCCATCTGCAGCAGGGAGAACTAATACACAGGGAAGGAAACTGAGGCACAAAAATCTAATGATTAATGCCTGAAAACATATTCCTGTAACCATAACCACACCAGTATGGCAACCTAGTCATGTGTGTCTCTTCAGCATGAGAAATTATACCCTTTCCTGGAGAAAAAAGGAAAACTCATTTTTAAGAGGACTAAAACTTTTTGGAGACAGAAATAAACAGTTTACAAGTTATCATTGACAAAACCCCACACATCTAAACCAAAAAGCAGACTAAGAGATTGTAGAAATAGTGAAACTGATAAACAGAGAGAATTTTATCAGCTTTGTACAACAATGAGTAGCCAAAATAGTCAATTTAAATGTTTATTTGAAACAGTCTTCAGAGGTCCTCAACTATTTGTTATTAGTTTGGAGTCCATAATTTTATTTCCTTTACACTGTCCTCCCCACACACTCTTTCGTTGAATGAATTGCTGGTGTTGCATTTTCTCTGGCACACAGTGAAGTCTTATACAGCCAAATGTCTTCAGAAGTCTGTGTCCAGCTTAATTTGAAGGTGTTTTGTCCAGACATTCAGACACCATCCCACTTGCTCTTCAAAGAGGAGAGAAACTGGAGGTTCAACTGGCATATTCCGAGAGGAAACAGCCTATTCTGAAGCAGCCAGTGAAGGGACCACTTTGACTACCCTGATGTAAAATAACAGGATTTGGACCAGTCATTATTTTTCCACCAAGCATTTCACAGAAGCCAAGGAAAGCAGTAGTTACAGCAGCTTGAGACACCTATCAGGTCACCAGGCATCCTTCCCTTTCACGTCTCCAATGCACTGCAGGCTTGGAAGAGTCCCTGTGCAAGCAGGACAGCTACAAGCATCTCATGTGCAGGTGCTGGGCTGGCTTCAGTTCAGACAGCTACAGAAACCATGGAAGAAACCTGTCTTCCATAGGGAATGTCAGAGGAACCAAGTAAGAGGTTGAAAAACTGCAAAAATCATCTCTCAGTGTTCAGGGGTTTACTACAGTCGCTAACTCCTGTTTGCCCAGACAGTGCACTGGCTCCCTATGCATCTTCAAGGCATAGATACAGAATTTTCCAACAAAAAGCAGTTTGTTGTTTCTTCTGGAACCAGTATAACTTCAGAGAGGTCAGGATGCTGTTATCCTTCCTGCATTTCCAACAGGTTCTTCACTCTTACCTGGGATCAGGATACCACAGATACTCTGAATTTCACAGCAGTCACTCACCAGAACTCAGACCTGCCCCACTCTGACCACATGGCTGATTTCCCTTGACCTCAAGCACAGTGGAGCCTGTGGGACACAGCTGAGCAATTCAGACCATATACCCCAGAGGGCAATAATACTTCTACCCATTAATTAGGTGCATTTGTTACTGGAAATGATGGTAAAGTGATTCAAGTTGGTGAAATAACAAAATAAAACCTCTGAAATCAAGAGTCACTTGCCCAGCCCTCATTTCTGCAGTGCGAGCACTGCAGATGCCTTGCCCAGCAGTCTGGCAAAGGTCAGGTCTGTGGTGAAATGCCCCCTCCCCTATCAAAGCCAAATGTCATCATCATAGCCTGAAGGGAGTGGGAGTACAGGCATTCTGACTTGAACTGAGCATTGGAAACCTGAGAAGATTGCACAGGATTAGTCAGAGGGTAACACAAAACCCAAAAGCCACAATTACCAGCCAAGCAGCAGCCACTCTGCCCAAGCTGCTCCCAGCCATCCCAGCACTGCATTTGTGGGAAAAGCCAAGTGGAGAGTGCCTGATCCTTCCAGCTACACCAAAGGCAGCTCCTGGCTGGCTCTGGTCAGGGAAAGGAGTAGAGGTTTTCAGCGCTGGCATCTCTTGAAAAAGGTGTCAGGAAGTCCACTGGGTGGCAGGGGAGCCAGGTGGGTGGGGGGGTCTGTCATAGACAGATTTCAAAAGCCTTAGTGAAGGGGAAGGGAAGCCACCTAATGTCTGTGCCTATTTCTGGGTATTAAAGAGCCTTTTAGGCATCTGAGATATTAGGGATCATACTCGCTTGATGCACAAGAGATGCTTTGAAATGGTTACAGCCTTTTTATTCACAGAAGCTCCCTCTGAGTTGCCTTTTCTGCTCTTTGGGCAGAAGTTTATACCAAGGTTTTATTTGGCTTCAGGGCAAACATGATGCTTTGCAGGAAAGCACTGTCAAACAGACCCCTCTCCTAGACAAGTAATTATGAGAACAAATAGCTCCTTCTTAACTCACAGGGGAGTCTGCCAACCCCTCTCTCTGCTATTCTCGGATTCCTGGCTTAGAAAGGGTTACGTGAAATCTAAATGAATGGCTTGTCCTCCTTGGGCTGGTTGGGAAACTCTATGAATTTCAGCTGGCAGCTGAGCTGTGCTGTGGGTAGGCACTGCAGGTTATTCTGTAATGGTAACAGGAGACATTCTGTGCCTTCCCAAACAGGGCTCAGGCAAGTGCAGAGTGGTGTTGCAGCACTGCAAGCAGGTTTAGAACCATCAGGTGCTCCCCAAAAAAACAACCAAGGCAGTACCTGCACTAAAGACCTTACAGACTAAATGCAAAGTGTTGCTACAGGCAAAGATTAACGTGCAGACATCATTTTAAGTAGTAAGAGAAACATCTGGATATGACACTGTGAGCTAGAGGGCCATTATGATGCCAGAACTGGGTGCAGTGGTGGGAGTACAGGGAAATCCTGAAAGCAGGAGCAGCAGCTTTGCAGGGCTCCGTGGTGGTCAGTCTGTGAGTGCAATTCAAGAAATTAATTTTCAGCTGTGATGTCTAAACTTTAGTTTTGACTAAGGCGTGCAGCATTTTAGATTTGCTGCAAAATCTCTGTATTTTCCGCTTTGTTTCAAAAATCTACAAGGAACGTCTCTAATGCTTCAGTTTTTACTACAGTTCTACCATTGCCTTTGTCAAACATCATTTTTTATCTCACCTGAGAATAGCCAGTTTAGCTCAAAACTCACTGAATTTGTGAGACTTCAGTACTAAAACATTAAATGTTTCCAGCTCCACACATCCACAGAGGGAAAATCAGAACCTGCACACAAGATGTCATAGTCTTACATTTAAGACCAAATAAAACCTCACAAAGTAAGAGGATTTCAAAAAAGGATCAAGCACTAGTTATGAGTGGTGCAAATGAAGCGAAGGCAGAAATAAAGTGTAATTTGCTATCAGTGAAATTATCAGAGCCTGACCGTTCACTTTTATTGATGAGTGCAAAAAGGTCCTGGTGTTCAAAGATAACAACCTAGATTCAATAGGAAAAAGAATAAATCACAGAGCAGCCATTCATTAAAGGAGTTAAAAGTCTCCCCCAGAGCTGTATGACTCCTCAGAGAGCAACTGGTCACATGTTCTCAGAGGTATCTGATGAATTCTCTATTTTTGGGTACTTCCCTTTCTAACTCTGCTACCCGGAATGCCCTTTTCTCCTGACAAGAAAAAACAGCCATAAAAAGCTGAACTGAGAGAGAATGGATGAAAAAAAGAAAAAGAGGGTTTATTTCAGGGAAGCATCCAGCAGTTCACCTGTTCCTTGTAACACACCCCAACTATCAGGACTTCATCTAATCATACCTCTACACATGCCTGGAGTGTTTCTCAAAGGAGCACCAGTCCTATTCCAGCAATGAGTCACAGCAGTTCATCCTTCAATAGGCAGCAGCTTCACATGTGTTAACCTTGATGCACATGCAGGAGACTGTTCTGGGACTTCCTGTTGGTCTTACAGAACAAATGAAGATTCTCTCTTCCCATGACATCTTAGACTTCTGAGGGAGCATCCCTGTCTGTGACCTCTGGGGCAGAACAGCACAACTAGAAAAGACAGGAGCAGAGACAGGACCAACTTCAATCAAAGATATAGCAGAGAGATAACAGGGCAAAAGGGTGGAGGAAAGTGAGAGAATTTGATGCCTAGCCCAACAACAGGAATGCTTAGCAAGATATACCTTATGATCCTGCTCTTGATCAAAACAAAACTCATATCCAGCCTTGAAAAGAGGAAAATATCAACTAACTCCTGCTCGCCACTTTCTTCCTGGGACCATCCTTGGGCAGCAAAGTAGGATGGATCCAGGAGAAGGATGGAGGGGTGCACTGGCCATGCATGCCATCTCCATCACTGGAAAGAGTTTGTTTCATGAAAGAAACAAGAACACATTTCACTGGTGCAATCAAAATAACATTGGCCTCTTTGGGACCTAACATTGGTGTTATTATGATGTTGGGGTGAGAAGTGTCTATTTATCCTCCTTTTATTTCTTGTTAAAAAGCATAGCCCATGTCAGAGCTGAGGAGAGCTGCAGCACAGAGGAGACATTCTTCTCAGCTTTGGATTAAGATCAGTATTTTAATGAAAGCACTTATTAGCCCCAGCTGGGGCTCAATTTTCCAGTGAGTTGGGAAAAAAAATATATTGCCCTGGCCATTCTTCTCTGGGGATTGCACTGAGACATCTGAGAGTATCAATTACTGATCATAATACTCTATTGGAAACAAACAGCTGTGGAAAAGCCTCTGGCTGAAAACGACTGGATTGCTTTACATTTTAGAGTATGGTTCTTGGCTATATGGTGTCCACTTTTTTCCCACTCTGGGATCCTGACTGCTCTCAATGCAGTAGCCCTGGCCTTGCCAGCTTCTCACACCAATGCCCGCTCACCATCCACCAAAGGAGGCTCAATTCTCTGCAGAGACAACACCTGGTCTTGGGTGGAGCTGAGCAGAGCCTAAGGGAGCCTGTGCATATTGGTAAGAGCCCCTCAAACCCTCCACCTTCAGGAGAGAGATGTTCCTTGTATTCTGTCTCCCAAAAGGCCTCTGGGCCATTCATGTGCCAATGCAGATAACTGCCCACGGAAGTGGGCGATGTGCTGGTGCAATTCCTGGCTTTAGACTCCTCCCAAAGCCTTAACTCTGAATTCCCATGCCTCCTGTACTGCCCTGGTTGGGAGGGAGGGTTGCCCAGACATTAAAGTGATCTCAAGCTGTCCAACTCTGCTGCAGCCTGGCACTCCTGGCTATGGCACCATCCTTGCACTCCAATGGGAGAGTGTCCTGTCCCCCAGGAAGGACAACAAAGGGAACTCACTGCCATGTCAATACACTTGGTTTTGACAAAATTACTGCGTGGGAAGAGGAACATTATTCAGCCACCTGAGCCTACAGGTCTTGTCCTTCCTCCTGTGGTTATGGAGGGAAGGAATGACTACATGGGCACAAGGTTATTCCTGGAAAGCAGAGATGCTCACACGCCCTCTTGGAATGTTTGTACCATCTTGTGACTTAGGCACCCAGGCCCCGTTAAAACAGGCTTAGGAGGGTTTGTACCTTAATGCAGGGGTACAAGGAAGGTGAGTAAGAAACAATAGAGGGGGTGATGGCATAAAAGTGTCTGCACATCCTTGTGCCTACAGGGAACTTTGCACTGGACACTCAGAGGAAGACAGACCCTGAGCTGGAAGCTTGCAGTGTGAAGTAAAGGTTAATTCCATCCCAACACTTTATAAAAAAGCTGATCCAGAAATGGATGAAACCAGAGCAGAGCTGGAGGAAGCTGTTATTTCAAAGTCAAACCTCATAAAATGTGCAAGAGTTTCACAATGAGGGGCAGAGTCCTGCCTGGTTCAGCAGGGAGGGTTTGGAGACGTGTGTTTGTGATGTTACACTCACAAAGAAACTGGCACAGGGGCAAAGTGACCACAAGTGGGTGTGTGCAGAACCACCAGCTTTTCCCTCGTGGCCCCCAAGGGTGGAGGAGGTGGCAGCACTTCCCTCCCACCCCAAGGGATCGAGCAAGGGGTGTGGAGGGAGAGACACCCCACAGATGTGAGCCAGCAGTTTCTGGAAGAGTTTAAAGCTGTCTTCACGTGAACAGCTGCACTGAACTGTAATGGATGGTCACTCCCAAAGGCAAACTGTAAAATTGCCAACAGAATAGGCTGTGTGTGTCTGTGTGTGTGTGTGCATCTTCCTGGGGTTGGGGGCTGCCACAGGGACAGGCGAGACAGGAGGGAAGCCCACTCCAGCAGTTGCCAGGTTGAAGGCTTCATAGTCTTCCAGCTGTAGTGGCTGGAGTTATTTTCCTCCACTTGGAATTTCGGATCTGGGTGGATTCTATCAGAATATCAAATCAATAAAATGCTCTGTCAGGAACCTGTTTTCTAAATTCCAGAGGAAAAACGCCTCAGACTTCAGGAGCTGGCTCCCAGCTAGCCTGGGATCAGGTAGCTCAGGAGTTTCACAGGGAACCAAAGGAAATCACAGGCATGTTTGCCTTGAGAATTGTGCTACTGCCTGAGGTTTGATTAACTTTTTTATTCCCCACAACTAGTTCATCCTCCAGCTGAACTGGGAATCTGATTCTATGCAGGGAACAGAAGGGAATACAGATGGAAACCAAACTTTGAATTATTTTTCCATCTTTTAAATGAGTAAAAAATTCTCATTGCTGGCCCTACACTAATTTCACAGCCCTGTGGTAACACAGGGCTGGAGAGGCACCTGTTCAGACCCAAAGCCCAGCCAGTCTGACATGATACATTCCATCTCCCTGGCACCCTCCAGCCAGGGACACAGCGGCCACAGCTGCTCTGAGCCCCAAAGCAGATGCTAATCCTCATCTCGTGGAAACAGGCAAGGAACACCTGAAAAGAAACCGAGTCTGAGCATCACACAGACCAACCATTCAGCTCAGGCCAGTCCCATTAGATTTGGTTGACAAAAGAATCCAACGTGCACATTTATAATTTGCCAAAAAAGAAAAAAAAAAATAAAAAAAATTTTGGGAAGCAAAACTTTCCCTTCTGAATGGAGAGTTTCTGTGGCCCAGCCTCCCTCCTCGTCAGCAGACAGGGTGGAATTCCTGGGCTACGGGGGAACTCTCCTGGGGCTGATCATGTTCTTAAAGGCATGTTCCCAATCAAGAAGGCTGAGATGAGGCATAATAATTGCATAGGCTTCCTGAGAACTGGCTTAATATCCCTCAAGACTGATTTAACCTAGTTTTTCATTCTGCTTTCACATCAAAAAATAAAGATCTGTCTATATCTTGATATACTGCAAATCAGGAAATGGAGGCGTATGGTATATCTCATCCTCCCCTGCCTGGAGCTCTCCAAGGCACGTTGCCAAGGCAGAGCTGCCTTGGCTTTTGCAGACACTTCCATTGTGTCAGCAAAGCTGTGCTGATTAACGCTGGTGAGAAAGAGAAACTAGTGGCCTGTTAAAGGTCTGAGAGTCAAGAGCCATTTAATCCTGGGCTGGCAGGGGTTTTTTGTCCTTGAAATCCACGGATAATAATTAGTTTCATTACCAGCCTACATTACACACCTATTGGTCTGTAAGGACAAATGAGGATGGAAAGTTTTGTAGGCCCCCAGCTATAGCTGGTTATAATTATCATTAACACAGAAACACTGGAAAATATGCCTATATTACTGGACAAGTGCCAATTCTGTGCTTACCTTTGGAACACCTTGAGGCAATCCTAAAATGCAGAGGTGCATGGTGGCGTTTTCCTTTCTTGCTGAGCTGAGGCTGCTGACCTTCTGGCAGGTGATTCCAAGAGGTGCTGGGAGAGACCTCAGACATGCTGCCACTGCGATATCAGCTGGGAAAGACAGTGGCTATCAGCTCCCAGTCAGGAGGAGAGCCTGCCTGCAGCAGCTCTCCACGCTGCTGGGGGCAACTAAAAGCAGAGAGCAGACCCACAGCCCCAGCCCAGGGGACCAGCTGGGTAAACCCCAGGGAGCACCCCGAGATAAATAATGCAGTCTGGCCACAAAGCCACAGCAGTGTAGATGCAGACACACTAGTCTGGCTGGCCTGCAGGAACTTTGGGCTTTTCTGTTGCCCAAGAGTGGGGTGAGCCTTTCCTGTAGGACCAGCTTTCAGTCCCTGCTTGGACACTAGTACAGACCTTGCTGCAGTGCTGTCAGAAGCGAGCTGGTTGCTGTAAGGTTATCTTTAGCTACACATGATTATAGAAAGACTGTAATTGCAACTGGCCTTCTTCATTACAAGTGCTTTTAATTCTGTAGTAAATGGATGCTCTACAGACCAAGACACAGCTATTTTATGTTGAATGTTGCCAGTGCAGACTCACAATTCCAGCTTTAAAAATACAGATCTCTAACAGTTCAGTAAAAAGCTGCTCTGGGGTCTGTAATAACACCGACCTGTAACTGGGCAGCAAATGTACCCCAAACACTACACAACATTGTCGTAGTACAAGATATTTGGGAGGTTCACTTCTATTGCTGAGGTGGCTCAGCATAGCAGACACCTCTGTGTGACAGCTGGGCAAGGCACGTTTGATGCCACACGTTTGTGACACAACACGGCATTTGCGAAGCCCAAAATGTAAATTTTTCCCTTAAAAAAAATGGATAAATAAAGAAGTTGCAGATGAATTAAATTACAGGATTTAGTGTCATGAATATGCATTGCTCTGAGCCATCCTGGTGAATATTAACGCTCCTCGGTCGAGCATGATCCCATATAAAGCCACACCTTGTCTGGCTCAAGCAGCCATGTGAGCCCTGAACTCCCCTCATCTCCCTTAGATCCAAGGTAGGAAGAAACAATAGTCCCTTAAAACACTTGGGACCAATTCCCAGGTTTCTTGCCCACTGAACTCAGGCCTTACTCCCAACTGTGGCAGCAGCAGCTTTACCTGAGCTCACAGCCCCAGTGTCCCAGGCTCTGACTGCTTTAGGGGCTACTGTCTCCACCAAGAAATCAGTTCTGAGTTCAGCAACTTCACTTAATTTTGCTGGACTCATCCTGTGCTCTGTGATGCAGGGCTGCATCCCGCAGCTCACACAAGGACAGGGAAGATGGAGCAGGCAGTTCCCATCAGTCCCTTAAGCAGAGTTGGGTGAGCAGAGGCTGTGCTACAGAAACTCCACAGGCCATATTTTTGGCAGATCCTGAGCTATATAAACAAACAGGAAACATGACCTGAGCTTCCATAAATTTCCTGAAAATCTTTAATGACTCTAAAGGCTTAATAAAGTGTTTCACAGCAGAGGCAGCAGTCAGTAATTATGGGCTTGGAATCTGTGAAGTTGCAAGACAAGGTCCAACTCAGTGACTGAAAATCCAAGCAGTAATAACAGCTCTTTCAGAGTGCAGCATATTTTTTTGCCATCATATACCCAACTTTGTGAGCTGGTGCATCCCTAGCCAAGCATGCTGTCAGCAGAAGCTTTAATCAAAGGGCAAAATACATTAAAAATAGAGACTAGTTCTTGCTGATGGAGTTGCAGAGCATTGTGAAAGCCTAAACTGTGTGCTAGAAGAGCATGACTTAGCAAAAATTATAAAGGGGCAGCTACAGGCTCTAAAAGTCAGTCTGTTACTGAAAGTAGGACGTGCAGGAAGGTTTGGGACCTGCCATCGTGTGGGAGGGTTGTCACTGCTGTACCCTGTTCCCAGAACCCATAGCCAGGGACCCCAACACCATGTCTGCATGCAGGTGGGTACACATTAATTGAAGCAGGCTTAAAAGAAGGGAAAGAGAGAACGGGGTCACAGCTCCCACAGACACCCCTCCGGGTTCAGGGGGAGCTACTGTCTCTCACAGGTTATTCTGATCATCCTGGATCTGGGAAAGACACTCCCATACGAAAACAACCTCAAACACTGCTTGGAAAGGCTGCCAGTCCCAAGTTACTAATCTATCACACTGCTCTGACTGCATTTAAAATGTTTTTCGTCAGCACTTTGGTCATCTTTTTACTCTTATGCATGGTTCTTTTAGCAAAGCCCCTCTTTAAAGGCAACTGACAGGTTTCAAAAGCAAGCAGGACTGTTAGTTTTTCCTTTTGCCTGTCATTACACAAGAGTAGGGCTTGAGATCCAAGGTTCTATTAAAAAAGGACTAAATTAAGCTCTTGCATGATGTCTCTAGAGATGCATCAGTCAATGCTTTCTTACACATTCCTTTTACAGCAACAGAAAAGTTTGTATCCCAACCCAACTGCAGCTATTCAGCTGTCTAACCCCCCTGTAACTACATCAATCCACAAAAGAGCAACCAAACTCCTTTGAAACTTCTGCAGTGAGGCAGCAGAGAAGAATTTGATGTTGAATGCTTTAATCAAAGTTGGAGACCTCTATGGATTCATATTACTGATGGTTTCAGGAGAGCTCACACCACACATGGATGAAGAAGAAAAGGGAAGATAAAGGGAACTTCAAGGAAACAGAACTGAAAGGCTCACTGAAAGTGAGCCCTATACTTCCAAACACTGTACTAGACTCCTGGCAAGTGTCCCTTTTCATAGATCACTGCAGAATTTGTTACTTGTTTCTACAAATTTAGAAAGAAAATATCTCATACGCCCGCTGTGATCAGTAATGCGCCAAAGCAAGTAAACACCACATTTGTTAATGTTTCCAGAGATCTTTCCATCCCATTGAACCATTCTAGTGGTTCAATCCATAGAAGAAGAACGGAAATAGCTTAGATTACTTATCTCATTTACAAAATAACAATTAAAAAAAAACACCTCTGGATTTTGCAGCGCTGCATCCCACCATCTCCACAGCCAGCCCTGGGATGTGGGGAATAATGCAACCTTCAATCCTGCTTTAGCAAAACAGATGAAGTTCTTACTTGTTCTTCTCTTACTGGTGTTTTTGGAAAATACAGAAAGGAAAAAATTGTCAGACAGAAACAGTCTGTGTCACTTCAAGCCAATCACCAGGGACCTGGACTCAGAGCCCACTGAAGTCAGTGGAAAGATTCCTCCTGACTTCCACAGGGTTTGGCTCAGATGCCCCCAAATGTGCTTCTTGCAGGTGTAGATTTACATGTTCCTTTTTTGACTGTGTGAACAAAGACTGCCCTCAAGAACCACCTTAACCACAGCTGCATTTGTCTCTAACAGGGAGCTTCCACCCTGCCTTTGGCAATGTTCCTGGCCTGGGGCCAAATCTCCGAGCCAGCACATCCCTCTGTCTTCTCCAAAACTGTCACTTTGGTAGGGCCCACATTTCTAAGTGTCCAGTCACACAGAGCTGGCCTGTCTCTCCCCTGCATTTTTTTGCCCACATGGCTCTTGCCACTGCCACCCAAGCACCTGCAGAACTATCCAAGTGTACCCAGGAACCTCAGAATTAACATCCAACATAAACATTCCCTTTTAGGAGATGTCTGTTGTCTGCTGATTGATTGCAGGACAGGGTACATGGTGGCACACACACACACACATATATATAACCAGCATTTCTTTCATTTTCTCCTTTTAGATAGTTTACTTGGGACTGTCTTCTGAATATGTCACTTCACATTCCAGAATACTGAATGAGCAATTGGGGATTTTTAATCCAACTTGAGATAAAAAAAATAAAATTAATTTCTTAGATTATTTCAGCTGGATGCTAACTTCAGGTGTATCAGGCTCAATGTCTTGAAGGCTCCACCAGGTAACAGAGATCACTATCAACCAAGAATGAAGATCACATTCTGTGTCTGGTGCAGAAGGAAGAGGTGCCCATACTAAATGCAGTTCTGCAAGCCAAACAGAAAGTGAAATCAATGTGAACCTTGCTTAAATAGGTCACTTATCTGCTTGGGTTTCCCACTCTACCCCTCTGCTTCCCAAATGGTCTTTGAACAGTCAGAGTTCTTTAAGTCACCAAAGGGACAATTACGCACTCCACTGAGCACAAAAACAAAACTTGCATAATACAGTGTTGAACTCAGAGGGTTAAAGGACACCCTCGGGAGCAGCAGCAGTGACAAATAAGCATGTTGAATGTTCCTTCACCTTTCTGATTGCTCATTAAGCTTTGGCACAGTTCCATACATAAACTCACTGCACCAGAACAGTCTTACATCCCACTGATGGGTTTGTAAGTACAATACAAACATCCTGGCATGGGCAAGCACAGGGGATCCAAATGTTCCAAAGGTAAGCCAGGCTCTGAGATCTACTGCACTGCAGAAGGTGATCTGGGGGCTCTTCACAAGCTGGAAAACCATATGGAATGTGGCAGGGACGATCCATACAAAAATTTATTAATTCTGACAAAAATGAAACAACAGCTGTCTTTAACTCTTGAGCACAGGATGAGGAATCTGGAGAGATAGCCTGTCTGGTTCTGCTGCTCAATCCCACACTGATACTGTGCCACCTTTCAGCTCTGTACCTTTCCTCAGTTTCCTCATCTCCATTGTGCAGGTCTGTACATCAAAGTTGCTGCATGGATTTTTTGAAGAAAGCATGCCAAAAGAGGGAAGGAGGGAGTGGAAAGGCGAATACTTCCAATATTAGTCAGCCCTTACTTTGGCTGAGTAAGTAGCACAGAGAGGTAGAAGTAAAAGGAACCACAAAGGCTGGAAGCACTGGATTTCAGACAAACCCGCTGTGACAATGATGCCCCTTTAACAGAGGGGACGGTTCAAATCAGCAGCCCTAAGATGGTCCTCCTGGGCTTTGCTCTCTGCCAAGCAGTGTTCAATGTGCTGCTTTGTCTTTCAGAAAGAACATGTAATTGCTATCACTCCTTATTTACAGATGTGCTGATATCGCAATCTACTCAACAACCAGACCGAGCTGCTGGCCAGAGCCAAGGAGTGAGGTTCATGAGAGGCTTAGGAAGACTATCCTGAGACATAAGAATTGGGTTTCTGCTGTTCAATTCAAGCCATTTGCCCCTTTAAAACACCTGCTGGTTTCTTCCCTCACACTCACAGGGAAGTAAAAGACAATTTCATGCTGTTCCTTATCTGCCTCCTCTGCATCCTTCCATCAGTTCCCACCAGTGGCTTCCCTACCAGGTGTCACATCTGGAGGAATGTAAAACTGACAGGCAGAGAGATGCCTGCACAACCATCTCAGATTAACCATTTCCGTGCTTTGCCCTGTGTTAACATGGGTTCACTCACAGTGTCAGTGGTAGATAAATAACTGGAGGCTCTGGAAGTTCTCCTCCAGCTTAGGACAGCATCAATTGATGTGATCCTGGCCCTGCCAAACCTAACATCAAACGTGTCAACTGTGGCAGTCTTGCAAAATTAAAAAAACACAGTGCTGTGATATTTCCCAGAGTGATTGCCCTCAAAATAGAGGAAGTAGAAAGATGCAGTGTCCATCTCCACAGGAACTTACCAAGTGTGTGTGGAAGGAAGGGAGCAGGAGCCCAAGCAGATCACAAACCACAGTGAGGAGCTGAATCAAGGTAAGCATTTCACTTTTACTTTGAAGAATTAAAATCTTTAGAGGGCAGACTGATAATCTTGCAGCATTGTTCTATCAATCCATTTCCTGGGAAGAGGGATGGGATCACTATGCACAAAGACACATAATTTCCTAGTGAAGACTGAACCATTTGATGGCAAAGTAACCCAGAGCAGGTCCCATATTCATGGCAGCGGACTGGCAGGGACTAGTTATATGTGACGGATGGCATTTACAAATCACTAAGGTTAAAAAATCCTGATAATAAAAACCACAAGCTAAGAAATTTGGAGCACCCTCAATTTTCTGTGGATTTATCTAACACTTGTCAGTTGAGATTCCTGTTTTACATGTGAATGCCTAAAGACACAGAAGTGATTCCAGGGGATCTCTGGAAACAACAGTGACTTGGGAATTTAAAAAAAAAAATTAAAAAAAAATCCCAGCTCCTGGGTAATGCCCCAGTGACTGGCCACTTTCTTGACCACAAAGTAGCTAAGACACCGGCTAAGCTACAATGGTGTGGGGTAGAAGATAACAGGATTTACAGGGTTAGGTTTAACAGGGTTGAAGGTTAACAGGATTTTAAGGTTAGGATTTAAAATAACACAGGAAAAAGAGAAATCCACAGTTACAATGAACTGTCTGTATTATTCATTTCTTTCTCCCTGACTCTGCACAGACTGTAAATCAACCCAGATCAGGAGACGTCACCAGCCAGTTCTGTCCTCTCCAGCCCAGAGCACTGGGCTGGCAGACAGGATACACAGGGGTTTTATTTTCAGGGCTCTGACATCGAGCTGTTATGTGACACCTGGAAAGTCACACTACATTTCTGCTTCTCCCACCAGCTGTTGGTTTAGGTTATGATTATTGCTATTACTTCTACCCCTGCTGCTATAGGTACCACCACACAAATCCCCCACAGATACCAGGACCCCACTGTGCAAATCACCATGTGCACGCAATTCTATAACAAAACTCTTCTCCCAGGAGACATTTATCCCTTAAACCAAGGGAAAACCGGTGGAAACTGGCAGAAGGCAGACTATTGGCATGGAGGAGACAGGGCACTGAGGGAGCCTCCACACCCCAGGGCTCATGGAGTGCCCTGGCCGAAAGAGCTGGTCTTTCTGGGGTTATTAATCATCACCATGGTATCAGTAATACACAGTTTATATGCACAACACTCCTGGGATGCACACAGGGGAATAAAACATAGGGAAACAAATCCTCAGTGCCCAGAAGAAAACCTTCAATTCACGCCTTTAATCTTTCCTAACAACTGTGCTTTTGCGTAGTTAAGCTGCTCTCCGAATATTGCTGCCTACAAGTATTTGACACACAGCGATGCCAAGGAGCACTTCTGCTTGCTTTTATTTTTCCATGGATGCAGAACCCTCCCAAAAAAAAAAAAAAAATAAAAACAAAAAACCAACAAAACCACCAGCTAAAAATGCTGGACTGTCATGGCTGAAGGGCCTGGGTTTTTCTTTCAGCATCATGAGATTTCAGATGGGTGTGCTACTTGGGGGGGCTATGCCTGGTATGGACTGGAATTGATTACAGGTTTTCTTGCACGTCTATCTTCATTAGTTCTACATCACAGGGAGCATGGAATGCATGCATTGCCAGCCCAAGAAAATTAAAATGTGACATTGTTTTTCAAGGACATATGCTTGGGGCATATTTTTTCCCCTACTTCTCTTCTATCAATACATAAATCCCAAATGGAGCTATCAACAAAAATAAAAGGAAAAATCCTGACCCAGTTTAAGGTTATGTGGGTTTTTTTTTTCCTCCTTTCTTTCTTTTGCCTCTCAAGGCCAGAGGCAGAACAGGGGCCATAAGCTGAGTTGCCAAAATACATATGCATGTTGGACACTTTTGTCTAAAGACACTATGAAGTGCTAAAATATTAAATATGTCAACCTGAAAGGTTTCTGCTGGTCTTCAGAGGAGTTCTGCAAAATGGCAATAAAAATGTGAAAGAAGAATGCTGAATAATCAAATGTGGTTTCTTTCTCTAAATGTAAATAGTAAAGGCTGAGTGTCAGTGAGTTCAGGCTGAGTCCTGGATACTCCAGGCTTAAGAGCAGAGATAGCTCAGGGATCTTCAGCCCCATTCCTTCTGTTGTGCTGGAGGGATTATAGCTAGGGAAAAGAGACTAGCAAATATTCCAAATTGTAAGCATCAGTACCAAACATACTGTATCAGAGTTTTGTGCACCATTCAATCCAGGCTCTGAAATTCAGAATAAGCTTGGTTTTCAGTTCCCCTGCCCAGCTCTGAGTTGTTCAGAGCAAGACATTAGATGGGAGCTGTTTTCCAGTCCTAATGATCTGCTCAGATCCTGACTTCTCCAGCCGGACTGCCAGTAAGGAGAGGATGCAGAGGACATTTGAAAAAGCAAACACCTCGCCTCAGGTGAACTCAGCAGTGACCCCCAAATTCAACCCCAAAGGTCAGTAAACAGCCACTGAAGGCCACTGACAAACACTGCTCACGAGTTTGAGGACAAGCTGGGACACAAAGTCCATTCTCCCTCCCAAAGTGTGCTGTGCTGTTTATCATCACTGTGTTATTCAGATCACACTTCCCCACTCCATCGCACGGTGCCAGTGACGGGGCGCTCCGAGACATCAAGGTCTGGGGTTGTAACAGAAACCCTAAACTGTGTTGGTGGCACTTGTTTTTTTATTATTATTATTTTTGTCTGAAAGTAAATACCAAGTAATTATGGTGTTCTGAAGTGACCTTATGGAGCATGTGCTCGAGTCCGTGGACCTCAGCCAAAGCTACTATTGTGGATTTCATGCCAAGGCTTGGGAGAACCCTGGCTCCCTCCCATTGTTTTCTTTGGCCAGGCTCTATGAATTCTCAGCCTGGCAAGAAAGCCCCATTTTAAAAGTACTGGCAAACATTGTGCAGTTTGTCACAGCACGGCTTATGATTTAGGACCTTGATTTAGGCTCAACACTGGGCTCTTGTTTCGCTGTGTTGGTACATCATTCGCAACTCTGTGTGAGTTAACAAACGTCAGTCGGCCGGGAGCGTGGCATGTCCAGGATTGCAGAGAGGATTTTCCCTTGAATATACACTCCATAGTGGGAATGACTGAGGGAAATTGAAACAACGCTATCCATCAGCCAGAGGCTTAAGTTCGTGTAAACAAGGCTTTCTAATACAATGGATGCTCCAGTGATAAAACGATATTGCTGCATACCTGGGTAAACTCAGGAGCTGGAGGACAAGGATTTGCACTTTTTTGTTGTTGTTTAATAGAAACTCATTATTTGATTCAGCCTCAGAAGTAGAGGTGAAATTTGAGGGGAATTAAAAAAAAAACAAAACAAAACAAAACACACCAAACCAAAAAAACCCCACACCTCTTTGGCTCCGCAAATCCTTTTTACAGGTCCCTCAGGCTTTGCTAGTATGTAGTTCTAAGCAAAAAATGACTCTGCAAAAAACAGTCCTTTGGTAAAAACCAGCTCTTGCACAGTTTGTGTATTTTGGAAGCCATGTTTGGCCATTTTACTGGCTAAGGATACCAAAAACCAGACACTGAGATTCAGACTCCTCCAAATCCTCAGTGCATGGGCAGGCTGAATATTGAAAAATCAGACTAAGGTGAAGGATAAAAGACTTGTTAGAAATAGAGTAAAATAGCTCAAAACCTCTATACCTTTGTGACTGGCATTGCTGAAACTCAATAGAAAAAAACCCAGCCCTCTATATATTCATTGATTGGAATTAATAAGCAGTCAGCGTCTCCCTGAACTGTCACTTTTTAACTGTCCAACTAATCAAGGGTAATATAATACAATTAGTAAATCATGGGTAAAAAAGTAAATGAACCAGTAAACCAGCTAACTAATGACCCTATTGGATCATATTAACAGCGACTGAGTTAGCAAATAACAGAGATGAAGCTTAGACTCAAGTCAGTTCCCACTAATACTGAGCCTAGAAAAAACAAGAGGGTGACTGGTGCCACCCCGTTGGCCCCCACAGCCAGTACAGAGTCCTCTGGGGTCCAAATAGACAAGGAAATATTTCATTTCCACCAGGTGTAGTCCAGTGTACCCACCTTTGCTGTGTAAGACTTGGTACTTCCAACTTTCTCACTGGAGCGCTTTGATGGTTGTGTGTTGTAGTTAGTGTGATTCAAGGGAGGACTCAGAATCTGGGCTAGGGGATTGAAACTAGTGCCTCTCTAATACCTATGTCTGTATGAAAGACTATCAATTCCAACTCTTACTGTGTCTTTAACACCTCAAAAGTATAAGTGAAGAATATCTGAGGAACTGCCTGCCAAGGTATTTTTATATTGATAAAAGAGGGAGGAATGTTACTTATTTATTGACAAAGAAAGGAGACAAACATAACACAACCCACTCTCTGGAGCTTTATGACAAAGGTTCATGATGTCCCCTCTACCCTGTAACTCACCCCAACAGGTTTCTCTGGGCTTCTGACTCATTAATTTGACCCAGCAGAGACATGTTTTTTTCCTTTCATACACTTTGTCTCAAAGTACAAAAACCATCCTCGCTTTGTGATATAATGCTGGAAGTATGAGAGTATGACCATGTTCTGTTCATACCAAATCATGGTTGCAACTCCATCTTGATCTGGTCTCTGCCACTTATCCAGAATATTTCTAACCAAACTATGTCAGCAAAAGCCCATCTGGATCAACATGTAGCAAATCAGATCACTGAACAGCTTGGAAACTCCGTCTCATTACATTGGTGGGTCCTCCATGTCTGTCAGAATAGCCACAAGCATTCCAAGGTCCAAAAATCCAAAAAAGCATGGAATAAACCAGAGCCAACTGCATGGAAGGCATCTCCACACCCATCTCCAGTGGGCTGTGGAGGGATCCCACGTGGCTCAGTCTCAATGTATTCATGGACATAACTTACGACCTGATGAGCTTCTGCGGTTTCTCACTCCATCTCAAACACTCTCACAGCTGTTCTGAAAACATACCTTGAGGTTCCCTTTGCAACCCACTGGAAGTTGATAAAACAACAACTCTTGGATTAGCAAGGTAAAGGGTCAACTCCCAGGCACAGGATCCAGAGTCAGGCCCCTGTCACAGCTCATTGGTACAAATCCCATTTAAGCTAAAGAAAACTAAAATGTGTACACACAAGCCCACTCTTATGTCTATGTACACTTCACACCAGCCCCTGTGATTTCCGGTCCCAAGTTCATACACAAACAGGAAAGGGACAATTTTGTGCTTCAGGTGTGACTGAAATCTCACTCAACTCACCATGCTCATGAGAATTCAGCCCTGGATCTCACTGAACAGCTGACCTGACTTCAGACTTGCCATGTGAGGCCAAATCCTAACCAAAACCACCTGTGGTATTTCAATAATATTAAATCCAAGCTGAATTCAGCTTTGTACCTGACTCACATCCAGCATCAATTTCCTTGGCCCACTTTTAGTCTCTTGCTGTCAGCACTCCAGGGCTGAGAGTCATGGAAGAATGAGCTGCATTCTGTTAAACCTCATGGCCAATGCTGCCAGCTGAAGTGTTATCCCTGCTACCCATCCTGGGGAGGGGGTATGAAACAGAACAGTTTGTTTTCCAAATCTGATGCAAAGATGCAGTTATTCAGTTCACAGTTTTGTCTACAAGGGGATTTAGCCAGCTCTGACAACATATGGATGAGGTCCATGGTACTAGCTGTTTCCTATAGGATCTGGAAAGGTCCAAGGCATGACTCTGTCTTACTGCAGCACTTGGAATTTGCTGTGATGCACAGGAGGAGGAATTCCTAGGAAAGGCCAGGGCCTCTCCAAGGGTGGTCTCAGACACTCCCTGTGTAGCACACGGGCCTCAGAGTGCAATATTCCAAGGTCTGTATGTTTAGCCAGAACCTGTCTGGCTGTAAGACTTATCACTGCTGGTGACCAGGTAGGAAAACTCATTTATTGCTATCTCTTTTGGCCTTATTTATAGAACTGTTGATAATCTCTCAGCTGGTCTGTAGTGGACAGCAACAGATCTTATCCCATATGAGTGCGGCAGACACACGTCACATATCTGTGCAGAGGAGAAGATGTGCTGGGTCATTTCAATCCCAGTATAGAACTGAAGACCCACCAGGTCACACTGATCATGGAATTTCAGCAGTAAACAGCCCACTGATTTGCTGTTTTAAAAACATCATAATTTTCAACCCCAGATTCCACAGATCCTGCAAAGCTTGCACATTTCGTGAGGAAAAATGACATCTAAGACACTTTTGCACCTCCAGACCTTGGTAGTCCAGGAGCACCACATCCTGGCCCCTGCCAATACCATGAGAAAAAGGTGATGCTTATGACCAAAAAATGAGAATTCTGATGTAGAATTTGGATGTGTGGTGCAGGTTCATCCCATCAATTTAGGTATAAAAAAGCAGAAATTCAAACATCAGCCAGAATTGTTTAGGTTATAAACAGTGGCCTGGTATCTACCACATCTGTTAAAAGAAGTATCCTCATCTCTATTTGCCACCAGTACAGAGGAAGTTGCTTCAATTAGTTGCATATATATGCCAAATAAATTAACTGTAGTTATGCTCCCACGCCAAAGTGAGGGAGGGCCAACAGAGGTTCTCAAGGCAGAACGGCAATTTCATCCTTGTAGAGGAAAGATTCACTGAAATGAAGACAGCAAGAGCAAGAAGACAAATAGAAGACCAAAGGAGAAACATGCTGCCTTCCCCACCACCACCCCCAAGGGCCTGATACCACAACCATTAAATCAGTATCAAAACTGTCACTGCATTTAGAAAAGAATTTAAATACTTCTGGAAAAAATATATTCTGTACAAAATGTTGTTTGTGTTGAAACAATATTTGGACAAGAGTAACTGTTATTATTGGCAATATCACAGAAATAAGGCCCTGGTTGTCCTTTCCTTGAAGGGTTAAATTTCTATTATGAAACAGGAAAACAATCTCCGTAAGGCAAAATTTTCCAGTCAATGCCCATCCAAAACTGCAGGTCATCAGCAAATATATCCAAATACACAATAAGGTCATACTGAGAAATTCAGAGAACAGCCCTCTCTGCCTAGGATATTAAGTACTGGAACAAATAACAGCAACATCCTTAGGAGTTGCTCACATTTTTCCCAGCACATCTCTTCCATGCTGAGAGTTGCTTTCTTTTTCCTATCACACTGTATGGATTTTTCTCTGTCATCATCTGTCTCCCTTCCATTCCAAGTAAAGGAGTCACCTATTAGACTGCAGATCTCTGGAGCCTGCAGAGACAGTGAGCCCAGCTAGAAGCCTTCTTTTTGTTTGGGGTCTTTTTTAAATGAAAGAGAACACTTAAATAACCCCTCCCTCATTCTTCTTCTTGATTTCCTACAACCCTCATGCAACCCAGTCCACCTCCTCACTCTGCTGTTCTTTGGTCATTTCCCCTGTTGGATTTTATTGGAGATGTTTGGGGTTTGTTGTTTGGTTTTTTGTTTGGTTGGTTTGGGGTTTTTTTGCTGTTTGGTTTTTTTTTGGGGGGTGTGTTTGGTTTTTTTGTTGTTGTTGTTGGTTTGGTTGGTTTGTTTTTTGGATTTTTTGGTTGGTTGGGTGGGTTTTTTTGTGCAAGAAGTGGCATTATCTATAACTATAATCCTTATCAGGGAATCCTGTTTCACATGTCTGACCACAAGTCTGTCATACCAGCCTTTAGAGGGGAAAACACAAGCTGGATCAGTTCAGAGATCAGAGCTCCTTCCCCCACCACTGTAGTCAAAATCAGAAAATTCGCATCTACACCAGAAAATATGCATCTCATCCATATAATTCATATAGTCCATATTTATATATGTAGCCCACTCAGTTCTTACAGATATGGCATAAATGCATCTTAGTGATTCCTTTGAAAGCCTCACTGCCTTAAATAGTGTCTCCAGGTTAGGACCTTGCAGATTGGGCAGCCCATAATACTCCAAGTACTCTTTTTGCAATAGTAATTTTAGGCAGAGGGGTTCTAATAGCTTCACAGGCTTTTAACAAGTATTTTTTATACTGTTGTGGCAAGATAAGGTGGAAAAAAAGGAACTCCAATAGTTTGTATGCACAGAATTTCTTAGTTGTACTTCTCTAATCCTCTCAAAAGTGATACAATCCTCCCAGAACCTTTTGAACCAAAGTCTGTTTGCTCAGTCCAAACATTATTAATGATGTGAGCTTGAAAGAATTTCTTCTTTTCTCTTAGTTTCTACATTTTGGACAACTTTTCAACAAAAAGATCAAGCACTATCTGCTTTCAAAGTGCCCCTAATTAGGTAATTACTGGGAGCATAAAATACACACATTTATTGTAATTGAACCCATGGCAGACTGAGGCCAGCCAGTGCTCAGAGTTCATTCCACTGGCAGCACAGAGATCTCTTGCCCTGTTCACATCTTATTTCTGTAAAGGAGTAAGGCATCTCCAATGTCCACTGCAATGGAGTTACACTACTGACCCCATCTTGAACAAACTTTGCAGACCTCAAGCACCCACATCTGACCAGAAACCTAGATTAAACACAGTTGTTTGCAGAACTCTTCCTGCAGAATTTCTCAAAGTTCTTTTCCAAAAGATCTCCCTCCCATCCCACAGACATCCTGTACTGGGTCAGCAGCTCACCATCCAGCCGTATCTCAATCCACGCCAGGGACAGAAGGAACTTTTTGTTCCTTGAGCAGCTCCTGGGAGCCAGACCTCCTATTGCTCCCCAGCAGTAGCCACAGCCCTGCCATTTCTGGGGCTAATCCTCTAAATCTCAATTGCTCCTCATACTCTTCATTTACATGTTTTGGTCAAGTGAGATTAGCCAGCCCTTGGTACCAGGGTAGGCAAGCACTCTTCCAAGAGCTGCCCAGCACCTGCCCACGAGGGTGTGGATCTCTGCCACTGTCTGGGGTTAGAACTGGGCAAAATCTTACTTAGATTTTATAAGTCAGTCATATTGGTAATTTTTTTAATTTACTTTACTACATTTTTTAAATATTCTGAAGTTTTAACAAAGTATAGCATCTGAGTTATGATGTTGTATATCATATCACACGATACATATAATCATATTATATGAGTTATAGCATTTTTTTACCTGAAGTGATTATAATTCTGGAATTAGTTTGGGGTTTATCCTGCCTGCTCAATTCAAAATCAAGACTCTTCTTGTGAATTTTCAGATCAGCTAAGCAAATCTGAAAAATTTATCAGTGGCACAAGTCTAGTTGGGAATTATCTGATATCCTTGCATGAAAGTCTTTCTTGATTATTAGGATTTTTTATTTTCACCTAGAATTTGTCTTCCCAAAGGCAGGAAAAGTTGACACTTACAGGTCATTCATGTCCTAAGGAACAAATCCAGAGGTGTGAAAGTCAGTGCCCTCAGGTTATTTCTTCCTATTATATTGTGACCATTAGCTCAGATTATATTGTCTACTTTGCTTAGGTTTAGCTTCAAGATTAATATTAAACTGTTGCTGTATAATTCTGTGGCTGTTTCCTTAGTCATTATGCTAGCTAAGAGGTCAACCTTGGCTTTTGGTAAGTCATAAAATGGAAAAAACCTCAGTTATGGGTGCTTTAGAATTCCTAATAGACAGCATACAGTAATTCTTGTTCCTGAGTCATACTGCAAAAGCTTTTTAAAATATCTTGCATTTGCTCTCAGAGCAAGTGATTATACTTCTGTGCTCTTCCCCAGCCATCCAAAAAAGATATTTGAGATTTTCTGTGCCAGGAGGGACGAATGTGCTGCAGGGAGCACTCCCACGGTCAGCACGTGCTGGGACTGCAAATCCTGACGTGCAGAAGTAAAATTTGCATCAACATATGCTGTGTCCAGGACAGGAAATGCCATTACGTGCTTCATTCACTGGGGATGGAGGAAGATATTTTGTTACCTTTTAGGGTGAATATACAATTGATATCAGGGATAGGGTTCAAAAAGCATTCCCAGAGCTTCCACATTCACAGCACAGGCTGCCAGGGGCAAACAGAGCCAGCTGTTGTAGCTGCCCAAAGAAGAGGGCCCATCCAAACCATCTCACTCCCAGATACATCCAAAATATACCATGCTGTTCTATTAAAGTTTCTTTTCTAAATGCGATCCAGCCCATAACCAGGAGTACATGCTTTCTAATGGCATCTGACTGGTACTATAAAATAGCAACTGGGTGTAGATCTCAAGTATTAAGGGCAGAGGACTGACTTTTTCACAAGTCATTTTCTGTTTCAATATGAATTGAAAAGATGAATGAATTTCAAAGGTAATATAAAAATGATTTTGCAGAAACCCAGGCCTTTACATGCTGGCAAGATAGGTGGAACACATCCTGTTACTTCAGAAGGCATCAGCACAACACAGTCCCTTCAGCCCTTCCCTGGTGACCACTCAGGAAAAGAAAGAGTCACACAAAGGCAGGGAGATCTACTGCTCTCCACAGGGCACATCACACAACAAATCTGGCAAACACCTGTCCCAAGAAGAAGGAATCAAAGTAATGTCTTGCAGATAACAAAGCTCAGAAGATCCCACATTGCACATGTGTTGATTGAGCACTGTGCAAAGTCCAGGCATGTCCTTGCTCCCTGTTATCCTGCTGTTCGTGAACATTCACTGTAGTGTGTTTCACAAGATAATTGCCATCCTCCTCACCAGTAAGTCAACACGTGGATCAGGATGGAACCTGACAATAGAACCATTATTCAGTATTTCCTATTCTCCCACTTTAACAAAAAAGCACCAAAACAGAAAAAAAAAACACCCCCAAAAAAAATCAAAACCTCAGTCTTGGAGCAAAAACAATAACTAGAAAATTTGCAAGGAGACAACTCATGAACAATTCTAGAGCTGAAATCTCTTTGTATCAACCATCTGTCTAATAACAGCTCTATAGCACTCCAAGGGAAAACATGCAAAATCTGTGTCCCTATTTTGGCACCTCAATAGCAGCTGGCTTGTTAGAACCACCCAGAATCCAACAGTCCTCAGGGAAGTTGACATGGGCAGGAGAAACACTGGTTTGGACAGATAATAGTCACACCAAAGAGGCGATCTTTGCAACATCTGCCTTCAGAGCTGGATACTGATGTGCTTTCTCACATCCACACCACAGGAAAGGCAGAGTCAGCAGGAGGGAAAGAGCCAGGACACAGCATCCTTAAAAATAAAATTATAAAACCTCTCCAGATTACTCTGAGGTATTCCTGGGGGCAAAGGTGGATGCAGAGACAAGGTGTGCATAAAACTTCCTCATTTCCCCACAGCTGGGGTTTATTATCAGCTCTGTATATCTGTATTGCTCCAAAGTTTGCATTTAACAGACATATTTCTAGTAACCACTTCTAAACTAATAACATTTAAATGCAGGATATGGGCAGCCTGCAGCTACATGTGTGTAGAAGCTGATCTTGCAAGCCCGAGTCAGAGCAATAACTTTGCTATCAGCTTCTTAATTATGATGGAAATTACTGGAGCAAATTACCATAAAGGTTTAGGAACATTCAGTCCATACTGACCATTCCAGGTCTGTTGCAATACACATTCGCTTTTTCTTCATAAATGTTAAAAAAAAAAAAAAAAAAAAAAAGGAGAGGAAAGCATTTTAACAGTCTCCTTTTCTTGGGAACATGGAAAGAAACTTCTTTTCACCATGGCAAGGTACCAAGAAGACAGGTGGCTTCATGTGTAAACAATGATAATTGGGAAAGAGGTGATAGAAATTCCGCTCTGCACACTTCCAAGTCTAGCACACAAGTTCTCCACAGCATACGAGGTTGTGTCACACAGAAAGGGGTCACTCACTTCACTAAATTCTGGTTCAAACCCATTACCAGGTCTGGAACCCACCTACAGACCTTCCTCCAGTACAGTTTTAGAGCAATTACTCCACAAATCCAGGGTTGTATGTTCACTTGGAGGAAATAAGTAAGAACAACAGTGGATGAAGAAACGAGCCTTGCACCAGTGCAGCCATTTCAGCCTGATGCAGGGAAGCAAAGCCTTACACTGATGTATTTGTTTGCAAATGACAGCTTTTGGGAAAGAAAAGCATAAAGCACAGGATTTGTCTGGGAAAGAACTGAAGCACTATCAGTTTAACTTGACATCTTTGTTCCTGCAAATATAGCTTTTAAAGGAGACTGAGTGCTGAAAATGACCATTTCATTGCTTTCAGAGAACTAACATTGCAAGATAAGTCAGAAAAAATTCAAGGCATTAGTCCATTTTCAGTACGGAATTCCTTCATGTTGGATTAACCAAGATTTACTTGGTTTGCTTATGTTCTGTCTGCTCATGTTGTCTTTGTACAAGTTCCAGTGAGCTCCACTGAATTTAATGCACTGATAGGGTCATGCCAGGGGAGCCTCATCTGAGATAAACCAGATTACCACTGGCACTTAGTGGATCTTAATGGCATGTTTGAACTTGCTTGTACCTACATATTTAGGCTGAGAGAGAGGGGGTTTTTAGGACCAGCAAACTGGCCTTCAGCTTCTCACATGAACTTGTACGGCATGATCAGTCACCGTGGCTTTTTTTGTCCCAGCAACAAGCACTTCCCCCTGTGTTCCCATACCTCCATGGACTCGGAACACAGTGTTCCTTCCCATGCTCCGACCAGGAGAACCACAAGGCGCTGGCCCCGAGGGGTGATAATGAAAATGTCTTGGTAATGAACCCATCTGGTGATGTCCTCACTGGCCTGGCGTTCGGTGCCAAGAACCTCAGCAGGGGTCACCCACTCTTCAGAGCAAACATATGTACAATATGTACGGATTTTCCTTTCCCTGTGATTTCCACCCACCCCCCGCTGCTAGTGTTTTAAATACTTTCCCTAAAAATCCTTCTCTGCAGGAATGGCTGCTGAGCACATCTCCAACTTCACTGCTGTGCAATCTACAGGCCTGACCTTTTCAAGGGAAAAGTGTCCCAAATGAAGCCAAGCACGTGGCACAATAGGTTCCACACTTCCAAACCCATACGAGTTGATAAATATCAAGGCAAACCCCATATTGCTAATCTATAAAGGCCAGGGTCTGTTTTCTAGCACCAGGGATGAGTGACAGGCCAGTATCTGTGTCCAAAAAGAGATGTTCCTGCTCACCACAGGAGCCCCTCTTGGCAATACTGCCTGTCTTTGGCCATGCACGTGTGGACATCAACAGTGCAAAAACTGGCCCAGGCCATAAACTTGACAATCAGGGTGTTACCACTGAAACAAGCAGTGCTGTGGCAGCCCTCAAGCTTGTGTCCTGTTTAGTCCACCAGCTCAGAAGTATCCCAGAATATCATCTGGCCCATCATCTCCTGCAGGAAAAGCTCCCAGCATCCAGAGCCTGGACATGAGGAACCAGCACATTATTCCACGCCCAAACTCTGCAGCACAGGTCCACCAGTGTGCCAGTGTTATCCTGGTCTGTATCAAAACAGTGTGGCCAGCAGGACCAGGGCAGAGATTGTCCCTCTGTGCTGGGCACTGCTGGGGCACCTCCAGTGCTGTGACCAGTTCTGGGAGCTCCTTGCAAGAAAGACATTGAGGTGTTGGAGCATGTCCAGGGAAGGGAATGGAGCACAAGTCCTGTGAGGAGTGACAGAGGAACCTGGCAGGGCTCAGCCTGGAGAAAAGGAGGCTCAGGGACAAACTTCTTGCTCTCTACAACTCCCTGACAGGATGGGGGGAGCAGGTAGGGGATGGGATCTGCTCCCAGGGAACAAGGAAAATGGCCTCAAGCTGCGCCAGGAGAGGGTCAGGTTGAACATCAAGAAGAATTTCTTCACAGAAAGAGTTGTCAGGCATTGAAAGGGGCTGCCCAGTAAGGTGGTGGAGTCCCCACCCCTGTAGGTGTTCAAGGAATGGACATGGCACTCAGTGCTCTGGTCTAGTTGACAATGTGGTGATGGGTCAAAGGTTAGACTAACTCAGAGGTCTTTTCCAAACTGAATGATTCTATGATTCTACCATCCCCCAATAGACAAAGCATTGGCCCTTCCCACCTCCTGAGAGACACCATCACAACTGGCGATCCACAGAACAGAAGGTGTGGAAGGAAAAGGAGCCCACTATAACCTGTGCCATGGGACACACACCGGACCAAGCCGACTGCTAGAGAAGCTTAAGGAAATGTCCAGCAAACAAAACTAATGGGACGAGAGGCACCTTCGGCCCCCCTGGCCCAGAGGTCTCCCAAAGCTCAAAAGTGCCCTCCTCTGGCTGATTCCGACAGACTTGTCCATTTTTGCTGGGATAACACTTTCTGTAGGAAGGAAAGATTAAAAGTGAGCTACAAAGTGATCTACAAAGTGATCACTGAAGAGCAAACTATTCTTCAGGAGGAGGTTTTTCAAAGTGGTATGAGAAGGGCCAGCTGCACCTTGGGTGCCACCACAGTGCACGGGCAGGAGGCAGCTCAGACCTGCAGGGAACACTTCCCTCTGATGAAGTCCTCAGCCAGGGGTTGTGGTTCAGGTCAGGTTGTGGTTCTGAAATGTCACGTTTTATCGCTCCCAACATAGGTATTGAAAAAACTGAGCGTTCAGAAGTGAGTTCTGAATCACAGAACACAATTTTCTGCCTCACAGATTTCCATACTGCTAAGTCATCTTTGGACTTCTGTCTCCAAGCAGTTGCCTGACATATCCCAGATGACTATTTTAGGAAAAGGCAAATCATGCCCTAGAAATGCCTGTTTTCTCTTTGCTGACTGTAACAGCAGTCTAGACAGTGAGCACAGATGGAGATCTCTGTATTTGGTCAGGTGAATCACACTCCCACAGACTCAGGGTTTTAAAATTTCACCCTCCATCCAAGCTCAAAAGTTGCTTTATTGGCTAAAGTTGTTCATTATGGAAACTATTCATAAGTATCTTAGAAATTACTGACTTATCTATCCATCACTGCATGTGTATTCCACTGAGCTGTTACAGCCTTCATTTCTTTTTTCATTGTAATATCATAGGAAAGTTCTCTACTCTCCTCAGAAGATAATTCTATAGACTAGTAAATCTTGGATTTTTTCTCTCTCATCCTCCTTTGTGGTGTATCTTGGATGTTTTCTACAGATGTGTTTGCATTTAAAGATACTTGATATATAATCAACAATTATGCTTTTATACCTTATAAACTTTTAAATTAAATAAATCAGACTAGAATATCCTTACTCAGTTCAGTCTTGTGCCAAATTTTTCAACTAAGCCTCAAGATTAGCTGATGTCAGTAAGGAGCTAATAAGAGCTACAACATATGGCTAAATATATGGGGAATGGCTTCTAAGAATATTCAAAATTGCTTAAAAGTGAAACAGTTTCTAATAAAAAAAAAGACATTAAATTGCTTTTGTCTTTCAGAAATGAACCAATTCCAGACAATTCCCAGGAGACTGCTGCAGTAAGGTGAGGTTCCTGAGGTAGGGCTTCATTGTGGAAAGCCCTAGAATGCTCTTACAGTGCTTCTATAACACTGTTATGATTTGGAAGGACATCCTGTGCCACACCATAAGAGTAGGGATAAGATCACCTTTTTCCAGGGTGTGTTTTTGCCAGAATGAGTTAAGGCTGAGCTGCCCAAGGCTCCTCTGTGTTTAGCCATATGTCCCTCATTGCACATTTGGGATCTGGCGAAGGTCCCCTCCAGTTTGACAACAGCATTCATACCACCATCATTCTGGATAAAAATACCTCTCAAATTACACTGATTACAGATTTTTTTTTTTCCCCTGATAATTTGCCTCCCCACGTGGCAGGGAGTAGCCCTGTTTTCAGCTGGTAGCTCTGGCATGGCATGCAAACCACCCAAGAAGTTTGCTTCCATTCCCAGCAGTCAGGACAGAGTATATTTGAACTTCTTAGAACATGCCAGACTTTGGGGTTTCTTGCATGTAATGCTAAGTGAGCTTCCTCTCTTTGATTTCTGCAGCAAGTCATGGGTGACAGAAATGTTCTTCATTTTTCACTTACGTAGGTAGCTCCACTCTGATATAATTGCAGCAGTCTGCTTGGCCGACTCAGACAGGCCACTTTGTTCTGTTAACATCTCTGCCCACACCCATCCTCCTGAGTTTGTGCCTTGGCTTGGGCTTTTCTAAACAGACTGTTAAGGATTTACTAAATGTCGTCCCTCAATAAAAAGAATATACATGGTATTATAAAAATCAACTGCCTGGCTTTGGTTTTTTCCAGTTTGGTGATATTAGAGCTACATCACTCAGTCTACTGTCCCTGACAGTCTGAAGACTGTCTGGGTGGAACTGATGCTACAACTTGGCACGGTGTCCCTGTTACCACTGGCTACTGCAGAGGAGGATGAAAGCCAGTTATAGTCCAGAAACATCAAGTCCTCTTGCCTTACCATTAACACTGGAATCTTTATTATCATGAAACATTTTTAACACAGCAGCACCAAAAAACCAAGGATGGGGGTCTTTGGGCACTAGACATCCACAGTGAGGTAAGTCACTGTCCAGCTTGGAATTTTTCAAATAAAATTAAAAANAGGGCATGCATGCAAAGGGTGTTCTGGGTCTATCTGAGATTATATAAACTGCTTGAGAACTTTGCTTTCCCCTGTAAGTCTCCTGAATGGCTTCTACAGGTGATGTCTGTCTGTACTTTTGATTGACTGTAATGGGCAATAATAATTAAAGTATACCTTAAATAGAAGATAAGAGTATATTTCTCAGAATTCTTACAAAGAAATAGGGTGGTCTCGCTTGGAAGCACTGAAAAAACCTGAAATACGTCAATATTGCAGGATTTATCTTTCTTTAAATATATAAAATCTCTCTGGGTTACAGTTTAGCATATAACCATTCTCCTTCAAATTCTGCTTTCAATAGTTTCTCAAAATCAGGACTCAGCTTCTTCTATTCCAGTCATTTTCACTGCAGCCAAGTCTACAAAAAGATTTTAACACTTCACAAGTTCATAATTACTTTCATCAGAGAACTTTAAAGAGCTCTGCAAACATTTATTAACACTTGCAACAGTTCCACAGGTCTGTTGTAGGGAGTTCTCATTTTATCCTCAATGTATAGAAAGAGTAACTAAGGTAACAGCAGGCAAAAAGTATTTGACTTCCCACTTCCAAGCTGTAGTGTGCTAACTATTAGATAATTATTCTTCTACTGAGAACAGCTTAATGCTGTAAAGTACAAATATTGACTATTTGTGCTCAAGTGCCACTCTCAAAAAACTCCTTCAGAGGTAGCTGCATCAATCTAGTTTCATGCAGAAATTATGGTCTGTTTGCAGAGTTTGTCCAGGCAATTTGTCTGCCAGACTGGGGAAATCCAGGTTGGAAGCACCAGTTCAGACCCTGCAGGAGAGCAGTGCTTCACTTTGGGGTCTGAGCAGTGGAAGATCCCCCTCAATAAAAACCAGGAGCCCCATAATCCACACTCAGCCTGAGTTACTACTATGAACTAGGTAGGGCATGGAGAGGAGTCACCTGGGTCACTGTATGCCTCTCCTCTGTCACCAAACACCCGTAAGTAAGGCCTTTTCTCAGCAGAAGGTGGCCAGAGGGGCAGCCCCAGCCTCACCCCAGTGTCAGTCCCTGACTTCTCTACCACATTTGGGGGCACATTTTTCTGACAATGGATAGAGTTGGAAAAAAAAAACCTACACAACAAAAACCCAACTGTGCAACTTTTCCAGGCGTGGAAAACATCCTGAACCATTGCCTCCCTTCCACCCCATTACTAATCACTGCAGACAGCTGTTCCCTCTTTCTTCATCCCTTTTTTTCCTCATTACTGTTTAATACCAGTCTAATCAACTGTTTCTGGCAGAGACAGAAAAAGAGAAGGAGAACCCTATATCACATCCCACATAGCTGAAAAAGGTAAAGGCAGCTTGGTATGGTCCTTCAACTCCCTAGAAAGAACTGAAATACCATAAACTCGCCTCAATCTGCAACATTCAGACTGCCTGGTATTCAAGTTCATACCAGTGCTCAAGGAAAAACAAAACAAAACACACAAAAAAACCACACAAAAAAAAAAAAAAAAAAAACAAACACAAAACAAACAAACAAACAAAAAAAAACCAAAAAACAAAAACACCACAACTATTTCCCATTTTCAGTCCTCTGACCCATCCAGGTCTCTTGAACAACAGCTAATGAAGTAATAGGCTCAGATTTTGCCAGTACCTACCATGGTAGGTCAACCTAGAACAGCTTGAAGCCATTAAAATGGTTCTATATATTTCTGTGAACACATATATCATCAAGTCAAAGTGATGAAGTGCCTGGTACAGATAGATTTTGGAAACGGTCAAGAACTGTTTGTTCCCAGCACTAGAGGAGTTAGGGATCCCTGAGATGGACTATAGCTGACAAATGCTTCTAGTGCTCAGGAGGGCCTTTAATCTGCATCTCCTTCAAGACTCAAAGGGAGATGAAAGTCCATTTTGGTTATCAGCAAAACCTTCAAAGCTGAAGGTGATGTGACTCATGTACTGTTTAAAAAAAAATTCACCCCACAGATGGCAAAATAAATGCAGAAAGGAAGAGCCAACTGAGTTTGTGTGTACACAGGCCAGCTCTTCAGCTGCTCAGGGTGAGATCAGTTCATACTAACTGAAAGCCAGAGTCTAAAGCTGGTTGGGTTAACTTGGATGGAGATTTTGCAGTTGTTGGTCAGGGGGGCAGAGGGGGTTGATTTGGGGTGGAGGAGGGCTTTTGGTCCGGATGGTTTTTTGTGGATTTTTTTTTTTAAGAAGATAAAACTATTTGGGATTTTTTTTTCCCCTGTTTATATTCTCTTCCTCCCCCGAATTACTCCCATAAAGCTGAATAGATCCTCATAGAAGCACAGAATGCTTTGGGTGGGATGGAACCTTAAACATGACCTCATTACAACCCCCTGCCATGGGCATGAATACATCTTACCAGTACAGCACCATTGGTGACAGCTGTGATGGAAAACTGCAGAAAAAGCCTATTACAAGCAAATAACAAGTATATTTAAGCAATTAACATAGCCCAGTTCTTAGCTTTGATTAGGCAGGACTCACATGATTACAGGTTGGCATTAGACCATAACACCCTTCAGATCACCAAGCCAAAAAGCCTTCCAAATATCACTTCTCCTTCCACCACCTTCTGGGATTTGCAGGAATTGTTTCTTGATGGTCAACCCTCAGTTCCATCTGTTGTACCATAATAGCCCTTTGCACATGAGAACAGAAGAGTAGGGTTTCTTTCCAAGATAATAAAGGAATGTGGCAATTTTTGAGCAACTGGCATAAAAAAATATAAAACACTGATTTTGAACAGCAGACCTTGCAGACAAGGGGCACTTAGAAACTAAAAAGGGAGCAGAGCTCCTGAGGGTCTTTTGGTTCTTTGTTTTTTGAAGGTTTTTTGCACTGAACAAGGAACAGGTGTTCAGCTATTTCATAGCCAGGAGCATCATTCCAGTTGGAGATGCCTCCCCGGCATCAAGGGTTTTCCAGGAACACATTTGCACTCATTAGCAGTTATTGCCACAATGCTACAAGTCAGCACAAGCTTGGGGTGCTGGCACAAATAGAAACTTGGTTACTGTCCAGGAAAGCACACTAGGTTTGAATAAGGTAAAGGGAGCTATAGTGGAACAAAGCATCCTCTAGGTACCTCTAGCTAATCATAAAACAAGGCAGAGGAAAAGGGAAAGAAAAGTAATTGTGTGTTGACTTGCACATCCAAACATCATTAAAAATACTTTGCCAGGCCCAATGCTCACACTGACATCAGACTTGCCTATTCAAGCACTGGGACTGTGGATATATACCAGGTACCTCTCAGAATAACACACCTAATTAACCTTTTGCATGTATCTCCTCATTATGTACTCAGAGCTCTTGTGCTTGAAAACAATCCTCCCACTTGTGCACTCCACACAACTTCAATATCTGGTATTTTCACAGATTTTGACATTTATTCAATTACACCATATCTTGTACTCAGCCAGCAAGTTCACTTTTCATAGCCTTTGGGAGGAAATCCATTTTCAATGCATATTCAAAGGCATCAGATTATATCACTCCTCAGACACAGTATCCTATTTTCACTAGGCTCTAACTAATTTTATTTAGGCATTAACTCATTACATTATCAAATCTGATCCCTGACAGTAATTGCTCCCTAACAGCTCCTGTCTGCCCCGCCTCAGCTCTGCATCTCCCCAGCAGCAGCCTCACGGGAGAGGCTCTGCTTCTGATGGACATCAAAACCAAGACTTCCTTCCCTGCCAAGAGGCAGTTTTTGTCCACATCTGCTAGCTAGAAGCTAGGCCAGGAACTACAGCATAGAGTGAAACATCAGAAGCAACCAGAATTTCTGGAACAATTTTCAAAGAGGTTGCAAAGCCTGTGTTATGAACAAATGAGTGCACAAGTTACTGGTCAAGAGCATTAACTCAACATTACTCCAGTTTTCTGTTTGCCTCCTGCCTCTGAACTTCAGCTCAGTGATGCAACTTCCCTCAGCCTCTGGGGAGATAGCTTGCTTTTCCTATTTCTTTGGGGAACTCAGGAATCCCAAATGCTGATAGCAGGAAAAGCCAGATTTGTCTCAAAAGCGTGTGGCCAAAAAAGCACCTTGTCTGCCAGTCTCCTTGCTGTTGTGATGGCAAATCTACAGGTCCTGTACAGCCCCTGTGAGAAGTCAGGAAGGGCATAGAGAAGTGCCCATGCTCTGAACTACATTTTTTATGACACAGGAGGCACAGAATAGTCTTAACTGCAAACAGTCCTAAGAATATGTTGAGACCACGAAGGCAGGAAGGAAATTTCACAAAGGAGCTCAACAGCTTCTTGCAAAGACCATGAGCTGTGATCAGGGAAGAGCAGCAACCCATCCATGCCATGATTTGGCAAGACACCAAGTTCTGTTTGTATCCTGATTAAAAATGCCACAGCTGCATTGGGCAAAACACAGCACAGGTATAACATCTGTCAGTTCAAATTTGTTCAAAATATTTCAACATATCAACTTTGTACCAGCAGGTTTTGTGCCAGATCAAATACCACCTGCCTGCACCACTCTAACTTCATGCTGGATCAAGTATCCCACATCCTCCCACCACCAGCATAAAGCTGAGATAAAATGACAAAACAAACACTGAATCATTTAGGTTGGAAAGACCTCCAAGATCAAGTCCAACCTGTGACACCTTGTTAACTAGACCAGAGCACCAAGTGCCACACGTTCAGTTGTTTCTTGGTCTGGAGTGGATTCTGCAGGAAGGCAACTGTGCTCCCAGCCCTGCCCTACATCACATTGCTACCTCTGAACACACAGATGTGGCACTGTACAACCACAACAAGATATACAATCCCTTTTCCTGAAAAAAGTAAAGTTTGAGAAGTTCCTGTTTTCTTGCCTGACTAAGGTCTCCCGAGTCCATCCCTACACCTCAATGTTACCTCCTGTTCTCATGTGCTGATGCAACTGGTTGTGGTGCTCTGTGACAAACCGGGTCAGGGAAACTTCTGAGTAACAATCAGGTTGGTGCTTTTTTTGGTTTTAAATTTTGGATGATTTCATGTCTTCACAAAGAGCTGCGTCAGCACAACTGAGGGGCAATGAACTGTGTGGGACAGTGCCAAGAGCAAGTGGCCAAATGTGGGGGTAAAACTAAATTGCCTCTGCTGCTGGGGAAAACATTCAGGTAACTGCTCTGGAGTAAGTTGGCTGCCAACCTCCGGAGCAAGTGATCAGCATAACATTTGCATTTGAATTGAGAGAAAAATCCCCAAGGAGCATGTCTAGGCAAGTGGCTAGTCTGGAGTTGGTCAGAGGTGGGGTGGAAGGAGGGCATTCTTCATGAAAATTGGGTAAACAGTTCCCCGGGCTGCTACACACTACAAGGATTTTAGGTTGTTTCCCAAACTTTTACTTATCTATCTGTACCTTTGCCTTGAGCTTTAATAATAAAATAAATCTTTCCTTCGTCTCACAACGAAAGCTGTCTTGGGTCATGGGACCAGGCTCTGCACAAGGAAAACTCATCTAGCTAATTAATTACTGCTCCTGCCTCCCTCAGCATCAGAGAACGAATCCAGGTCCTTTGGCTCCAGCTACACAATCTAATAGGAAGGCACTTTTAATTACAGCTGGGCACTGCATCCTGCCTTTGCAGTCCTTGAGCTTGGTCCACAGAAGGGAATTTTCCTTGTTGTAGCTTGTGGGCCATCAGTGGGAGCCACATGCATGGGCCAGGTTGTGGGAAACCTGGGCTGCCCCCTCAATTCTGCATCTTGCCCAGGGTGGCAAATACATGTACCTGCTGCCAGCCGAGTCTGCTGCTGGATTTTTATTTTCTTGCCTGTTTCAGGGGGAAAGGGGTGAGGATGGTGGCAGGATTACCACATGTAGTCATTAGAATCATTAACCACAGCACTCTAAATGAATCATTAGGCATCACAACAGATCCACACATGCTTCACTTCTTAAAGCTTCCTGACTTGAATCCCTGTTTTCTGTACAAATGCCCAGTGATTGTTTCGAGCAACCATGCCCATTTCCAATGTTACTGCTGCAACTCCTTCCAAAAGAATTACTAAACAGATGAAGCTCTGCTGAAGGAACAGATCTGTTTATAGAACATACTTTTCTTTCACTAGACCAAATATATTCAGCCCTCTCAAATACATATGTACATTAGAAGCTACATAACTGGCTAAATCAGAAAAATAATGAACTAGCAAACAGGAAATTATGTAAAACAGAGCACTTACAAGAAGGTGCATTCTAAAATACTATATGCATGTTCTGTTGAGGCTAAATCTGAATTTTTTTTTAAATTCAAGTATCTCAAACTGAATAAATGGTTCTATTAGAAATAGAATGAATAAGTGAAGGAAAGGTTCTTTTTAAACAATAAGCATCAGCCTGTATTATTGCAACCTAAATGTTGTCTTAGCCTAGAATATAACAACCTGAAAGCAATTCTAACTAGGCAAATAAAGCAATACTGGTTTGTTTGCCTTTATTACCCAAGCTAAATTAAAAAAAAAATATATAATTTTTTTCAAATTCTATTGTTCTTATTACTCAAGCAGCTATTTCCACAGTCATATGCTTGCAACAGTACCTGGCAGCAGTTTCAATAAGTTATCTGAGTATTACAAAACAGCTTTACAACAGCAGACAAAACCACTCCATTCAATCCTCCTAAACTGATCCCCTTCTGGCTCCCATTCCACAACAGCCCCTCTGGAACAGCCCTCCCCGTATCACAAGGCTGCTGAGATCAAGCCAACTGAATCAGAATCCCAGGAAATCACAATAGGATTAAAAAAATCCAGAGGACAGGAGGCAGCCAGCAGTTTTCCATGGACATGAATAAGAGCAAGATCAGGCCATGAACACACCACCATAATCTCCCAACCTTTACTCAGGTGTAGAGGTCTGGACTGCAGCTTCACACATGTTTGCTCAGCAGGCTGAAGGAAGCAAGCAATTATGCAAGTCACAGTTGGCTGCTTTGAGTCAGCTCTGTTGCAGGAGCAGACTCAAGACTATCATATCTTTCTAATCCTTGAGTTTATTCTGACTTAGAGAGAAAGTGGGCAACATTCATCAGCAGAGCCCTGAGTGCACAGGTAAGCTAAGGATAATCACCACAGCTCTGTCAGTCCAGATAATATCATCTTATCTATCAGCTGTCTGCAGTTTATATGAACTGCTTATCTCAAGGAGCTGTTAGATGTGAACTTCAGCTCAGCCTGTTGTTTGGTCTTGTTTCCTTCCGTATCCATTTGAAATTCCACATATTGTGCTTTTCATTTTGCATGGAAATGCATCAGGGCCTTGAATTTTATTCCTGCTACTGATGCAATATGGTCTTAGCAACAATGAGAACAGTGAGCAAGTCATAAAAATAATAAAGCATGCGAGGTCTGGAGGCAATGAAATCAGTTCAAACATACTGTGGGGAGCTGTACTGCCTGCACTGAGACACATGGCTTTCTGTGGGCACCAGCCCATTTATGAGTCATGAAACATAATAGAGTATTGTTGAAAGCTTTGGGACCATGAGAAATTATCTACTGCCCGGCATGGGGAATGGTATAAACTGGCAAGGAACTGGAGTTACATTCTTTTACAGAAATGAAATCAGACAGCCTTGGCCTGCTTTCCAGTATACAAAACCACAAATCATGAGGACAGCTCCTTAATTGGGACTAATTTTTTTTTTTTTTTAAAGAGTTGCTACTGGACTAACCAGCCAGGGAAGCCAACACTTGATCTGTCCCTGAGTTATAACAGGGCAGAAAACACGGGGAAGACAAAGAGAAGGGGTGAGAATATTGTCTCAGCATGAGCCACAAAAGAAATGCACCAGGTGACATTCCCTCATGCTGAGGATTTGGTTAACGTGTTCAAGTAGAACAAAAGCTATTTGCTTAATATTCTGGTGTGATAACAACAGGGTGCCATAGGTATGCATATCTCCACACAGAGAGAGCTGTCAGCGTGTTCTGTGGGGGAGAGCATAGGGCTGGATATCGTTTCTAATCCAAAGGCCACATTCCTCCTGGTTCCTGCGCCTTTAGAGTAAAACTTAAATGGCCCTCTGGCTGAGAAAGCAAAAATCCTATTTTTAAATGAATGGTGAAGGGCTTAGGATATTGCATAAGTGCAGGAATACAGTGCTCAGTGGGTAAATACCTGATGGGGACAGAAAAGAAGACAAAGTCAGAATCTTCAGCATTATCCAGTGAATGCACAAAGAGCAAAGGGAAAACTGAAATACAGGAAACATTGTTTAAACAGAAGAAAAAGTTGCTTTTCTGTGGGGGTGGCTTGAACAAAGGAACAAGTGTCCCTCAGACGCTGGAGTCTCAATCCTCAGATGGAGGATCCTTGTTAACATTGGAAATGCTACACATTCATTCCAGTCAACAAGAAATTAACATCATGTGTATTCTCTAACAAATTCCAGTAAACTGGTATAACCTAATTTTTATTATGTATTAGTGAGCCCAGAAAAGTCAATAAAATCCCAAAGATTAACACCTCTTAGCAAATCAGTTGCCAGTCTGGGATTAAAACAGGCTAGAGGAAATTATGGCCTGTGTACCAGTGATGAATGAGCAGAAAAGGACAAAACTGAACGGATATTCAACTAGGAATCATTCAGTCAACAAATGCAACCACATTTTCTATTGTGTAGAAGTTGCATCATGTTACATGCAGCCAATAATAATAAATCAGGCGTTTGTTTCTCTCCTGCTATGGATTATCTGAGATAGGACTGGGAATAGATGGACTCCATTCTCTTCCCTTCCCCAAGGAAACCTCAAATTGATCAAAGCATAAACACTGCCTGAAGCATGTGATTACCTTTGACACTGATGTCACTTTCCAAATTCAAGAAGGTATTAGTGGCCCTTAGAGACCACAGTTTGGCTTCAAATTTACAAATTCCCCTGAGCTGCATAGGTCCAGTATGCCAACTAGTCTTCAAAACTGAGCACATTTCTGCAGGCAGTGGGTAGGTACAACTCTGAAAGCTGGGGACACAGTTCCAAAAGTGGCCCTCCTTAATAGGAATAAAAATAAATACATTCATCTCACTTCTAGCACCCAGGTTTAATGAGTTGAGTTTCAACTACAGCTTCAGCAGGACCTAGTCATTCTGTAAGATCCTCTAGAAGAGGGGAGGAAGCAACAGCTGGCAGAGCACTTCACTGGGATTCAAGATACATGGACATGATTCCTAGCTCAACCCCTAGCTGCCCACAAGTCCCTGAGAAAGCTGTTTCAGCCAGCCTGCTCTTTGGTTCACCCTGCAAAGTACAGAGTACAGGCTCTGTGCCAAAAAAATATCAGGACAATATGCCTAAAATAGAGAGTCAGGCATTCAGAGGTCAGGGTCCCAGGCAAGCAGGAGGGGAGATGCAAAGCAACACCTGAAAACAGTCTAAGGAGAGATGGAAGGGGAGCCCCTATGAAAATCTTCAGCTTAAAGCTGATCTGAATCAACAACAGACACCCTTCTGTGAGGACACATGCAATCTTTTGGGAAGGGACTACATTTTCTCCATACTTGCCCATTGCTGAAAGCAGTATGGCTTTGACCTGAGCTGCAGGAACTTCTAAGGTGCATTTACAGTGCAACTCAAAGTACAAGCATTGCTCTTTTAGACATCCCCAGGGCAGTGTCATCAATTCTGATCTGGTTAGCACAGAAGGAAGGATGACAGCAGGGGGGATTTCAGCTCAGGCTCATTACTGTTGCCCAAGACTCGGCAAATATATTTGGCAACTCAGCATCTACCACAGCCATCACCCCATTGCTGGTACATGAGGTGGGGCAATCACACCTTCATTTGGATAGCATACATACCCTGTGAGACAGAATAAATGCTCTAGACCCAGGAATCAGGCAACTATGAAGAACGAGAGTGTGAGTTTGGGGAGGCCTGAGGCAAACGCTTTGGACGGGTGAATGTCTGAGTTTCGCTCCAAGAGTAAGATATCTTTCATTATATTGGAAACCATCACTACATAAAATTTTATATTCTCCCCACACACATAGAACTGAGAACTCTTGCATATTACTGTTGTTCCTGGATAACCAAAATGTCACCTTCATACCTACTTGTGGGTTGCACTTCTACCTCATACTCTCTAAAAGTGTAGCTGGCTCATAAAAAAAAATAAAATCCTCAATGTTTGTGACAATCACATCTACTTTAATGTCTTCCAGGTTCTTGGCTGGGATGACACATCTCAATAACACAGCAAAAGAAAATGTTCTCTTTCATACAAACTAGACTTTTGTTTTCCACAAAGCTTTTCCAAGTCCTGGACACACCGTCATAGTAAATTCAACCTCTATGACTTTACTTCTCTGATCCAGCAATAACTGGGAGAGTAGATTAAACCAGAGTTTAAGGCTATGTCATCACCAACCACCTTTGGAGAAAGGCAGAGGATCCAGAAAGGATTCGATATTTAACCTACCAAGTAGGGTTACAGAAATAAAATCTGAAGTCCTAGAACTTTGTGAATTTGAGTAAGTGGCAAGCTTTGGCCAAGGAAAGCAACCAAGGTGAAAGCTGGACTTCAAAACAAATATTTTCCTGCATTCCTAAAAGGCCTTTAGTTTAAAAAAAGCATTTATAATAAAACCTAAAACAAGTCTTAAAAACTTCAGAAGCCAAGGGTACAAATAAGTTCCAGGACAGTCAGAAGAGCTGTATCATTGCATAAACTGCGAGAAGAAAAAACCCCATTAACTTAATGGCATTGGTCAAAAAGTAAAGTATGAAATCAGAAGGGACTTGTTTATTTATTTGTTTTTAAAAGGGCAAACACATTCTAAAGCTAGTTTTGGTCAGGGGCCTCTTTTTAACGTCTGCCTTCTCTTCCTCTAGCTGTTTTGTGCTACTGACTATTCTGGAACAAAATCTCACCTCCCTGAGTTTGTCCTCTTATAAGTTATGCAACAAAGGAAGCAATAGCTAAGTAATTGTCAATATTAAAGAAGGCCCCTTGCATCCCAGTCCATCTGAAGTTTTGTTCATTATGTAGATTACATCACTGACATATGGGGAAGACATTTCTGTTGAAGTCCAGATGAAAAAAGTTAGAAATGTTTTATTTCTCAGCTAAAAAATCCTATGGAGAGCTTCACAAGTTTACAAGGTCTCCTAATATGTTTTGCCTTTGTCCTTTTGTGTGCCTTCCTCCCTCCCCCCCTCCTTCAATATGTAGACTAATTACAATGATAAAACAACTCATACAAGATGTGACTCACACAGCCCTTAAGAGAACAATACAGCACTACCCTCAGACAGGGAAACAGCCCAGCTCACAGCAGGCATTAACTTCAGGCCTGGGGATCATTCCCACTGATGCTTAGATATCCAGCTTAATTGCAAGGTTAGGTAAGTCTAATTTTAGGCTCATCTCATACCTATACATCGAGGTCCAAACCCATGTTCTTGGAAACTTCAGATTAAAATGGATTGCTTTGTGTTTTGCATGTACAGCACTGGGGGGGGAAAGGCAACAAAAAACAAAACAAAAAAACAACAACTGGTGTTTTCAAGAAAATTCTGGCCCTGGGTGTGGCTACCCAGTGCCTTCTGCAAGGAATTTGCCCAGAGATAGACAATCTCATTCATCTCGAAAAAGAGGAACACAAGACCATTAGTGCATTGCATATGACTGAGCCACAGCAACCTGGCCATGTTGAAGTGAAGACCAAAACAGGCAAACACTTACTGAGCAATAAAACAACCGCAAGTATCAACAGCAGTATTAAGAAGGTCTCCAAACTGCTTATCTAAGTCCTGTTCTTGCCCAGTGCACAAAAGCCATCTCCCACCTCAGGACCAGCTGGACTACCCAATGCTGAGTCTCATGATCATTCCCATGACATCTGCAGAAGGCAGTGCACAAGTACCTCAGAGCCTGACATACACTCCTTTTGTGTATATCCAGCTCCCCAGCTTTTGGCTGCTACTCCAGCACTAGCACTGCAGCTCACCTATTTGTGTGTGATGTGCCAAGTGCACCTGCTGATTGCCTTTCTTGATGATAAATCCATAGGGAAGTCTGTGTATGATTGTGAAAGGACAAGCACACAATTGTATCGCAGAATAGAAGATGAAGAAAAGCAAGAGAGATGGAATTTATGAAGACAGGCTAAGAAAGGTGGGGCTGGGGAAGAGGTGGTTGTGTGGAGACCTCCCAGCAGCTTCTAGTATTTTATTTATCTAGAATTCTGTAAGTCAGTCAGAGAGGGACTCTTCATCAGGAACTGTAGTGGTAGGACAAGGGGGAATTGCTTCACACTGAAAGAGGTGGAAATTATAAGAAGTATTAGGATGAAATTCTTCCCCATGAGGGTAGTGAGGCCCCGGCACAGGCTGCCCAGAGAAGCTGTGGCTGCCCCATCCCTGGAAGTGTTCAAGGCCAGGTTGGACAGAGCTTGCAGCAACATGGGATAGTGGAAGGTGTCCCTGCCTATGGATGGGGGTTGTAACAAAATGGTCTTTAAGGACCCTTCCAAGCCAAACCATTCTATAATTCTATTTACATTTAATATAGTAAAAAGCAAATCACACAATTACAGACAGTATTCCAAAGCCTCTCTCATGCCCCTCGCTACAACCATCAGATGACAGCTCACTGCTATTCCCATCCCAGCTGTTGAACCACCCACATGCTGTCCTTATCTTCTGTGACATGCAGAGCAGATGCCAAAGGCCCCGCATCATAAAAGACTTCAACCTATGCATGGCCTGAGCCTTCCCTGCTCAGCTGTCACAGCCATAGCTCATTGGGAGACAAAAAGAAAGAAATCTTTTCAGAAATGTTGTATTTCATGCAGTTTCTGAAAGAGCATTCATCATCTTCTCAGGAAGAAGCAACTCTGTTAAGATGACAAACCCACCTTCTCTGCACAAGTGTTTACCTGACTAATGAGAAATGAGGAATGTCTGACTGCATGCAAAGTCAAATTCCTGCAGAGATCAAGTATGCTTAAATTTGGCCATGAGAGTAACTAATAATATGCAAGTGTTATGAACTATTTACAGGCTTAACCCAACTGCAATGAAGTCAATGGTTTAACTCTCCCTCCCTTCAAAGGGAGATGCATCTGGCCTTGGCACATACTTGAGTCACAGCTCAGTGCTAGGCTGGCTCATCTCCCTGCCACCAGTTCAGTAGCTGTAGCCTATACAGAATATATCCCAAAAATATACTTATTTACTGTTACATTCAATTGTGATGATTGTCTGCCTTCCTCCCCACCCTCCCAAATAAAAAAAAAAAAAAAAAGTGTCTTTATTTGAAACAGAGGTACTAATTTATATGACTAGAGATATGGGCACACTTCAGGATGAACAGAAGGACTGAAAATCTTGAATCCTTTCTGAATCAGGATGAAGGTCTGTCTCAATCACTTTGCTAACCACACAGAAGTCACATTGCAGCCTCCTGTAAGCTCCTGCTCTGCAGGCATTGCTGTAAAGCACAGTAAGAAATAACCCTGCAGCATTGTGCTCGGAGGAGATGCAATTAAGATGCCTCTGCACCTCTCCTGTGTGCTCACCAGCATGAGCTCCTTTGATGCAAGAATGAATTTAATTTGGCAGTCAGAGTACAGGAATGGCATCCAGAGCTCCCGAGCCTTGCCAGCCATTTGTCCCATTTGTTCAACCATCTTGCACAGGCCACTTAATCCAATTTTTTTTGTCAAGCTGGTTACCTGAAATAGGGTCTGATCCAATCCCCAAAAAGGCAAATGGGAAATTTCCAGTGCACTTCAATGGTACCCACGGGCTCATAGGCCTCTATGCCTATATTTAGACACTTAAATATAGTAGTCTGGGCTTCAGAGATTACTGAGTGCCCACAGCTGCCACCGAGCTCAGAGAGGGGAAAAGAACAAATCTCTGGTTCGAAAAGTTTCTCAGTTGCAGGCTGGGAGGGTATAGTCAAGAGAAATATCATTGTATTCTTGCTGTGTTGCAAATTTCTCCTTATACAAATCAACTGAGATTTCTCTCAAATAGGAATAAGCTGCATTTTGCAAGTAATAAATGAAATACAAATACGGTGTAGTAGTAATCTTGTCAGTTTTTAAAACTGTATTTGCCAGATGTACAGTGCCATTTTACAGAAAACTCTGTATCTGGTTATGCCACTCTTCAAGAGGATTCTGGACACCGCAAATTCTGTCTCCAACTACGTAACACAATACATTTTAATTCTGCCACTTAAGGGAATAAGAGGAAGACAACAACAAAAAAAATCATCTTAGAAATAAAAAAGTAACACATCCCCTCCTGAAAAGATATTTGGAAGATGGGTGTGGAAACCCCAACATTTAGCAGCTTTTTCTTAACTCCCTGTTTTACCTTGTGTCATTTCCATTGCTGCTGCATCTACAACAGTCCCTGGGATATGACATGACTTCTGGAAAGAGCTCCTGGGGCTGAGAAACCTACAGCAGCTCCTGCCTGGGCCAAATGCTTTAATGGGCAGATTAGATTTCATGCCAACACAGTTCTAGGGCAGGGGGGACAATCATGAGTGAAACAGTGACTGAAGTTCCAAGAATTTTGAGTTTTGGCTAATCTGTCCTTGAAACATACCTTGGCTATAAGGCCAAGGTAAGGACCTGGTTTTTTTTTTTCATTAAAAAGAATAACAAATTATGATATGCATCAAGATCCTTTAGCTTCTTGTGTGCATTTCTCTCTCCCTCAAAAGCCAAACCAGGGAGGGACATTCATAACCAAAATCCTGAGGGATAAAAAATGCCTAGCACCTCTCAAGGGCAGAGTGAAAGCCTGGACTAGTAAAAATACTTGGGTTACAGTCCAAGGAAAAGGCCCAGATTGTAGAACAACTAAACAAAGGAGAACAGGATCTTGTCCCACATCAGTCTTTAGAGGACAGTGAGAATATGCAGAACTGCGGTCCCCAAGCATTTAACACCAGCAGGTGTGAAGAATAGCCTGCTCCAGGAAGTGCGGCAGTGCTGCCCGAGAACCCACTGCCAACCTAAAGGAGATGGATAACCCAGATACAGACCAGTGAATGTCAACTTATTTTTAAACCTGCTCTGCAATAACAGAGCTGAAATGCACCAAGTCGGACTGGGTAGCACTGGGACTTATGTCACTGGGCTGTGATTGACTCAGTGTGTTGCTTCATCCCCTCACATAAGCTAAAAGACATTTTATTAGCAAAAATGTTGAGATCAAGGCAGGCATGATGAGCACAACCCGCTAAACCCAACCTACACTCAACTACTTCCTTGTGAAGGGATAAAGGCACATTGTTCTACTGCACAAAACTCCACTGGCCATGACTGACAGACATTCTAAACCTTGAGCTGCAAAGCAAAGAAGAGCCATACAGAGCCAGGGCTGTTAGATTGTCATTTCCTGGTAACCTGTGTGCTCAAAATACCAGGCCACTGACTTCCTTGGGAGTTTATTTTTCCCTTAGGAGAATTATCTGTTTCTATGAATCCTCTTCATTTTCTATTCAAGTCCCAGATTGTGCAACTTCCCCAATGCACCTTTTATAAACTAGAAAGGACCAAAGTTACAAGCAAAAGTGCAGACATTGGTTTCCTCATCTGCCCCTTGTGATGTCCTGAGTCGTTGCTGATGTTGAGCTCTTAGGACCGATTGAAGTGATGCTCTTTCCTAAGTGTTTTTATAGAACAAATCAAGATAGATCTGTAAAATGTTCATAAGCAGATGACAGGACTGTCAGTGCTGCAGCCAAGCACTGGAAAACACGAGACAATGTCTGTACTCAACCACCATCTCGAGTCTCTCCTCATTTCTCCACGTCCCATCCAATCCCTCTGGCAACACCAGTGGTGCCAAGGTTTCAGTGGCCATTGCAAATGGCACATCAATACAAAGAAAGTCTTAGAGGCTTTGGTGCTGTTGAAGTATGGGCAATGTTCAATCTCTCTTCACCACAAGCTCTCAGGATCCAGGCCAGCCTCCAAGATTTTCCCCAACACACCAGCCTCAGGCACCTTTCTCCATGAAGTGTTGAGGAAACTTCCCTGTCTATGTATTCTTCAAGAAGGATGTAGAGAGAAGCCCCTTTGCATTGGGTCTAACACAAGCTAGAGGGTTTTGGATGTCCTTTTGCCCTGCTCTGAGCACCTGACATCACCCTTCCTGATAAAAGCAAAACAAACAAAAAAAATCCCCCCAACTTCTTCAAAGAAAAGGGGGGTTTTGTGAGCAGAGGGTCTCCACAAGGCAAGTGGAAAGTTACTGGGAGCCTTTTCTGTCCCAGAATTACACCACAGTGCAGGACTGCAATGTTCCAAGATTTAGATCTACACTGGTGCCACTGATGTCAGAGCTGGGCTGGCATGTACAAATAAATATGAAGTATTTCAGTACTATGTCACAATGGCAGCAGTCTCTTTCCCATATTTATGCCTGCAAAAATGTTGCTCCACAGTATCAGAGAAGACTTCTGTGCAATCCAGGAACTGGTGACAAACTCCTTTAATTGCACTCAGAAATATATTTTTAGGAATAAGACCAAGAAGTCAACTCAGCTTCCTTCTTGTTAAAAGTTAAAATAAAAATGGTTAAATGTCTGATGGGTTGGGAGTGAAGAAAAATGAAAGGGTTGATCAGCTCAACAGCTGGAAAAGTGACCACTAGTACAAATAAAAATTTAAAAACCCTGTTAATATTTTAAAGATTGTGTGGCTGGAAAAAAAAAAAAGGCAGATTTTTGTTTGTTACTGTCAGGAACTTACAGTTGCTGGAGAATCAGGTTTTCAGAAGAGCATATCTACTATTTAATGCCACTAAAAGCCTGGAAATTTAACTTCATATATACTCAACATTTACAGTTACTCACTGGAAACCTAAGAAACTTATAATGGAGATGTGACAGCTACAGTGGGAATTTTACTAATTTCTACATCAAGAGGGGCTATGGGGAACTTTGTAAAGAGAAAACTACTCTTGTCCTTGACCCCAGAGAGCTTTTTGTTCTCCCACCTACCAAGAGGGAAGAGCAGGTTACAAGATAAAATACAGGAGACCTGGGAAACTGGGTTATTGCACTTGTTTCAGTTCTGACTGCCCTCATAACATAAGCAAGTATGTCAGACAGGGTGCTTAAATGTGTGTTCTTGTCCTGAATGTCCAACCTAAGGGACAAGGCAGGCCTGGTTTTCACAGATAGTCACCTTTCTTTTCCAGCTAAAGCCAAGGAGAGCTGCAAATACTCTCAAGCTCAGCTCAAGGACTTGAGATGAAGCATTTAAGAGGGAAGGTCTACAAAATCAAAGGCGACTTCTGAAAAGGACTTCTATTTCTCTGCAGTTCACTTGGTAGCATATAAAATTTCCAGAGCATTTGGTTTTAGCATTTTAAGTCACCTTAAGCAAAGCTAAATGTCAGTTTTAATAGATTACAAAACCTCCCCTCAATTCCAGTGCCAGCAGTCAGAAAAACTGTGAAGCAAAACTGCTGTTGCCAGCACAACTCATCCCTCATTTCTTCAGAGCAGTGCAGCAAAGTTCTAACTTGACTATTAAACACAGTTTTGGCTGCTTCCTCTAGAAATGATAAACAGCTGATCCATTTGTCTCAAAGTCAATCACAGTAAAAAAAAAAAAGTCATACACACAAGTGATGTTGAACTCCCACTTTCTTTATTTCTTAAAGAAATCAGGAATTATTTCTAACAACAAATCACACTTTCTCTCTCAAATACCTTAACCTGCAGTTGAGTATTATCTACTACTTTTCCTGGTTAGTATTTCAGACTGGTCAAAGATTCCAAGCAAAAGAGCCATTAGAAATTAATAGGAGTTTTGTTCCATGTCATTTGTGTATGATTTATATTGATGATGATGTTAGAGCAAGAAACAAAGCAGATAATTATTACAGATGTCAGTGCTGCAATCTTTGTGCTGCTGTCTGAAAGTCATTTTTCTTCACTTTTGAACTGAACAAATTTACTCTGGGCTCCACATCACAAAAATGAATGAAAAAAAGATGTAAGATTGATGCCAGCCTCCCATGGATCATTTCCAGATTCTAGCCTCTGTTTCACATTCTTTTGTCTTTGATCCTCACATGAGTTCAAAAGTACATGTTTACATCAAGGTCATTACAGCTGACTCAATAATTTGGCAAGACAAAATGTTTGAAAGAAAATAAGTGGTTAAAGAAACCACTGAGGGTTTTTTTATCACTTTATATGATGCCATAAATTGGAAAATTACCTTAAATATTGAAAGAAAAGGCATGCTTGAGAGATAAACCATGGGCAGCCAAAAGCACTGGGATTTTAGATAACAATTTAGAGCAATAAATACTGTTGAATTGTTTAACTTTTACACGGTTTCAGAGCAGGAGCAAGTCTCACACTGGCAAGCAGACTTTAACCCTAGAAATAACTGTTCAAAAGCATGAGGCTCTTTCATCATCCCTCACTTGATGTTTCTGTTCTTAGTCCTTTTCTGTCTGAATCATGAAAAGTTTGAGAGTTTTTTTCCTCTCCCCCTCACATTACAGGCTCTCTCATGGGCATAGGCCTTCTAGATTTGCTTGAAAATGAGTTAACAGGTAAAAATGACAAATGTCCTGTAACAGTTTCCCGGGTTATTACACTCCATTAATCAGAATACACACAAATTAGCCCCCACTCCCACTGAGTTTTAACTGCCCTGCAGTTGAAGGCAGCATTAAACCCTAACAAGGCACTTTCTAACCCTAACAAGTGACTTTAACTTGTACTTAGAAACAGTCCTTCTCAGCATCCCTTGCATGACAGCAATGACAGGGAGAGCAGTAGCAAGAGTAATTTAGTGTACATTGTCCTGCAGGAGGGAAACAAGTGGACATTCCACATAAACACTGTGGGGCTCAAGATGCCACAGCCACAGAGTGGCCAGAGCTCCAATTGCCACAGCTCCATCATCTGAGCTCAGACACCAAGGCCCTGGTAGGAAGGACCTTAAAACTTCCTTCTCTGCTTGGCATCAGCTGCACAGTCTCCAGGCAAGAGCAAATGGATGTTCGATGGCAGCAGCCTTTTGCCCGTTAACTTCAAACACAGGAATGTCACAAACAGTAATGAAGATCTGCATTTGTCCAGTATCAAAGTATTCCACAGCTATAGAGGCTAAAGAGATGAGCTCTCTTCTGTAGCACTGATCACCTTGTGGGACACTTGCTTCTGCAACTGCATGGGAGAATGACTGTCAGTGAATCTGTCAGTGGTGGGACCCATGTTACACACACGTGTTTCCTTATTGTGGGAAGAAAAGTTGGGAAGAAAAGTATACAAAACTCTTCTGTTTCAAATCTGATCAGATTTCCAGAAACTTGAGAAAAGGAAAATAGAGTGCTGGTTTGAGAGCTGGAAGAACAATTCCATGATTCATCAGCAACACAGGTGCCCCAAGAAAAAGTTCTCTTTAGAAAGACTGTTTAGCCAAAGACCCAACTATGTACTAAAACAAAAAAAACTCTCCAGTCCAGGTTTGACCCAGGAATATCAATCCACTGTGCAGACTAATCCTTTTCCCCACCTCTCATCCTCCTAGGCATATCCCATCTCGCCACCGGTCTTAATGTTCCCCTGAAGCCAGACTTATCCAGTGCTCTGTACCTGAGCCCAGCCCCAAATATCTCCCCAGTACAGTGGATGACTTGACCCCAATCAATGCACCAAACAGAACCTCAGTGCCTTGGAGGAGAGCCTTCCTCCTACTGCACCTCTGACCAGCCCAGTTTTAACCTCTGGAGAGCCACCATGCAGATATCCTCCCTCTTTCACCATGCTACTGAAAAAATGAAATTTTCATGATGAAATTACCTTTCTGGCTTTGGAGCTTTCTAGAATTAATAAAGACTCATTAACTTCATCAAGCTCCTAATGAACTGCCACTCTGTATAACAGTACCTAAAGAGAGTAGGGAACCAGCACATACAACTACCAAAACCTTTTATATCCACTCTTGAAAAGCTGCTGAGAAAGTTACATGACAGCCTAACCCTGTGGGAACATTACTTTAGGTGACACTCCCCTCCCATCTCACGCAGAGTCACTATTGACCAACCGATTTACCCTTATTCTGATACTTATCCCTCCATTTGATGAACAGGCTCCAACAATATAAGCTACCCCCACCTAACTTTTTTTAAGCCCAGTGATCAGCACACTCCACTAGACAGGAATTCAGCTCCTCAAATGACTTTGCAGGTCAGACTCCTGCAGTTCACCCCTGTCTGCAGGCACACGAAAACCAGTGCCCTGCTGGAGAACAGCAATTACTGGAATGTGTGAGATGTGGCAGGAGGCAGGGGAGCAGCCTGCAAAGAGTGTGGCCACCCTGGCAGCACCTACAGAAACTCCTGTTAGGTGGGGATTTAAAGTCAGCCAGGTCTTGTGTCATCATTCATCAGTCTTCTTGGCTTTCCCTCCCTGTGAGCAAATGAGGAATATGACCTTCTTTGTTTGAGTTCTTGCAATGAAGCACTGTTTGCATAAGGCTCTTTTTTATTTATTTTTTTCCTGCGGCTTGTTGACTTTTATAAGACATTCATAAATTTGTTCTGAGTGCCAGTGAGATGCTTAACGGTGCTAAAGGGAAGGTATTAAGGATGGTCGACTCATGTTAGAACAAGCCACTTGAAAGTAGCTATAAATATTTGTCTGGATTTCATTTTGCTAACAAACAGCTTCTTTTCTTTTTCTCCCCACACTTACCCCCCTAAAAGAGTTGATCACATAAACAAGAGAAGAATTTTCACATTAGTAAAGATTCACATTAGTAAAGAAGTGCATGTCTGGATTTGTTTTTATAATAGAAACTTTCCTATTGGGGACATTTGAGTCCTTTTATTCTGTCTGCATGGAACCAGTTCCCTTTTCAGGAAAACCCTGGCAGCTTAAGACCTCCAGGGTGAGCTCATGTTCTTTTGCACTCCCTCAGACTCATCTCTGCTCTTTCATTGCTCTGGCAAAGAGTTTAGGCTAGATTTAGGGACTTCAGTGCCCTAGAACTAAGCCAGTAGCTACACATTCCTCCTCATTTTGCTCATAAGCACGCTGGTGGGTTTTGGATTCCTTCAGGACTGGAGCCACTTGCCACACAATTTGGAAACTCCACCCTTCAGTCCTATTGCTTTAAGGTCACACTGACACAGACACATGAAATACTCTGATCTTACTGTCTTTGATACCAAAGTCTCTTTCATTGAGAACTATGACTGGTAATCAGGGGCTACCACATGTGTAGTCCTCCTCTAGACCCTTGTCAGCTCCAGGGCAGCAGAGACAGCTTTTCACATGAGAATAGTCCAAAGCTGCTTCTTGGAATCAACATGTATTGATGCTGAGTGCTTGTCTCTGCCTCTGGCCTGGGACAGACAGAGCCCTTTCCTTCCCAGAATAGTCTCTGCATGAAAGACCAAAATTGAGTTGGGATGAGACCCAACACTGGAGGTCTGAGAACCTCCAAATAGCTACTGCTGGGACAGATGAGCAGATAGCTCAGCACTCAGCCAGGAGGAGAGCAAAGGAAAAGGGGGTGCCCAGAGGAGCCAGATGGGGGTGAGAGGAAGCCCCCTCCCCATCCTTTGAAAAGGAACTAGGAGACCCACAGGAGTGGGAAAAAATGGTTTGGAAGGGTCTTTCTGTTTGGTTGATTTAATTCTGTGGAAAAAAAAAAAAAAGTTGTCAATGCAACTTTTTATTCCTTTTCCTGGCACTTGCACAGACCAGAGCTCAATACAGCAGTCCAGAAAGTACCAGCAAGGAAACCTTGAACACTCATCTCAGACAACTCTTAAGAGTGACGGTGAGTTATACCACAGGAAGGACTGACAGCTTTGATCTAAGTTTGCAAACCAACTAACATTTGCAGCTTCAAGTCACTTCTAAAAGTATTCAAAACTAGTATCCCCCAGGTAACTACTCAAGACAGTAAGGGAAACATAGATGAAAATAAACTTTCCAATACAGAACTCTAAACTGCCTCCAGTGGGGGTTTTCTCTGGATACCTTTGGATTTTCTGGATATGTGCACAGCTACATCCCATTACCCTCTGTTATAACACATCATTATGGCACAAGCAAACCCCATGCCTCCAGCACAGAGATGGAAGACACCTGACAGATGGTCCAGATCAGCAGAGATAAGAGTAAACTACCACATAGGTAAGGCACCTGCCCAAGGGAAGGATGCAGCTCCCTGCCAACCTGCACCTCTCTGCTTCTGTTGTTCTCCCTCCTCCCTTTTTTCCTTTTTTTTTTTGAAAATGCGCATATATCACTCAAGCAGGTTTTCCAGTGCCTGCAAATGCTAATTGCCATGGTTTGTAACATTGTGTACCCCACTAGAAATAAATGGCAACCCAGCAGCTCTGATGATATCATGGTGAATGATTTATCAGGCCATGTAGCACATTCCTGCAGTGTTGCTTAAGCAATAAGGCACAGGGAGAACCTTTAAGTGATTAGTTTGCCTCTCGTGTGGGCTACAGTCAAAGGTTAATGGCCCTGAGCACCCAAGAAGTTCAATTAATGCCTTGAAATGGACTAGCTAGAAGGCCTGAGGCTGTTATTAAATGGAACATTAACACAAGGAATACTATTTTATGCCTTTGCAAGCATGGGTAGAGTACTTCTCCCATTCAAAGCACTCTAGTCATGTTCTAAATCAGCAAGCACCTGAAGAACTTTGTTGAGAGATGGGCCCCAACTGCATTATGGACAAACATTTCCATTCTCACCACAAGCTTGAGAAGTTTAGAGAGCAGCATTTGGGTCAAAAGACTTAGGAAAAAGTTGTGGTTTCTGGCATTATCAGGAAGCAGCAACAGGCAGTCTTACACCACCTCCTCTACCTCTTCTGTCTCCCACTCCCACCAAAATGCTCAAAAGCCTGAAATGAGCACAGTGAGGAAGGGTCCTTCAGAGACCTCCTGGGAAAGCTAAAGGAGTCTGGCAGTCCTTGAAGTAACTTGCCATCTTCGGCATGGTTAATGGTTATGGGAACAGACCCATCCCATACACCACAGACTCACTGCTCTGCTGCATCCTTGTCATACTGTGTGTGAGGGGAAGAAACGTGAATGTCAATAATCAGGAGCTACTTCTGCAGGTGATTTATTAGAATGCTCTGTAGAAAGGATCTTCTATAAATCTAAGCAACCCATCAATCCTTCCAACTGATGCCACCAACAGTCATGTCCCTCCACCCCCTCAGGGTAGGGCAGGGAGAAGCAGCCAGCACATTCAGGAGCCACAGGATGCCCTCTTAAGAGATTCCATGAGCAAAAGTGGAGCTAAAAAGAAACCTCCAGGAACACTGACTTTGATATGAACCACCTCCTCCCTCAGTGCCCTTGAAGTCACACATGTAGCTCTGCCTCTGCTTGCCCAGTCCCAGTTTCCTCCTCTGATAGGGACTGATGCCAGGCCCTTTACAGACTATCCATCCATTTTTAGTTCACTTAGAAACCTTAACCTACAACACCTTCTTGGCCAGGACCGAGCCAGTTGTGATGCAACAAGGCAGGAGTATGTCACAGCACAGCCAGACCAGGTTTGCTTTTCTGAGGCTGCACACCCAGCTATAAAACTCCCTGCCAAAATAAATTGGATTAAGCTCAGATTAGATTAAGTGAGAGCTGGGCTATGGGGACTTTTCACTCCAGCCTTTCTTCAGTAAAAAGAACTCCAGAGGCTCAGCACAACAACAAGAGAAGAAAGAGAGAGACTGAAACCATGAAGAAAGAACTGAGCTCCTGGGGAGAGGAGAATAAAGAGATAAAATGCAAGGTAAATGAAAAGGTACAAGGACTTAGCTGTAACTTCATAGAGAGAAAGTGGGGACAAGGGGTCAAATTTTACACTAATTAACCATGTATCAGCAAACCTTGAAAGCCTGCAAGCATTCAGAGACTGCAGCAGAGACTGTCAGGTCTGGACCATCTGTGTCTTCGAAACCAAGGATGAAAAAAGTGACAGTTCCACCTTCAGATCCCAGGAAGCCCCCGTGCTACAGGTCTGACCCAAAAAGGGGAGCTTGCTCTGGAATGTCCCCACGGCATCATGCAAATTAGTGAGAAACAGCGTTGTGAAAATGTGCACCTGCTCCCTGATCCTCCAAAGCACAGACATGTGAGCTTGCCTTTAAATACAGGACACCATTAACCCAGTGTGGCTACCTGAAATCATTAAATGTTTCCTTAGATACTATTCTGGATCAGGAAAAGCATTGTCATGGGTGCCTCCAGGCTGCACAATTAAAGCCATACCTGATTCTGTCAATGCTCTTGACTGACTGGTAAAAATCATGCAGTAACTAACAAACACGCAAACTAGGAAAGTAATACATAAAAAATTGACCATCCATGTCATACATATATATAGGATGTGTATATATCTATAGGATGTAGAAAAAAGGGATTACATCTCTGCTCTCACTGGCTGATAGAAAAATAGTAAGCCTGGTTTGGATGTTCTGGTGAAAAGAAACACAGCATGACTGCCATTTAATGCCTTCACTTGTTGACTCAGAAAAGGAGTTAAAATTCTTGGTGTAATAACATTGAAAAAGCACCATAGAAAAAGGTACTTCATTCAAACACTGAAGAGCCAGCTTGACTCCAATAAAGAAAACCAACCTCCACAGCACCTGTCTTCCTTATTGCACCCCATTAGCACAGAGAATCCCAAAAAACACTGAGATCCACTCAGAACTTCTGCATACAGACTACAGGGAGAATTCCCCNCAGTACTGCATTACAATCACATACACTTGGAGTTACTGCAGTACAAGTTAACTTTGTTATGGAGTTACCAGGAAGATCTGCCACTGAATCAACCCCATGAACAAAATGGGGAGTCCCTTCTTTATTAACCTTCTGTCTGGAAATTTTGCACACCTTTTCCCACCTGCTACAGAGTTTAAATACAAATTTTACATGATTTGGGGATGGCCAGGTCAGCTCTGCATAGCCCCTAGCACACAACAATCTAATTAATAATCACAGCAGAAGAAAGAACATAGTTGCATTCCCATTCTCTCAGTGTGAAGGATCAGTGATTGAGAACTCCTGAAAAGCCCCTTCTGCTTCCCAGTCCAGTTTGTATTTGTTTAAGCCTAAGGCAGACAAACACAGCACAAGCACCCAGGAATCCATAACCACCCTGATGCTTCTGGGTAGCAAATCATCTCCACTGCCATCTGTTTTCAGTCACATCAAAATGAGTTCTGAAGATTCAATTGTTTTCTTCTAGGAAAAATAAACATGCAAGCTGCTATTCACCCAATTTCCAGCAATTTTCTGCTGTGGGTAAATGCAGCTTCAGATTTTAGAACTAAGTCTCATTCCCATCCAAGGAATTTTGCAATATAATTACCTCATTTTTACTGACTTGGATAACAGTTGCACTTTAAGAGGAAAAAAAGGGAGGGGGTGTAAAGTCTGCAAGACTAATTCCTCCTCCTGCCCCTTTGTTATAAAATCTTTGAACAACTGACAGTGATTAATCTCACTTGATATTTCTTTGGTTCTGTGTTTGTTGATTTAAAGGCATTTTATGACTGATTGTTTTCAGTCGCCTGGACAGCTGTCAGATGTGTACTGTGGTTTGATTTGGCTTTCAGGGAGCAAAATTATTATTTTTCTTATTTTTACAGCTCCAACACATAGTGGCTGACGGAGGTGGCCTGTCAAAAACCATATACGTGAAACCAAAACTGCCTCCAGATTGAGAGAAGACTGTCTAGAGATTCTGCAGGCAGATTACACAAGCAAGATGTGGAAGGCAATAATACAATCTTTTATTTTATTACTAGTTTTTATTATGCCCAGCTTGCACATTGAGTGAATATACTTTCAAATACAGTGGCAAAATCCATCTCTAGGTGTAGCATCAGTGGCTTTGTAGGAATAACTTTAGCCTCTGGAGCAGTACTGGAAGAGCTGGTGGGGAGCTGAATTTTTTTTGCTTGTTTGGGGGATGGAGTGCTCAAGTCCAAGAGGTGTCCCCATTCCTGCATTCCTAGAAGAGGCTGTGCTCTGTGAAAGGTGTGTCAAACATGCTTTAAGTTTCTGGACCCCAAAATAAGGACAAAAGTCATGAGTCAGCAGAACTCTGGAGACGAGAGTGTTAATACTGAATAGCTCAATATCAATCATCTTCAGCCTCCTGTCTCTAAGTGACCCACAGCCTTGACTCTGAACCTTCCTTGCCCTCAGTTTCAGCCTATTTTCATCTCTGTTGTTTTCCATTTACCTGCATCTCACAACCATGTCCTCCCTCTCTTCCTGGTTCTTGGCTTCTCTCATGGTCCACCTACAAACCTGACTAACACCACTTGTACGTCACTCCTGGCTCACCCTCATTGTCTCTGATTCCAAACTTAAACCCCAACAACTCCTGTCTCAAAGAAATCATGGAGAAAGAGAAAACACCTGTCAAAGTTCCTCCTCCAAATTATGCAGAGTAAATTTCACTAAAGAAGAAAACTTTGATATTAGACAGTGTTTTCATGGCTTTCCCATGCAAAATTAACAGGTTTTCCTTATCTTCAGAAAGCATATGAAAGTCAGGTTTATTCTGGAACTGCAAGACTCTGCATGATCACAACTGCTTTTCTCCATGGTCAGCTGTGCTCATCTGTACACAATATCAGGGCTAAAAATTGGCCAAAAGCAAAAAAATATATATCAATTTAACACAAAATGGAATAAATCCAGGCTCTTTTCAGCTTGGAGAAGAGAGGGTTTTGGGGTCACCCAACTGTGACCTTACAAGAGGAAGGTGTACCTGAAAGGAGTCTGAAAGAAAGATGGAGAGAGAGACTATTTACAAGGGCCTGGAGTGACAGGATGAGGGGTAATGACTTCACACCAACAGAGAGTAGGTTTAGACTGGATGTGAGGAAAAAAGGTCTTCCCTGCAAGAGGGGTGAGGCCCTGGCACAGGTTGCTCAGAGAAGCTGTGGCTGCCCCATCCTTGGAAGTGTCCAAGGCCAGGATGGATGGGGCTCTGAGTAACCTGCACTGATGGAAGGTGTCCCTGCCCAGGGCAGGGGGCTGGAACAAGATGTCCTCCAAGGTCTCCTCCAACTCAAATAATTCTGTGATTCTATGATTCAAAATTTATATGTGAGCTTAAGTGTCCGGAGAGAGAAATTGACTGCTACTGACTACAGTTTGCTAAAATTTAAGCATTTTTACACAAAAGAATGGATGTTCTAACTGCCATAGCATTTTACTGGATAGATTATATGATCTGCTTAACATATCTTCATGTTTCTCTCTATCCAGTTAGTAAAGACTGGGAGAAGACTGCTCCATGCCAAGCACTAGATGGTGGTGGCTTAGGGACACAGTCACAGTTCCTTTTTGTAATCTGCTGCTCCCACTGCCCAAAGCTCACAGCACATAGAACAACCAAAACAAGTGCTCAGAAACACAGTGAAGTTAGGGATGGGACTCATTATTTTGCACACTCCCACTTCCTACAAAGGAATGTGTGTCAAGTTCTCTCCACCACCCTAAGACACCTTCTCCTTCCACTGCCCACGTTACTTCTCAGGCTGTCTCCACTAGGATTCCTAGTTGGCTGCTTTACTGTCAGCTCTCTTTAAAAATTAAAATATAAGCCACACAGCTTTTTCAGTTGTCGGATTATTTACCCTTTCAGCCCATTCTGAAGTCTCTTACATTACTTACATACAATGCCTCTCTAGTTTTTTTCCTTGAGGGCCTATGGCCCTGCTACTTTCCTCAAGCATCACACATTTCTCATGGAGTTTTACTTTTCTTCTTCTAGTCCCTTCCTCCACAACAGACTGCAAGCAGTGAAAACAAGCCTCATATTATGCCATAAGATCCTGTTTATAACAATGGACTTGAACTTGCTTTGACTAAGTCACTCATACCAACATCTTCACTCCTTTGCTTTCTAAACCATGGCCATAAATTGTTGGGAAAACAGCACAACAGTTGTAGCTTCACATCCATGTCCCCATCAGCTTCTCTAACACACTGAAAACATGGCCCATCAAGTTCATCAGGCCACATTTAATCATGCACATCACACAGAATTAGCCCTACAGACTATGGGTTTCCCCCCTTACTCAGACAGACCTTTCAATCCAACTGAAAGATCTGGAAGTTGCTTTCCCAGATCCACAAATCCCACTGTGTTCCTTTCCCTTCTATCCCTGGTCATTTTTGTAAGGTAACATGCTCTGCAGACATGTGTATCCCTGCTGCAGCAGTGCTGCCTTTTTCCAAGTCACTTGGACACAGGATGAATTGAGTCCATTCTTCAATAAATCCCCATGGTGTTCCCATCTCCTCTGCTTTCCACCACTCCAGTCTCATTTCTATCATCTGATTCCTCTTTATCCACATTGCCTGTTCTCATAGCCATTCACGTCACACATTTAAGAAGGTGACAAAGAATGTCAAATGTTCTTATAATCCGACTAAACCATATTTGCCGCTTCAACCACCAGCTTAGTGCACTGTTCTCCTTTTAAACAAACACAATCAACTCCAGAAGATCCAGCAAAAACGGAAACAGGCAGGCAGCAGAGCAGTACATGCTGAAACTCAGCATGGTCCCCCATTAGGGGGAAAATTTCGAGTGCTTTAACCATGACAAACAGCACCACAATGAATCAGTGGATATGACGGGTCAGCCTCTTGGCTGGTGCAGTGCCAACAGCTTCCACAGGGGTTCATCAGGCATGAATTGGTCCCATATGTGAAAACTCTCCACAATTTGTCCAGTTTCTCCCATCCCTGTGGAGCAAAGTCTCCATATGTGAGATCCCACAGAGCTGTCAGCCAATGTCACATTTCAATAACAGCAAAAACAACCAGGGCTGCACAAACCAGCAAAGCAATCCCATTGCTCATAAACTGGCAAGTGACCTACATTGGCAATGCTTTTGTTGATCACAACTCTTTCTATGGAACAAAACATAGGAACCGTCATGCCAGAACAGACTCAGTGATCCATCTTCCCCTTGCCTCGTCTCCAGCAGGGGCCAACATTGATGCTGGAACAGAAGATTAATAAGGGATCCACAAAGCCTGCGAGGCACCTGGATTGGTTGTGCAATATGCTGCCCTTGACCCAGGATAAAACCCACTGGTACTTACAACTGTGCAATATGTTATCCCAGATATGAAAAATCTGGGGCTGTCATAAAGAAACGTATGTCAAAGGTAAAGGATTGTCCTTTCTTCTCATCTCTCTATTTTAGCTTAATATAACTGAACATCCTCCTCTTAAGATCAAGTTTTTGACTTCAGAGATTAAACTTTGTGTCAAAAAGTGATATTACTACTCTTACCTATATTAATAGCCTCTTTTACAGAAGCAGTAGTTCCATAGAATTATTATTTGAACATTTCTCCATTTCACAGAGCTGTAATCCATTTCCTTGCCTGTTCAACACCAAACTAGTGTTGGTCTATTCCATCTTTTTTACATAAATTCTCTACCCTCAAAATTTATAAGCTTTTATTATTTTCTATCTTTATTCCATCTTATCTTGGACATGCTTTACATAGTTCAGCTACAAAATTATTTAGCTCAATCCTAAACCAAGATTGCATTTTCAGTGCCTACAATGCAAACTAATAGATCAGGTGAAAAATAGTAATAAAAAACCAACCCTGAAACAGTTTTTTGTTGCCTGTTGTACCCGAGCCACAGTCCAGGGAAGTTGGTGAGATTATACTGATGGCTATACAATGAATCATTCTTTCTAAACGGAGATCTGTTTTAAGTACAAACCATGCTTGATTTCTAGGAGAGATTGCGATCAGGAGACTTATTTTTATATCACAAAGTGAATGATTTCGCAAATATTAAACCAAAAGAAAATACAATCTGATCCATTATACCTTCTATTTTTCCCATATCTGAAACAAGAACTTTTTAATTGCTGTGCCTGGTAGAACATGCCAACACAAAGAACTTTCAAACTAATTTAGAAACACAGTATAGTCGCTTTTGGTTTAAGCTACTAAAAATAAAAAACATTTGGCTTGCTCAATTTATATATTATTAATACTGAGAACATCTCCTGATTACAGAGACTGAAGCAGAGAGGGAAGACGTCTGCATCCATCCCCAAGCTGAATATTTTCTGAAGTACCAACTGCAAATTTTGGCAGCCTCGCCACCCTTGTTAGGTGATAAATTAATGCTCGCGCTCCCACTGCGCCCTTGCCAAGCAGGCAGAGCTCCAGCCAAAGCCTGGCTTGTCCAACCGGCACCCACCCTCTAGTGGGATGAGGGGAAAGTGCTGCTCCCGGACAGGTTCGTCCTGCTGTGACACTAAGAGGACATTCATTTAGGATGAGCATGCTAAGACCTTTCTTTCTTTGCTCCTCTCTACCCTGCATACACCTGCTAGAACATAATGCACGTTGGTTCTGAGGGGTGATGAAAACCCTGATGAACTTCACCAGGAAAATTCAGGGGTAATATTTTCCTTACAGCTCTGCAGAGTCAGTGCCATTTCAACTACATTTCTATAGGTGATTAAGCAGCAATAATCCAGCGACTTGGTGTCTGTCAAGACTATTCTGTATCAAAAATTGTGTGGCAAGCAGGACCAGGGCAGTGATTGCCCCTCTGTGCTGGGCACTGCCGAGGCACCTCCAGTGCTACAACCACTTCTGGGAGCCTCATGACAAGAAAGACATTGAGGGGTTGGAGCATGTCCAGGCAAGGGAACAGAGCCAGTGAAGGGTCTGGAGAGTCAGTCATGTGAGGAGTGCCTGAGGGAGCTGAGAGGGCTCAGCCTGGAGAAATGGGGGCTCAGGGGGGACCTTCTCATTCTACAACTCCCTGACAGGAGCAGGGAGCAGGTGGAGGTCGGGGTCTGCTCCCAGGGAACAAAGGACAGGACCAGAGGAAACAGCCTCAAGCTGTGCCAGGGGAGGCTCAGGTTGGACATCAAGAAGAATTTCTTCACAGAAGGGGTTGTCAGGCATTGGCAGGGACTGCCCAGGGAGGTGGTGGAGTCCCCATCCCTGGAGGTGTTCAAAGAAGAACTGGAGGTGGCACTCAGTGCTCTGGTCTAGGTGACAAGGTGGGGATGGGCCACAGGTTAGACTCAATCAGATCCTTTCCAATCTGAATGACTCTATGATTATACTTTTCTCTTGCTATAAGGACAAAAAGCAAACATACAAGCAAAACTATATTCCTAGGGGAAAAAAAAAAAAA
>VXAU01002515.1:2738937-2756050 GCA_013399695.1 Formicarius rufipectus
AAAAAAAAAAAAAAGAAACATTTTCTTCTGTGTATTAGATAAACCAATACAATTAATTGTAAAATTTAAAAAGAGGAACATTTTTGCTCAACTATGAGCACTGCAGTTGTGGCACAACTCATGAAAGTGCAGCAGAGCTGTAAACAGGCTTCAAAATATGGCCAAGGTCAGCTGTACAAAATACAAAGAATGAGCAGTTCTTAGAGCAAATAATTCTTGAAAGCATTTGCAGCAACTGAAGCCCTCACTATAATTCCCAAAGCCAGGGAGGAGATAGAGAGATGCTTTGCAAGGGACAGGCAAGCAGGAGCAAGGATGAGAGCAAGGCAGCATCCCCAGATAGAGAAGACACAGCCCCTCAGTACCTGGGCAAGAAGTCAGGAAGTCCAGTAGCCACAATCAGACTCCATGGACTCAGACAAATCCAAATGAAGTCAGATATCCAGGCACAAAGCTAAGTACAACAGCTCCACACCATCAGGGACTGAGCCTAAACGCAGCTCAAGACCACTGAGCGCACTGGGTGGGTACCCAGGTGGAACCACTCAGAGCCATCAGGATCTGCTGGAACCCTCGAGCTCTGGCAAACCTCTTTATAAACACAGACTAACAATCCCTGTTGAATTCAGGTGAGTCAAATTAGGTCCAAAAGATATAACCAAAGATTTGCAGTGAAGAGGTGACATGAAAAACTACTGAGAAATACATTGTGTTCCCCAATGCTACAGCATAGTGAAGGGCAAAAATAAAGCGGCCAAGGCCACTAAAAGCAAGATGGGACCTGAAACAATTGGACAGGACTAAGGAGAGAACGATCATTTCCTCAATATGATGCAATCAGCAGCCTGCTAGGCAGACTCAGGTTTAGAGTGGAAACAGCATGAAGTGAAGGAGAGGGGGGAATAAAAATAAAGCCATCTTTCATGGATCACATGGTCCCATCAGGAAATATGGAAACCTCTGACTTGTCTGGCTCTCTGTCTCTCCCTCCCTATGGGTCTTCTGCAGAAAGAATAGCCTGTGTGCCCAGGAGGTGATGAAATCCCTAATGCTGTATGGCACATGGGGAATTTGGGGGATTGCAAAACAGGATGTTTCTTGGAGGAAATACAGTCTCAGCAAGCAAAAGGTTCAAGTACGGTACATCTCACGATGATGTAAGAGCTTGATTATGCATCTCGCTTAAAGCCCAGCTTAGGGTTTTAGTTCTGGTAGAACTAATGGGCAACACCTGCTGCGATGAAAACAATTTCCGTCCCTGAACTCCAGCAGAAGTGTTTATCTTTTGAGTCAGAAAATGTTCTTCTAATGTCTGAACAAGACTCCAGGGACAGGAACATATGCCCAGAACTGATGTTTCCACGCATTAGATAGCTTATAAAAATGAGAATTAGAAAAACCTGGTATCATCAGATGTCTCGTCCAATAAAGTCATTAAATGGAAAGTACAGAAAGGTTCCTGTAATGTTTCCTGTCTCGTCTCTGCCACTGTAGTCCCAGTTGCTCCTTGTAGAGCAGAAACAGAGGCTAACAAAAAAGCTTGCTGGGGTAAATTGTGAGTTCAAAATTCAGGGCTTTTCCAGACCTGTCTCTGGCAAAATTACTATTGGCTTCAATGGAAACTTTACCCAAATACGGGCCTCAGGACTTGAGCCTCTTAGTTTAAGTTACTAATTTTATTATTAAAGGTTAAACAGATTTGTTGAAAGTACAAACTATTTTCTTACGTAAGCACTGAGAGTGTCAGATACACAAGATAAAACAATACTGCCAAGGCAATATAGGTTATGGGTGAACATCCTTTCACAGAACATACAGCTCCAAATCCCAAGTTTCACCCTCTTCCTCAAGCAAAACTCCTATTTAAATCAACTGCAGCTCAGTGTGATCAGGAGGCAGAGTCAAGCCCAAGGAAGGACCTTGGGGTTCAGCCATGGTTGCTACAAGGGCTTTGAGAGACTGTAGCTCTTGAAAACAGAAAAGCTCTACTTTTACAGAACAAAATATGTGAGCAGTGAAAGTTCACAGAAAAACACATGGCTCTGTTTTGCACCAAGAGAGGAAAAGGCACAGGTCCCAGGCTCAATCAACAAAGCTGAAGAGTGGAGCATTGCTTCATTTTGAACTTAGGGGGATTGTTTGCCCTAATAATGTCCTAGAACTGATAAGAAATACCCTGCAGATGTAACTGCTGTACAAATTCATTATGCAATACCCATTAAATACTACAACTGCAAATTAACTGTTCAAGCCATCCAGCTATACACACACGACCCTTAACAATAAACCCCCTGATGATAGTGATGTCATGGAGGATATGTTGGGCTTTCCTCCCTTACTTTCGGCTATGAAGTTCTTTATCTAAAGCTTGGAGACAAACCAGAGACTTGTTTTTCATTCTTGACCAAAAATAATAAGGGCAAATTATATGACGCTTTAAAATAATAACCATCCAGTCAATGGCAAAATGTTCTCTATTCAGTCAAACAAGTTTATTGGACTGGTGATTAAATGGCAACCCAAAATTTAACTTCCTGGAAAATCTACTCTTATTATAATGAAATTGCACTGTCAGAGCCATAGTCAGTTCTGTCTTTAATAACAATGCAACAGACACTGACAGAAATTCCTGTGGTGTCTGTCCTACTCAGATACAGTTATCATCCCATAGATCATCAGCTGCACAATAGACAAGGGTGTTGCAAAGTTTTTGACACAGTTAACACATTAACACATTAGACAAATGTAGGACTTTGGCCAGTTCTCACCAAAGCCAGTGGAAAACTCCAACAGAGCTGTACTGGGCACAGGGATGCTGTCACACATACTGTCAATCACGTAGGAAACAAGACAATCACAGCAGCTCCCTTCTGACATCAGTGTCTGCCTCTACTTGGGGCTTTGGCAGAGCCTCAGCAAGGACTGGCTCTCTGTCTCCAGCTTTTTTAAACAGCCTGAGAATTACTGGGGTTTGTTTTTTTGGTGTAGGGCGCTCAAAAGGACATTGTCAAAGTTCACAGAACTAAAGTATAAACAACTTCTGTCTTTTCTTTTTAAATTTCATATACTTTTTTAAGCATGATTTGATTTTTACCCTTATGTTTTGCAGGCAACCTCACAACCCTAAATCCCAGGGCAGCTCTGACTGTACTATTGCAGTGTGGTCATCTCAGGGAACATACCAGCGTATCTAACCACAGAATGTATTTTCTGAGCAAATGTTTAGTAAAACTCACATAATTTGCTGAATAAGAGTTCGTTGAGATTGATCTGCTTAGGAAAGGAACATCACAGATGAAAACACACTGTTCCTTTACAGTCACAATACTAACACAGCAATAAATACTATCTCCCCTGACAAATCAAGCCTAAAACAACAAAATCCCTGTGCAAATGGTGCACAGAAACAGCAGAACTCCCAGCTTAAAATAAAAAATAAAAAAAAAATTATGAGAGAGAAAGATTTTATGTTATTCATTATGGCACTGATCTCTTGGCACTGATTCCACTGGAATGAAGATCCAAATGACTGAGTGGGCAAGAAACCCTGACCCTGAAAATAAGTTCACAGAGACAAAGTAAGAGCCTAAATCCAAGCAAATTTTCCATTTTTGTACATTCACAACTACAATAGCAGAAGCAAACCTGACATTCTCCTATTAACATGGAAAAACATTAGCCCAAGGCTGAAAAAGCAGAGTGAGAACAGACAATAGATGTCACGGAGCACTGAATGAAGCATTTCCTCCTTCCTTTCTATTCTTCCCCATCCCTAACCTCCCCACAATTGCTGCCATCCATGACTTTGTGGTTTAGCACATCTGCAGAAGCTGCAGGGACAAGCCTGCTCCGTGGGCAGCCCAGCAGGGAATTTCCTGCTCTCCATCCCCCAGGCGAGAGCTTGGCAGAGGCAGGAACTGTGCAGGTGGAGCAGCAGGTGGGCAGCTGAGTTTGGGTTTGCTGTGGCTGTGCTGCTCTCGCAGACGCTGCACCACAGGCAGCCCTGCTCCTGGGGAGGCTGTGGCACATCCTCTTCTGCACTGCCTGGACTTCAGGGGACTGTCCAAGAAGCAGGTGTTGGCAGGAACACGCTTCCTCCTTCCAGCACGCTCTCCTCGGCAGATGGTTGCTGTGTTGCATCTGTTTCCGACAGTTCTTCGCTTTGGGCCTGATTCAGGACTTAACAGCACTTCATTAATCTCCTGTGAGGAAATGCTGAGAGAATTGGGACTGTCTAGCCTGGAGAAAAAGCTCCAGGGTGACCTAATTCTGGCCTTCCAGTACCTGAAGGGAGCCTGCAAGAAAGATGGAGAAAAGCTACTTACAAGGGCCTGGAGTGACAGGATGAGGGGGAATGGATTCAAACGGACAGAGAGTCGGTTTAGCTTGGATATTAGGAAGCAATTCTTCTCTTTGAGGGTGGTGAGGCCCTGGCACAGGTTGTCCAGAAAACCTGTGGCTGCCCCATCCCTGGAAGTGTCCAAGATCTTGGACTTGGAGGCTTGGAGGAACCTGGGAGAGTGGAAGGTGTCCCTACACATGGCAGGGGATTGGAATGAGATGATTGTTAAGGTCCTTTCCAACCCAAACCATTCTGGGATTCTGAGTTGCCCTGAGAATACCGCTGGTACAAGCACTACCCAAAGGATGTTGCCAGTCTCCTGTCTCAGAGCCTTCAAAGAAAAATGGTGGAGAAAGGTGATAAGGAGGTAAAAGGCAACTTAGTAGGCAATGATCCATCAGGATCAACTGAAAAACACCAGTAACCATTATCTAACTTTGCCCAACATAATATCCCTAACCCCAGGATTCAAATCACTACAAAAATAATCTCTTTTAATAAGGTGGAAACATGTTGGGAGGAACTTCTTTTTATTTCACTGTAAAGAACACAATCTATGTATGTTTGTTTGTTTGTTTGTTTGTTTGTTTCTTGAACTGCAATTCATAGAAGACTACCTGGTTTACACGGGGAACTGGGGAATGAACATTCCCTGCAGTGTGTCTGCAGAGGGAAAGATATTCCTTCTCAGAAAGGGCCAAGTTCAGAATTTCAGCCTGCACTTTAAGCAGGGGATAAGAGTAAAGTCCTGCCTGCTGGAATTGTGAAATCTCTGTAAGCAAGTTTATAAGCAAGTATTAGCACAGCTGGCAAAGGCTTTCAGCTAGGAAAAAGTTATTCCACTGGTGAAGACGTGCAGGATGGAGCAGATGAACTGAAGTCTGAAAAAGCACAGCAGATGGGGGCTCTGAGGATGAGGCCTGTTGAGAAGCCACTGAAATATTCATGAAGGATTTTAGGTCCTTATACCAAAATGCTTTACCAATAGCTATTAGTAAAATATTTTTCCTCTGTTCCCTGCATGGACTCAAATTTTGCAGACAGCTACAGTGAAAACTGTTTGAAATGCCAGACAGAGGGAGGAGATGGACCTGGCACATAACCTGTAATGAGGAGACTGGTTTGGTACATTCTGATGGAGCACTTTGGCCTAGCAATGGATTTAGGGAGCAGCTTGTACTGAGCAGAATCCAAAACTCATAATGGGAAAAGATTCCTGTTCTTACAAGGGCTCCATTAAAAAAGCTTTTGTGAAAACTCAGGTCATAAACAACTGACCAAAGGAACTTCAAAATTTGCATTGGTGAAGAAAATGAAGGTACGGAATGAACATAAATTAGCCAGATGCCCCCAGGGACTGAAGAAATAGGGGTCTTGTTAAAGCACCAGCTGTTAATTCCCATCTGTATGTAATTTCCATTCCTATCATCTGTGTAGAACAAAACCCTTCCAAAAAGGATTGTTAGTGACTGGCTAAAAACTGGAGGAGACCCAAGTGCAAGCTTGTGGTAGGTGTCCCACAGCTCAGAGGAGACCGTCTCATTCCCACACGGGTTTGGGGCCAGATGCCATTTCTAGGCAGCATATAGACAAAGGTCACCAGTGACAGGATTGTCCCAGTGTGGGGAAACCACACAGGGAAAACTAGAAGCTGCTGAAGCAGCAGAGTGACCATCAGCAACTGTCCCCAAGGCCCAGGCAAAATCCTGGCCACTCAGCTGCCACCAAAGGTATGACAGTGACAGCCTGAAAACCACACTGCTGATCAGAAATAGCTGTGGTCCACGGAAAACGTGCATGGCTGAACTGCATGGGAACTGCAAGAAGTAAATAAACTATAATTATCAGCCACATAAGGAGAAATCCAGCTCTTAGTGAAGTTCATGTCTGTATAATAATATATTATGCATATATGTAAGTAAAATTATCACTGTCTCTAGTGCCAAGGGGTTCTGAGTGACCTCCACTTCAGCTACCTGTTGTTTTACCACTGTAAATTATACTTAACTGAGAAAGGTGTTGTCTTGGAGGGGGTTCATCTGTCTGTTAACTGTGCTAAGTTTTCTCCTGGACATTTCCAGTTCTTGCTCTGGGGGCAACTTACTGTTTCCCCACTGTTCCTCCAGGGTGACAGAGATGAACTTCTCCTCATGCACACTTTGAGTAAAATTGTGCTGAAGCTTGTTCAGGAAACCCATTCATGATTTTCTATGTGTTTGTGCCATTTCTGCTGACTGGTGGGAACCAGCTGCTCCTGCTGACCAGTTCATGCTGGTCCAAAGACCACATTTTGCAGAATAACGACATAATCAAGTCATGTCTGGTGGAAAGTCACGTCACAGGGACAGAGGTCAGTGCACCTGGTGTCACAAGAGAAGAGGCTGTCCCTGAAATAGCTCAGTGAGGTAAAGGCTGGCAGATGCAACAGCAGAAGGTAGAGAAAGGACATAATGTGGCTCTCATGAAAGGCTGGTCCCCTCTCCAGAACTGAAGAAGTTGTGACCCAGCCCTCTTCCAAAATGAGACCGCACTTAAACTAGACAGAGCTCTGCAGAAGCTCTGTCATCATCACACTGGTCAGATGTCAGGGAAAGAGAAAATCACTTCCTGGAGCACAGCCAGAGGCAACTACCTACACTGCCCTCAGCAGACCCAACTGCAGCAGTAAGGCAAGAGACACTTGTGCACAAGCATTGTCTACTGAAACCTTTATTTCCAAGCAAATCCAGTCACCCCAAGTAGCAGCACCCAGGAGAGAACATCAAGAGTGAAATATGTTTATAGTTTAGATATGATGCCATCAGACTTAAACAGTACCCAAATATCAAACAGTGATACCCCAGTTCATTGAATATAATTTAAAACCATAAATGTTCAAGAGATACGTCAGAAAATGACACACAGTCTAACCCAAGATCTGAGAAATGAAAACATAGCCTCACTTAGGTTATGTTGTTTCAGCCCTTAAAACGCAGAGGGAACTTTTGGTAGGATAATAATAGACTCCAAATCATTTTAATGAGACAAAAGATTAAATTCTCAGGGACTGGACATCAATTTGAGAGAAATCATATCCTCCTGACAAGAGATTTAATCATCTGATTATTTCGAGAGGCACATTTTGGCACAGTAAGGTGATGGAGCTGTTTGTAGGCTCCAGGAAATTGTACAGCTTTTCTCAAAACTTCACAGAAGAGTCACAGAACTATTATGTCAGCTAAATAATAGAGATTTTTGATTGGGGGGGGGGGAAGGAATATTCAGTGCATTTTAGACACTTAAAATCACCTAAATTGAATCCTTTCTCAAAACTAAGTTGATCGCAAATCACCAACCCATATTCTCCTCTCTTTTGTTAGGTATGTTGATACAAAAAACATAACTCAGACTCCCTGACTTGTTCTTGTGTAACACTATCATGGGACCACTTTGAATCTATTCTCACTGCTATGTAGCCAGCTGAGGACATCTGTGCTGAATGCTGCTTTCCAGGCACATGGTGAGGAATATCTATGGACACACTATACATGTACACCTCCAAGGGTACCAACTGAGAGGGACTCTGGTGGTGGTGCCCCTGCATAACAAATCCTACCCAGAAATGATGGAACTGAACAGCCTGTTCTTCACAAATACAAACCCAAAGATTTTGTCCTGCTTAGTGCATCAACCCCTACCACACATGTACATTGAAACAGAGGCAAATGCTGAGGGAACTCCATAACCCTCCTAGACAGATGCAGAAAAGAATTTGGAAATACCCCAGTGTATTCCAGCAGCCTATAATGGGAAGCTGGCTGTGGAAGAAGAATTGCTGGTATGATCTCAGGACTCAACCCACTGTAGTCAGACAGTCTGCCCACAATGATGGGCCCAGCCAAGACAATATGAGCTCTATACTCACTGATAATCTAGACCCAAATACAAACAGCATCGCCATGACTGGCTACACTACTCAAGAGGGCAGATGAACATGGAAATGTAAGGTAGACAGCAGGCTACCTGGTCTTCCAGGTTCAATACCAGTGAAATTTCTTTGCTGCTTTCAAAAACTCCTAATGGGGCCAGTAGAAATGATAGATGTAAACAGCTCCTCCAGCCACCGGCAGTGCCGGATATTCCTACAAGTACTAAGCTCCTGTGGGTATTACACAACTGCCTCTATTCAGGAGGCTAAAAAGAAGTTCAGTCCTGCTTGTATATGCTGGAATCATTACATACAGTGTTCCCATAAATCATATAAATGAGTATTACTGTGTCACTAGTTCGGACGGTTGCTGTTATTATTGAAAAACCTCCTGGCAATGCAATCCTAGTGCCATCCAAGCTGAGGTTGGCCTCAGTGCAATTTGTACTGGTCTCAAGTCTGTACCCTGCAGTTTCCCCAAAAGACTCTCACAGTGTCAAGGCTGCTGTGCCCATTCTCCATCACATTCCCCAAGCCAAGGGTGAGACAGGTTGACATGGAGCCCTGTTACCAGTCACACACCATGGGGAGGTGTGTCCCCTTCCAGACTGCTCTGCACCCCTGGAGTGGGGTCTGCTCCACATCCGAGCCAGAGACACTGTTTTCCACTTGGGATGAAACACCTCATGTGTCATGGGCAAATGGAGAGAACCAATCCCAATCTGCCTGCTGGGGACATTACAGGCACAGGTGAATCTCAGCAGACACTCTGAGGACACCTAGAAAAGCTGCTGGTGAAAGAAGACCCAAAAGCACAGGCAGCACTTACCTTGGTCAAAGTGCCATCCGCTATCAGAATAGACACTTGACTAAACATGGAGATTTGAACAGCCAGAGAGGAGTCCCAGAAGGCAGCAGAAGACCACGGGCACCCTGTCTGTGGTCTTGTTCTGCACATTCCAGCCTCAAGTCAGCTCTGTCTGAACCTCTTACCCACACACTAATTTATTCCTGTGGATTTTCAAGAAATACAAAGTCTGAAACAAGATGTACTGAAAGTTCAGTACATGGTATTAGAGCTAGCATCCATCATGTCAATTCTGCCTCTCCAATGGATTCGTTCTGCTTGTTATTATCATCTGACTATATTCATAAACAATACCCTTATGATTTTTTCCATGCCTATTTATTTCCGCAGTCACTGACTTGGTTTCCTGAGGCTATCAAAAAATTACATATAAATATTTATATAAACAGATCTCTATTCTGAAATGCTCCCTAGCTACTTCTAAATGCAATGACATCAACCAAAAATCAAAGCATATTTGGCACTATGGAACCCACTACTGGCTATGAAAATGGGTGCAGCTGAAATAGCCCCAGGAAAGGACCTGAAAAAATCATATGGAGAATATATTTCAAGAAGTATGGGGTCCAGTCTAGGTCCACAGATGGACAAAACTGTTAAGCAAGTGGGATAATTACTGCATGAGGCGATATCCATGCATCAGTCAGACAAGCAGTTAGAGTTGTATGGTACTGCATATGGTGCCACATCTTATTTAGAGCATAAAAGAATTGAATTGCACTCATGAACACATTTCCAGATCAAAATCTGATTACACTAGGAAAGAGAAGACAGCAAATACTATTTCTGAGGGGTTTCCTCACACAGAACAGCATCCAACAATTATTTCATTTTGAGTAATTTAGAATAAGGAGGAAANAAATAATCCCTTTGCAGACATGAGAAACTACTATGTATGGTCCCACACTGATGAGCCCAGCTATAATCCAATCCCATCTTTCTGCTGACTAGCTGAGCTCTGGTGATTTATTCTGTCAGTGGAACCCCTCAAAAGAATTATAGCCCTTTAGTCAGCTCTGAACCATGTATTGTTATGAATACTAAACTGGTTCAAACAGTCTATTGGTCCTGCTATAACATTAGACAAAGTCTTAAGTAATTACCTATCTCTTCAAAGAATGTGTTTTCATTGGCATCAAATCCTGCTAAAAGCAGGTGGGAACATTTGTGGATATGCTGTGCACAATATCTCTGAAGCAAGCACATGGCAAGGTATAAACACCAGGACAGAGCCCCTGTTATCACAGCACTGCAAAATAAAAGGCTTCCACCACAAGCACAATCTAATCTTAACTAATCACAATAAAAACACAGTAAATGGCGCTCAGAATAAATACAGATACGGGTGGTGCAGGCAACATGTACATTGTAGTGACAAGTTACTGCAAGTTACATGGTGGTGAATAAAAACTAAAGGTTGATTTGAAAATAGATGCCAGTATTAGCCCTGCAAAAAGAAGGCCTCCAGCAGGTTCCTGCATCCAAGTGGTCCCAGTGGATTAGTCAGTTCCATGACAGCAGCACGACCTTAACTTGTATTCTCAGTTGCCCATTCCAGTATTGGCAACTGGAGCAGGACCACAACTCCATGACTCTGATCACTACATTGAGCCCTGGTTTTTCTACTCACTGTCTGCAAGTCCAGCTCATAACTGAGGAATTCTTTCAGTCTCAGCTGTCTGGGCTTGACAATTAACTATTTAATGAGAAGTGTGGGGTCCTTTTCTTAATGTGAATTTCAACTCACAGTAGTTGTTATTCCAGAGGAAGAATACAAACCCATAAACTGTGTCACGTAGGTCACAAATGCAAGTATCTCTAAGCTAACATGGTTTACAGGCTGTGCTGTGTGTCAGAGCATCTGCCCAGATCCCGTAAGAGATCCCAAAGAGGTCCCACCAAGCAGTTGCATTTAGGTCATGGGAACAGTTGGACTCTATGGGTTAGTTCTTGTCTGATCTGGCTTAGAAGTCCCAAAGCAGCAGAAAGACCATCTGCATGTACAAAATGAAATGTAGTTATGAAAGGCCAAGGAAAGCTCGAGATTGGACTGCAGAGATCTGTCTCACTGCTCTTACCTGCCCTGCAGAATTGCATTGAATTTGTTGGGTTCAACATGGAAACAAAACCTGACCCTTAACTTCAGCATCAGCCACTGGCTGAAGTGAATCAGAGAGGGAAAAGCACAGGAGAGGCAGGCAAACCCCCCCCATTCAGTGTGTGTTTGCTGGCTTCTGCACAGCCATTCCCAGGAGACACAGATCCGCCGCCAGTCCCAGGTCAATCCAGCTGAGAGCCAGGACTGGCAGGTAGGGCAATTTCAGAGCATTATATTGTTTGGACTCTGATTCTGGAATCACTGTACTCTGCAGAGTCGTGCTCTGTGGGCGGTGACTACGGTGCTATAATTACCACTATAATTACCTTGGCATGTTTCCTTCTTGGCGAGCCCCATGGAATTACAGTCCCGTTACCTGACCTGGGTTTCTGATAGTCCTAGCACAATGGGCTGTAGCAATTTTCCTTTGGTCTGGCCACAACCTGGTAGGGTTAGTATAAATTGGAAGGCAAGGAATGCCAAGATAGTTTTTTTCCAGAGCAAAAAAAATGTTGTTGACATCTACTTTGACTGCAAGTATCACTTGTGGCTCCTTCAGGAGGTGAGGTGGAGGAGGAATGGAGGAATCAGAACACTGCAAGAATCTGGCACTGCAAAGGAGAAGGACACCTTTGGACTAGCAAATCTCGCCCATCTTTAATTTCTGCCTCAAGTAACTGCATCATAAATCCACATGAGCTGGGTGTGTCTGATAAATATATCAGCCGTGACACTTAATTAAATTATTTGCAGTGGACTTTGGCATTAATGTCATAGTGTTAATTCTCATCTCTCCTGTAGCTAATGTTTTGGGATTTGGCGGGTTCAGAAACTCAAAACCATCTTGTGTTCACCCAGTTCACCACTGGGTTTTGATCCTGCCCATAATGGAGCACGTGCTAACCTCGAATCACGTAAAACAAAGACATGCCTTATGTCCCTCGTGGTCCTCAGATGGGGGACCCAGAGAACTCTTTTCTGCTCTCCAAGAAAGCATGTTCTTTCCCAAAATTAAACAGGATTTCTGCAGAAGAGCTGTGGGGAGTGTCCACACTCCTCTGAGCAGGATCCAACACTGCAGCCCAGGGTCAAGAGAGAGAGCTTGCTGTGTCCCAGCAGGCCGTTGTCTGGATGAAACCAGAGACTCCACTGCAAATCTTTTGCAGATTCTTCTTTTCTTTATAGCACACAGGGGGATTCGGTTTGGGTGACTTTGCTGAACAACTGTCTGAACCAAAACTTCTTCTTGAAACTCTTTTCTCTAGTTTCTGATGTATTTTTCTCCCTGCTGGTTTGGAGCTGACCTGGGAATATGAGTGTTACAGGATATTCAGCACTTCCCTGCATCAGGCTGCAGCTGACTGAGGTAGCCACTTCACACAAGGAAATTATTTGAGGTTTTCTGAGAGCCTCTTGACAGTAGGTAAAGATTGTTTCAGCTTGTGGGAGTGCCAGCTAGAAGTCTTTATAACCTGAATGACATGTAATGTCATAAAAACTCCTGCTAAAACTCATTCTATCCTTTCAAGATGTTAATTTTGACGTCAATGTCTGTCATTGGAACCATCAGAGAGCAGCTCATCTGGATAAGAACCAGCAAGTTGGAGACTGCCTACAAGTACCTCCTAACAAGAGTGCCTTCCATGTATTATTTTAGCTAAGAATGTAACTCTCCATGTCTTGCAGATCTCTTCCCCATCCTCTCAGGGAGGGGAAAAAATGTAAAACTGTGAGAAAAAGGGAGAAATAGGTGATTTTGGCCAAAGCTCTTATCTGATGACTAAGCAGACTGCAGTCTGATATGTCTCAATCTGAATAGCCGCATTTTGATGACCCCGTCACACATAATTAGCAACAGAACTTCCATTTTTCTTTAGCTAGTGCAGTAGCCACAGAAATCCTGACTGTTGGGCATTATCTGCCTTATATTACTTGCAGTCGCATCACATTTTTGTTTATATCCACAAGTAATAAAAAACACACATAACTTTAGTTTGACTTAAAGAATAAAGTAAATACATAATTCTGGCAAATTGTTTGGAATTATAGTTTAACAGCATCTGGTTCAGATATTCTGTAGCAAATTGTTGGCACCAATGTTGCCACTTTTTTTTTTTCATTTGAACCAAAATGTTCTCAGAAACATGTGGTTTTCGTCCAACTTCCATGTAATCCATTTTATGATGGCCACAAAGCTTACAAAGTTTGAAACTTAAACTACCTGGGCAGAAGGGACTGTTTCTGGACACTCATTACACAGCTGATTAACTGGGGAATAAGCAATTCTGGCATGCAACCTAGCATGTCAGTTGTTTTGGCTTTTTGTCTCAAGGAGTTGTCTTTCTTGAAATACCTCCCCAGGTACAATGTGCACATTCCACCCTGTTTTGCTCACAAATTACATACCTGTCTTTTATGTCAAGTCCAATATAGCTGCACCAGGTTTTCTTATTCCACATTAAAAGTAACCAATTACTTGAGTAAATACCTGTTTTAAAAATATCTGAGTGGTTTCCTGCTGCTCTAAATACTAACATATTCGGCAGCATTTCTGACTCTTATAAGTCTTTCAAATAGTTCATGTTTTATCAAGACACTCAGACCACCATTAAACCTGGTGCATAACTCATTGAGACCATTTCTCAAATATGTGATTTTTATACAACCAATCAGAAAAAGAATGGCTGTATACTTTTTAACATAATTAGCTCTGATTTTTCTTGCATTTCATTCTCTCTGACTTTATTGTCAACTTCTGCTTGTTCATCATAAAAACTAGTTACCAGAGATTCAAAAATACTAAATCGATGATGAGAGGGGGAAAGTGGCTTAAAGTACAACCCTTTGAAGCTTCCCAACAGACCTACATTTACTGAGCCTAACAGGTTCTCCAGTGTCGAATCCCATTTCAGTCACTGTCAGCAGCTTTATTCGCACCATCCGAGCACTAACTTGTGGGAATTAAATCAACATGTTCCCAGAGCAGGTCCCACACCAGAAGGAACCAAGTCCAAGAAGCAGCTTCCTCCGCTCTCCTGACCACTTTCCCAGCAAGGCTTTGCAGCTCTGGGCTGGCTTCGTAATGATGTGTCATTTGCAAGTCAGCACCTTGCACTAAGCCCCGAGGTGGGGAAATTACCCAGGAGAAGAGGCAACAAAAAATTCCCGTCTTGCTTATTTTCTCAAGTCTGATGAAATCCCACTGCGCTGCTGGGGCTGCACAGCACAGCTTACTCTAACTCTACTGTGAAATGTGTTTAGTCACAGACAGAAAACCCAGACCCCAGACCTTGGCACACCTTCCCCACAGCATCCTCTTCCCTTTTGAAGTCATCGGCCTCTCCGTCCTTCATAACTGGGTGTGCTCGCTCTCTCCTGTGCACTGGAGCCTCTTGCACAGCATTCCTCAGCCTTCACCTGCCTGCAACGGCCTTGCAGGGACACAGCCCTCTTAATAGTCATGAAAGCAGCTCCTCTCCCTAAAGACGCCAAACAATTAAGTGCTTCCCATTTAAAGGCAGTTGCAAAATGCTCATGCCACTGCTTGATTGTATGAAGTCTTAATCAAACTGTGAAACTCTCTTAAAAAGTAAAACCCATGTATGTTAGCTAAAGGGAACTCAAAGTGTATTCCTGAAAGCCAACAGGGGTTCAAAACTGCTGGAAGGAGTCATGGTCCTCTCCGAAGTGTGACTGCACAACACATCATCAAACACCTTGCAACTGGACACCATCCTGCAATGAGGTGCTTGAGTCCACGCAAGCTCCCTGCGTTGGAGCAAGGCTGCATGATCAGTGCCTCAGTGCCTCAGGGCTGAGGCATCCCAAGCCTCCTGGAAACCAGCCCCTAAATCACTGGGATTGGTAATGTCTATAAAATTACCTTGGCAGTTGATCACACTGCCAGGGAGCGAATTACACCACGCTCTAAGAGACACCGATTTGCTAGAGCATGACCTATGGATCACGCGCGTTTTCCCTGACAGCACTCACCTTTAAAACGTGGGCACAGCTTCCTGCCTTGCTAAGGAAGGGCTGAGTGGGACCAGATCCTCTAATTCCAGGAGCACCCTGACAAGCAATCTCGAGAGAGAAAAGCAGGGGAAAATCCTACGTACAGCTCTGGGTGCCACCCGCCACCCAGCTATGCATGCTGAGCAGGAGGAGATGGGAAACGCTCAACGTGCTGACAGCCGGCAGATTTCTTCCCCAAAGTGACACGAGCGGGGGTTATTTTAGGCATGGTTTTGGTAAGGAAAAGATGTTAAATGCTTGATTGGAGCAATTAATACAATATAGGCTGAAGTGGGGGTTGAGCTGTGCTAGGGCAGCCAAGGCTGTGTGGTTTGAAGGACACACTGTGAGAAATTATGAGACCTGACTAGAGAAGTCAGTCAGAGGAAGGAACACGGGGTCTGGCACATGGAGGATGCACTGAATCCCTTTAAGTCAAAAGGACAAAACCTATCCAAAAATTTTAAATTTAAAAAGAGGCAGAAAGATTGATGAAGATTGGCTGCAGGAGGGCAACAGGGAAAAGCCATTAGGAGAAAGCATAATTTGTGAGCCACCAGGGAAAGAATATATTATATGTATAATACAAACTTGCTGGTTAGGAACGGGACATTGGCTGCTACCTTCTCCAACAGAGAAAAACTGCCATCTCTTAAATTCTCCTGCACATACTCCCTCTGTTCTGCTCCTGAGTTCATTCAGTCCCCAGTCTTTGAACACTGGAGATGAGAATTGTTAAAGTCAAGCTAAGTTAGTCCTAGCAAAGGCAATTAAATAGCAAAACTCTTCAGCAGTATAAATAGTAAGAGAACAAGGACAAAAGAAGGGCCAGCAGGCACTCCGGGTGAGGTATAAATGAAGAAGAAAAACCTATTCCTTTAATAGCCCTGTTGTCAAAAAGGGCAGAGCCCATCCCAGGGGCACAGGGGCTTTGCAGCCATCCGCACTGGCACAGTCAGTTCCTTAGAGGGAAAGCTGCAAGTTGCAGTTCCGAAGGCAGCAGCATGTTGATAAAAGGGAATTTCCACACGAGCTTGGCACCACCGTTAAGAATCTCAATCTTTAAAAAAAAAAAAAAAAAATGTTTCGATGTCAAACCCTAGGGAATGATAAAAATAAAAATAAAACTTTGCAGGGCTCAGACGCAGCACACAATTCCCCTCCCCGGGCTGAGACAAAACCAGGGAAGGCCGAGGCGAGCAGGGGCTGTCGGGGGGCTGCGAGGGGGTGTCAGGACGTGCCTGCCGGTGCGTAGCCGTGGAGCCATGGTCCTGCGGCGCGGTGGCACGTCCCGCCGAGGAGACCCTTGCTCGGGAGGTGTGAGTGGATTTCCTCAAGTGCATTTTGACAGCTGTGAGGGAGCGGGCGGCAGCAGCAGCTGGAGACATTCCTGGCTGCGCCCCCCCCGGAGGGACCCCCGCTCCCAGCGCGGCACAGTGCCGGGGGCTGGCGGGATGCTGGGGGGATGCTGGGGGCGGGGATGCGGGGACAGGACCGCGTGGAGCCTCGGGGTCTGATGAAACATCTGATGTGCATTACGGCAGGGCAAGAGGAGGCGCGCACGCCCCCTCCCCAGCCAGCGCGGCACTTCTCATCACCTGCTACGGATTTTCCTACGTTGTCGTGTGTTGTCCGCTTCTCCAACACCCGCTCCGGCTACGGGACAAAAGGCAGCAGCCAGATCTGGATGGGGTTTTTTCGGGGCGTGGAGGGGAGGGAAGTTGTTGAAAAGGTGATGCTCCCCGCCTGGGAGAGGGAAGGGGGCTTCTTCCCCGGGAAAGCAGCGACTGTCCTTGCTCACCCATCCAGGTCCGCACCCGGGTACCACTTGGCCCCCCTCAAGTGATGTATTTGGCCCAAACCCCCTCGGAGCAAGCAAGGTAC
>VXAU01002515.1:2756551-2788030 GCA_013399695.1 Formicarius rufipectus
TGCGGCACCCGGCGGGGGAGGACGCGGCGGCGGCGGCGGGGGGAAGGCGCGACCATGTGCGCGGAGCTCGGCGGAAAGCTGGTGGCCCCGGCGCTGCTGCTGGGCACGGCGCTGCTGCTGGGCAGTGCCCGGGCGGGCACTGAGGCCACGCACCCGCCGGAGGGGCCGCAGGACAGGACCCCGCAGCAGAAGGGGCGCCTGTCGCTGCAGAACACAGGTACGGGCGGCGGGGGGGTCTGTGCGCCGCGCCCCCCGCTCGCTGCGGCGAGTTGTGAGACGGGCGTTTCATTTCGGTGCGCGACTGCCAGGCATAAATCAGCGGAGGAAACCAGAGCTCGCTCCTAATTGCCTTCAAAGCCGGGCTGTGCCAAGCACGTGTTGCCCGCGCACAGCCGCGGCCCCGCAGCGCCCCGAGCCCCGCCGAGATGCTGGGCCGGCGAGGAGAAAGTTTCTCGGCGCTGCGTTTGAAAGCGGGCTGAGGGCTGGGTTTGTGAGGAGGAGGTGGCGGGGAGCCGGGAGGAACGGGAAGCGGCTGGAATGACGGGAGCTTTGCCCCCTCTGTGGGGAGCCGTGCAAGGATGCACGGGGCCGGGGGTTCTCTCCTCCTCTGCCGCCCCCCGCGCTGCCTCCCCCGGGCATTATCTGCCTCGGAGACGAGAGCTGAGGCGTGCACTTCGCTGGATCGCTTCCCAGCCGTGCAGAGAGAGAGCGCGGGATCCAGACGCTTCCCTTCCCCCCGTCCTCACCCCCCTCCTCCCTCTGCCCCTTCTCCCTTTCCCTTTTTTTTTCCTTTTTTTTTTTTTTTTTTTTTTTTTTTTCTTTNTTTTAACACTCTCCGTGCTGCGAGACGTGTTTAAACACACACGAGCAGGAATGCACGAATGCCCATTAGGGACTGCCACATGTGAATCACGGCACTGTGCAGTTCTCAGCACGCTGGAGCCAGGACATGTGATCCGGCAAAGGGTTTGCATCCGGATGCCAACACAAGCACCACGGCCGCGCTCCCGGCCCCGGCAGCGCCCGGCTCCGGCCCCACAAAGGGCTCCAGTGCCCCTCTGCCCCTCCTCGGCACGGCTGGGGTCGCCCGTGGCTCACACCATCCCCAGTGCCCACCCCGGCGCTCCCCTNTGGAGGGGGGGGACACCTGCAGCTGCAGTGCATTTTGAGCTGGGGGCTGGAGGGGGGGGTCGTGTGAACTCCAGCAGGCTCCGCATTTTCATCCCCGGCTCTTCCGTGCCTTGCAGCGGCTTGAAATTAGACCGAAAGTTGCTGTAAAGACTTGCAAATGGACCGCATGGCAGAGGGGGAGGCTGGGGATGGCTGAAACACGCTGCGGTTCGAGGGGGATTAGGCTGGCTCCCAAGGGCGAACTTTAATTAAAGGTACCACAGGGCACAGAGTACAGGAATTCTTAGCATCCTCAGTTCTGGTCTAAAAGCCGCCCCTGTTTAACTTTATCCCCAGGCTTATTCAGCAACCACCTTCCCTCTGGCAGTACTACTACATCCATTTTTTTTTAAAGGACCAGAAGCTGTCGTGCTAAGAATTAGATTTTTGGGTTGGTGGTGGGTTTTTTTGAAAGTGAGTATTAGACAGCATTTTTTACAGTATTACATAACATCTGAATGGGCAGAATAAATACATCTATAACTGCTAGCTCCAGTTTGTCTGTTTTAAGTACTACATATATAAATATATGTAATTTCTATTGATTCCTGCATAGGTGAGCATATATTTGCAGTTTTATATGGTACTCAGTGCAAAGGACTTAATGTTTCAGTGGAAGTTTTGCCATTAACTTTGCTAGACATCCTGACAGGTAAAACTCAGTAGTCTGTAAAAAAAGACTGTGCTGAATGGCCGGAAACTAGCTCCTGATACCAAAAATGAAAAATTTTGGCTGGGTGGGTTCTGGGCTTCTTGTTTTGGCACTTGAAGTTGATGGAGGGCTGCGTACAAGTCAGACAGCAAAAATCATGCCTGTCTTTTGCTCCTGAGGAATGCAAGAGCATTAGACAGTTCTCAAGTGAAATAGCTTGACGTAAGCATAGTGGATTTGGCATTTGCTTCTTGGATATCACTTTCATAACATGATACACCCAAGTTTTGGCCTAATTTCTGCAAAAAGTAGGCACGCTGTGGGTACAATTAATTGTTGTCATGCATTTTTCTTTCAAACCCATGTTGGTAGCAAAATAACTCCCTTTCCCCTACCCACCACTAGTTTCTATGAACAGTTCTTCCGATTAACTCTAACCAATACTCATTTTAGCTGAAATCCAGCACTGCCTGGTAAATGCTGGCGATGTGGGATGTGGAGTGTTTGAATGCTTTGAAAACAATTCTTGCGAGATCCGAGGCTTACACGAGATCTGCATGACATTCCTGCACAACGCTGGAAAATTTGATGCCCAGGTAACGTGGTGAAATGTTTTGTATATCTGCTTGTCTCTAACTGGGCCTGTATTTTATTTCCTTAACACTTCTTTGCAAAAAAAAACAAACCACCCGGGAACAAGTCTCCTTCTGCCCATGATTTACTGATTCAATAAGAATTTTTCTGTTGAAAGGTCCAGAATTGAGACCTCAGGACACTAATAAAGCTGTGGTGTGCAACCTGTCCCAGGTGACAGGCTGTCTCTAGCTGCTGCTCCCTGGATCCCTTCCACTTACTGTACCCAGGATAACTGCAGCAGAAGACTAATGTAGCCAGACATGGTTTTAAGAGGCACTGGGCAGCTTAATCTTCTACACCATGTTTGTTCAGAGCTGATTCTGTAATGCAGCTTGGGTTCCCAGTTCATTTAGACTTATCACAGTATTTCCCAACATGCAGTTACTGAAGTTGGTTCTCAAGACTTGTACACAACCAGTCCAGGCAACCTCCTAAAGTCGCTTTACTCAAATAAGCCCTTGGTTCAAGCACTGATGTTAAAATACGTTACTTAGATGGTATGTGGTATTAAGTTTGTCTCCTTCATTTTCTCCCCAGACCATTTATGCATCATTGGGACATCCTGTTATTATGTCTTGTAAACCTACTCTCCCATTTCACTGTGGAGGGAAGGGAACATTCCGACAGGGCAGCGGCATTTGGCTTCACTGGGTAGTTTACAGTATAACTTGACTAAAAGCACCAGCTACATGGCACTGTTAAAAGCATGGTACAAAGTAGAGCTGTCTTCAGTATTCAACCCATTCCATGAGGGATGGTGAGACCACCCAGTAGGAAGCATTTCTCAAGTGTTGGAGTTCTAGGCTCAAATGCTCAAGGACTTACAGAGTCTGACTAGTCATTAAAGTGGGAATTGCTGCTTTTGTGGGTATCTGAAAACCTTCAACTTCATTTCCAAGTGGCTTCCAGAAGACACTAATTTCTTTTTGCATAATATTCTGTAAGTGAACAGAGTTGAGCAAAGAATTCCTGTTGGGAGTGGAGGGAAAGGTGCCTATGAAGGCTGAGTGTAGCCATTGATGCCTGATCCCCAGGTACTGCTCATCAAATACAGCCCATTTCACAGCCAGGCAGTGCAGAAGACTTAAACCCCTGGAGCTTTATTTAATATGGAGGTGGTTGTAGCCTCTGCTGTGACATGGCTTTTCACAGCTCCTCTGTCTATTATCTACAGTTATTTCAGGCTGCATTAAATGACCAGACTAATGCTGGCCACTTTCTGTTCTCTGCTCTGAAACCTGAGAATTGATGTCGGGTTTGGTTTATGTAAGAATTCTCTTTTTCATCCTTATTTGCCTACTGTGCTGTGCATGTGTGTTACTGAAGGGAAGGGCAAGTAAGTGCCTTTGGTATGGGGAATAAAGGGATAATGACTGAAGCAGCTCTTTGATCAGCAAAAAAACATTTCTGGCTTGAAACCACTTGGAGACAATGTTTGCTTGCAGGTCTGGGTGAATCTTAGTGACAGTGAAGCTGTGCAAGTGTATTCTTGGGATAAAGGAAAACAAGGATTTGGTCTTCATGAAGCACCTGTGTAAAACAATCTGAAGCTAATGAAGAACTGGAGGCAGAGCAAGAGGGTTTCCATGGGCCTATTGCTCAGCAAAGTAAAGGGAATTCTGAGCAAAGCATGAATGGCAGCTGCAGTGTCAGATGGCAAGAAGGAAAGGAAGGGATGGGTTTGGTGCCCCCTAAGCAAGTGAATGAAGGAATCACAAATAGTGGTTAAAGAAATGTTGCTAAAGCAGCTTACCACCTTACTCTTTTAGCTTCTTGTTGTAATCTCACAATTTCTTGCAGCAGACGTAAAGACTCTGGAGGATTATTGGTAGTGCTGACTTGAGCCCCTCTCTGTGGTAGTAAAGAAAATATTAACAGCTGGAGAATGGAGGGCAGGGGTATATAGATCATCCATACTGTGCGATGTCTGTGAGTTTATAAACTGATTATAAAATGAAGCAAACCTAATTTGCAGTCACTGAAGGGGTATCTGCTTGTGGTCCTGGGAACCTCAGCCATAGCAGGAGGCGCTCTCCTTTGTGTGAACCTGCCATTCTGCCATCCTAGAAGCAAATTAATCCAGAAACTTCAGCACTGAATTATTCTAAGGTGCTTACTTTTGCTTTCCCTCGTTGGGCATTCAGCTATTGGGGCAGAAGAAACCTCAAAGTACCAGTGAGGAAGCCCTAGGTGTTTCACGTCCACCGGGATAGCAAAGCTAAGTAACTTTAAGGGCAGAGAAACAAGGAGAAGGGTGTGAAAAGCCATTAAGTGATACCCTTAGCACTGTAATAACCCTTGACATTGTCCTGCAGAGGAGCAGCTGGCTGGGCATAAATCAGCTGCTGTGCTTAATGGACAAAAATACAGACCTACTCTATTTCTTTTCTTCTCAGGGAAAATCCTTCATTAAAGACGCTCTGAAGTGTAAGGCTCATGCCTTGAGGCATAAATTCAGCTGCATCAGCCGTAAGTGCCCTGCCATTAAAGAGATGGTGTTCCAGTTACAGCGGGAGTGCTACCTGAAGCATGACCTCTGCTCTGCTGCCAAGGAGAACGTCCAGGTCATTGTGGAGATGATTCACTTCAAAGACCTGCTGCAGCATGAGTAAGTGCCTCCGTGCTGGTGCAGTCAGAGCGTGGGAGCTCCTTCCAGGAGCACGATGGTGCCAATGGGCTATTTCACCTCCTGGCCTTAAACATCTCTTGTTTTCCCATGTAGGAGACTGAGGCAATTCTTTCTTTGTAGGGGCTCTTGAAAAATAGTTTGTGTACAAAGGGCTAGATGGGACTGTGGAAGATGAAATGGGTTGAAGTTGGATGTGCCTGTCCCCCTAGTCCTTTGGCACTGTCAGTATCTGCCAATTCCAGAAGCATCTCACAATGACTCTTAGCTTTCTGAGCTCAAAGGCACCATTCTTGACCCCAGTATCCTGTTAAAGATGACAGCTGGAGAAGGGGGAAGAAGGTTTATGCAAAGTTATCCACAAGATGATAATTTCTTCTTTAAATACATACTTTCATATGTCTTGTAGTTAATTGTCCCTGAAAGAGCTGCAGTCCCCCAGGTAATCTCCCATTCATCTTACTCTTCATTAATCTCCAATGCTTTTTAATAATACATGGAGAGGTACAAAATGAAGGCACAAGTCAGATTTTGAGGACTTCATTTCTCTGACTGGAAACACAGCTGTCCTCCAAGGAATGGCAGGCACGAATCCTATTTGGAATTGATCAAAGCTGCTACATGACAGCAACAAACCAGGCACAAGCTGTTTGTACTGACTCTTTGTGCACAGATGCAAAAATCAGAGCCTGTTTTTCTTGCAGGTTTCCCTCCCAAACAAGAAGGCTGAGCCACAGCCTGGCATCAGGCTTAACCTTAGTGCATCTTACCACACCTCTGTGCCTTGATACTAACACAGGAACTCTAAATCCCAGCAGTCATGACAGCCAAATTCTTTTACAAAATTATTTCTTTCAGAATTTTAGCCTTGCGTTTCTGTCAGTATCCAAAGGAGCTGTGCTCTGATTCCCTCACTTGCTGTTGGAAACCACCCCCCTAATACTAAAGCTGCAGTTGCAGAGAGATGCTTCAATGCCAGTTTACTTGCATAAATCATATGCTGTGGTTTGTACAAGCTGAACCTGGTGGCCTGAAAGCAAGGCCCTTTCCATGGACATTCCTGAGGCTGGGATCAAGGGCATGGCTGGTGGCAGAGCCTGACCTTGCTAGGGCTGCTGTGCCCAGGGCGATGGGCAGCATCCCACTGGCTGGTGGAGAGGGAAAGCAGAGCTCCATGCTGCACAGCAGCACCTCTCAGAGCTGTGTTAGCAGGCTATAAATTGGGCACTTGGCACCAATTAACTCCCCCATCACTTGGGGATGAAAAGAACTATGAGAGCCAAAAGCCTGTCCAAAGGGGAGTGAGTTATCCTTATTTTATGAACAGGCTAAAGCAGGAATGTGCAAAGGCAGCTGCTTATTTCTGGGGAGCTTAACTGGGGGGTTGTTGGTTCGAGAAGAGACAGGTCATTCAGTGAACACCTATAATTTGCATGATCTCATTTAGCGCATCCTACACTTCAGCATCTCATGGAGTCGGAGCTCACTCTCCAATGTGGGACTCCCCAAATAGAACCAGCCAGCCTCCTCCCCTCCCCTAAATTTAGAGGCCATCTCGGAAGCTCTTGAACTAAGGAACTTGTTCAAGATCAATAGGCAAGTGTGGCAGAGCTGGAAATAAAATCACGTCTGCTGACTTGCAGCCTTGTGCTCAGTTCAGGTACTATGGTCAGGCCAGCTGAGCTGCAGAAAGTAAAACAGGGAAGGAGAAATGGGCCAGTATTAATCTGCAGGGCTCTGGCAGGCTCTGAATACCTGAAATATTTGGCAGCTGAGCCACTTTTTAGTCATACCAGCGACCTTTTTTTCCTTACAAAGATTTTTGTAAAGGTTATGCCCAATTTGAAGGGCTAATTTCTTTTTTTAATTTCCTTCTGCTGGATCACTTTGTATGCTACATGCTCAGTTTTCTCTTCTATTTTACATTTAAAACAAAAACTTGGAGCAGAGAAGCAAGTGGCAGCTCTCATGCTTGTTCTCTGACTGTCCTCTCCTGATGAGTGTTGCAGAACTCCTCCTGAGTCAGCTGTGGTGGGGTGGGGGTCAGGCTGATTTGCAATGGTGGAAGTGGTGACAGGCCTTGGCAGATTGGCTGCTGCTGCATTCCAAGTAACTTTTTTTTTTTTTTTTTAACCAGCTGAAACAATCCAACCATGGGAAATATTTTGAGATAGGGGAATAGGTGGCTCTCCAAGATTAGCGATTCAAAATGAGTTTAAGTAGTGGGGTAGTGTCAAACACTGATCATAATCTGTTGGTTTTGCTTGTCTCTTCTGACTTAGTTAATGAGAAGAGATTTATACTTGTTCACAGCCACCAGAGCTGGTGGATGGTATGCCCAGAAGGTGCACCCCCAACACCCCACACTGCCATGAGTCCTGACCGCAGGCACTGTTCCACTTGTGCTGGGGATGGTTCCTACAATGGAAGATTTTTAAGCACATCCTTCTGGGCCTGCAAGCAGCTGAGCGGTTGTGTCAATAGACAACATCAATATTGACCCACAAAACTTGTGACCACAAGTATTTTAAAATTGCTGCACTCGGTGACCTGTGGCTCAGGAAGCCAAAGTGCCTGTGCTTGGGCTGCTTGTGCTGTGGAGACTCACAGGGATGGGTGGGAAGCATAAAGGGTGTTTAGCCATGGCTTGTTTGGCTCGGAAAAGGTGTGTAGTGAAAGCTGTACTCAATTCTATAAGGAAATGAAGAAAAAGAACTTTGGTGTGGGAAGAAAAAGTATGAGCAAAGTGAATTTCTATGTGTCTGAGCTCTGTGCAGTCAGATCCTGAGTTCAGATAGGATCTTGCCTGTGGTGGAGATCAATGCCCAGTGCTTCAGAGATGATGAGAAAAGCCAAAGCACCTCTAGCTGAGTATTTGCTGCTTTCATAGAGGTGAGGCAGTGCATCCCTCTTGCAGACTGGTGATTGGTGAATGCTCTGTGCCTGCCATTCACATGGAGGTAACAACCAGCTTGGCGAAGCTGATGGCTCTGGACAGACACAAGTTTCCTTTGTCATGTGTCCTGACTAATAAAGATGAAATGGTATGGAAAGAGACAGAAAGTGTGAGGTAGCAGTCCTTCCATTTGTAGAGCTTGGACTCCTCATCTGTTCCTCTGGTGGACAGTCCAGTTCTCCAGGGGGAGAGCAATCAAGGCAGATCCAGCAAAGCTTTGACAGGATCTCACTGTGTGCATCTACAGCAAAATGGCCAGTCAGAGTATAGAATATATTGCACAATAAACACACTGTAGAGTTGCTCTCTGAGGCTGCCAAGTCAGTGGGTGGCAGAGGCTTACACCGCTGACCTTTGCTATGCCCAGGGGAACGTGAGCCAGAGAGGCTGTAGAACCTTTTTCCTTGATTTTTCCCTTGTTTTTTAACTCTCCTCTTCCTGTTTCCCTTTCCCTCTAGGCCGTATGTTGACCTAGTGAATATCCTGCTCACCTGTGGCGAGGAGGTGAAAAAGGCAATAACAAGAAGCGTCCAGGCCCAGTGTGAACAGAACTGGGGAAGTCTGTGCTCCATCCTGAGCTTCTGCACCTCAGCTGTGCACAGTGACACCACCCTGGGTGCCGAGAAGAAGGGGGGTGACGCCACCAAAAGCAGTGCTGGCCGTGGAGACATGCTGGCCCACTCCGACCCTGACCACAGGGAGAGCTCACGAGCACCCAAGGGAGAGAGAGGTACCAAGGGCCACCTGAATGCCCATGCCAGGGTGAAAGCTGGTGGCCACGGTCCCAAAGGGGCACAAGGGATTGTGGACCGGGCAGATGAACTGTCCGACTTCTCTGACATCCGGAGGTGAAAAAAGGCACCAGCTCCCCCTTCCCCCCATCTTCCCCCTCCACCGGAATCCTCCTGAGTTCTATCTTCCTGTCTCTGGACATTCCAAAGCATTTCCCATTCAGAGGTCAAGCACAGGGCATTGCAAGATATGTATGGACCTCGGCAACAGTGTATATAGTAGCAAAGGGAGAGCAGTGGCAATGGGTTATCAATCCAGCAAACTCAACACTCGAGCAGCCACCAAACGTGGCAAAATGTCTCCAACTAAATTCTTTTCCCCCTTTTTATGAAATGGACGTAATCTGAAATTTAGAATCTTGTTTGGGGGTTGTTGGGTTGGTTTTGGGGTTTGTTTTGTTTTTTTCCCTTGGTCTCCTTGGCTGGGGAGACTTCCAAGAGGGCTCTGCCAGACTGCATGTGGCTGCTTGTGGCTTAGCACCTCCAAAGGTCTAGGGCACAGCCTTACAGCAGATGGCTGAATTCCAAGGGGATTTGGTTTCTGCTTGTGGCTGAGAATGCAAGAGCTCAAGGCTCTCTATGTGAAGCTCTCTAATGAAGTAGCTACCCCTGTCTTGCACAGGAACCGTGCGGTCTGGAGCTCCGCCACTTTCTCTTAACTAACTTCTGAGCCATTGTTCCCACCTGGGTGATGCTGCCTGGTTTAAGTGCCCCCCTGTTTGTTTTGAACCACTGCATAACTTGACACTTGCTGATCACAGTATCATATCCAGTCCCTTCAGTGCATCAAAGGTGAGTAGTCAGCTTCCAGACAAGGCAGTGTGACTGTTAAAGACTTGCACAGTGTGGAGGACTCCCAGAAATATTCTTGTGGGCCTCTAAAAACCCTGTGCATATTCTCTGCTTAAGTCTGCCCCCTCAGTGATACAGGTCTTCCGGCCTTATGGACAGCCCAAGCCTACAGGGATGGGGTGGGCTCAGGCAGTGAAGGACCCCATATATTTAGTTCTTCCATAGGGCTGTGTTGAAGGCCCATCAGAAATATGTCTCTCCTTAGCAGTAGCGTGGTGTGGTTTGCTGAGATGTGGAGCCCCACTCTAACCTGCCTATAGCTATGGTTTATCCAAATGCCAAAGATAAGGAGAGGGGATTGACTTGGGTTTTTTTATTTGTTGTGCAGATAATGACCACCAGTCTCCACAGAGTGAGTTAGTAAAGATGAAGAGTGTCAAGAGCTTACTGTCTTTAAGCAGTTTCAAGTGTGAATGAGGTGTTTGGCCATATCTCTCCTACGCCCTATGCAATTGTAATTCTCAGGTTGCAGCTCTGCAATCCTATATCCCCAGATATTGTACTGGAAATGGAGGTTACAGCATCCATGGGGACAGAAGGGTGAGCTATCAGCTTCCTCAAGAGAAAAATTGAGTTTTCTTAGAGAGTGGGAATCACACCAGGGATTTGAGCCTTCTCATTTAGAAAGTTTGGGAGGAAAGCTGTGGGGGCAGGAAGGCAGTTCAGCAGAGACAGAACGTACCCAGTGAACTAACGTGCGTCTTGTCGCATGGTGGGAAGGAGCTGCATAAGCAGTAGAGGGTGTTGGAATTTGGCTACAATTTCCAACTCAGATTTTAGTTACTGCTGAGTGAACACGGCTCCTAATAGCTGGTTTAATGCGTGGATCCACCCACAGAACTTGGAGGCACTGCTTTTAATAGCAGCCACGTAGGAAGTAAGAGAGGACACTTCAGTTGAAAAGGTGTGTCTCTGTGATCACTTTGCTTAAAGACATGACCTTGATCCTGCCTGATTTTAGCTGCGTTCAGTGATAAAATTTCTGTTCAACTTCAGTGGAAAGAGGTGGGATCAGGCCAGTTGCTGTAGCAGCAAAGACCATGGTGATGTGGCAGTGAGTGTGGCAGCTGCCCCACTGGGCTGGTGACAGGTCTGCCACCCCTGGGGGTACCCAGACTGTTCAACAGAGCAGCTTGGGAAGATTGATTTGGCTATGACTGTTGGCCACCTCCTCTGCTCCAAAAAGTGGCTACTGGTGGTACCCTAAGAAGGTTTTTGTAGCATGTGCCTCCATGGGTTTCCTGCAAACATCCTCCCCCCTTGGTGGCACAGAGCCACCATGAAGAACAAGCTCAAACCAAAAAGACAATCCAAGCATTTTAGCACCAAAAATAAAAGGAAAACAAACTCAAACTAGAAACAACTTGCTACCAGTGCAATGTTCTTGCATTGAACTAAGATCCCTCTGTCATTAGAGGTCTGATTCATCAATGGGAACCAAACATAGAGATCTACATCCTTGAATGTCTCAGTCAACATATCACCTCAGCATGCATACAGTTTTATTTGTATTAATTGGTTCTGTGGGGAAAATTGTATATTCCCCTTGTTTAGTCAATGAAAATTGGGAGGGGGGAAGGACAAGCTGTGGGTGGGAGGGATTTTTGTATAAGGCATCATTTCTTTTCCTCTGTGTGTGAAGATTTTATGTGTTCATCTACTGATTCCACATATGCTATTATTGTAAATATTTAACATTTCTATTTATTATAGTGTCCCCATTTAAAAAAGAACACTGCTGGCTATGATAATTTAAACGTATGTCATGACCTGTGTTGTATATATTCATGCCACTAGTATGTTTTTTTTTATGTTTAAAGCTGCGTAAATATAGTTTTATACAGTTCCATAATGTTATTGACAGCATAAATCATTTATTTATTGTTAAACCTTCTTTCATATCTAACAGATAGGGTGCGTTTTACCTGAGATTTATTTTATTGTGACATCTACATAGCCTTAATTCTTTATAAAAAAGAAAAAAAAAAAGTCCATTTAGATACTGTATGATGCTTTAATTAACATTCCTTGTGAACTTGCTGTTCATGAAGGAGGTTTAGCTTAAAAGCCAAGGTATGAATGTTTCCTTTATGCTTTGCATCTGGAATGAGCCTTGTTCTGGAATGAAAATACTGCGAGAAGCAAAACGCCTACTGGAAAAAGATAGCAGTAAACCCTGGAAAATGCTGTCCTAACTTACAGTGCTGAACTAAAAGGAGAAAAAATAAAATAATAAAAAAGTACAAACTGTCCTTAATTCCAAATCTCTGGGAGAAAAACATACTAGTTTTATCTCATGTAGAATTTGCAGCCAAATAAGCTTGTAAATAAAGAAAATGCATATGGCTTTAGACAAAGCTCTGTACCTTTCACACTATTATTTTCCTTAAATACTAATAAATGTTTTGAATAAGTCTGTGGCTGGGTTTTGTTTAGCTGGAATTTCAGCTGCTGTGATAAGGTGGTAAGAGAAGCCCTCTGAAGCTGAGCCAGGAGTTTCAGCCAAGAGGGGGCAGAGGTAATTTTTCTACTCGTCCCCCACAGCCCATCCCCTGTGCCAGCCAGGCAGGACATGGGGACGGAGCCAACCCTTCTGTATAGCAGGGAAAGCCAGGAGAGAGACCTTGTCCCTGGTGTGTCATTCCCCCGGCGAGGGAGACCTCTCTGGCTGCTTATCTGAGACCTGGAAGCTTGGCTTCGGGGCAGAAAGGGAGACGTGGAATAACTTAAAGGATGAAAAACATGGGAAGCAGAAGCTCATGCTCTCCTCAAGCTCAGACAAAGCCTCTGCTTGTTTGAGGAGGTTTTTCCCTTAGCAGGAGCCATGGATGCATTCACTTCATGTCAGAGCCACCTCATCTGCTTTAAATTAGTCTGTACTCATATTAGGAAAGGGACAGGAGGCTAAAGGCACTTCAGGATTTCTTCTCACTGCCCTGATGATCTTGGATTACAAAAGCCCCTTGCAAGCTGGCACACTCTGCTTAGCCACGTTGGCTTTTGGCACAGCTCAGCATCCATAAGTGCATCCCATAGGAGCCAGGAAGGAGAGCTGTGGCTGACCACAGCACCTGCCTGTGGGCAAGGTGTTGGCAACCCCCAAAGCTCCAGGCACTGGATTGCAGCCAGACTCATTAAAAAATATAGCAGCAACACTTTTTAAAAGCTGCTATAGCTGATAAAGTTTGTCCTGCATGTACGGAAGACTCAGCTCACTTAACAGCAAGAGTTTTGAGATTTTACCTTAAACCAGAGGATGTTCATTTGGCTCTCCACTATCAGCTATTAATATACCATGAAATACCAGCCAGTGGCTCCATTCAGGGACGTAACAGGCACATAAAGGAGCTGTAATTCTCAAATCAGGTATCAATGTCTTAAGTACCTACTGGAGTTTCAGCAAAGGAGAAGGGCAAAATCCTAAGGTTTACAAAAACCAAACTGCAGAAAAAGCCCTTTATGTTGTCTCCAAAGTAATTTTCATACGCTGTCGGGGTGTAGGCAGCAAAGGGATGGGGAAATTATGAGAAAACACCTCAGAACATAAAGCACAGATTTTTTTTTTTTTTAAGGCTGCTTCCATGAAAAAGCACATTTTTAACACTCCTTCTGTGGGGTTTAAAAATAACTAATCCAGTTGAAGCCTTTGGATGAGAAGGGCTTTACAAGCATAAATGTGATTTGCAGCAATCTAGGACCTGTAGCATTTCTTTGCCTGTAGGTGCAGCAGCTCTTTATAATCTTGTCATGGACTGTCGTCAAACACCAACGGGAAAGTGCATCTTGCCAGCAGAGCTGTGACAGTTTGGTGGGATGTGATCCCAGACCAGCTTGCAGTCAGGCTGCAGCCCAGGAATAGCTTGTGCTGGTGCTGGACCACTCATTGGCATTAACCAGCCCATTGCATTTTTTTCCCAGGAGCTGGTCCACACCGTGGCTGTGATGCAGCTGAGGTAGCTGCATTCTGCCTCTACCATCCTCCTTGTGATCTCAACCAAAAAAAGTCAGTTTTCATCTCCTAATGTGTAAAGTGGTGAGATTCATTCTGCTCCCAAAAGCGGCAAACATTAGTGACTGAGAAATGACCCTCACCTCCCCTTAGGACATCACGTCTCACAGAATAGCACAGGCAGTAACAGTGTGTTGACACTGAAAAGTACAGAGGCACTGAGAGAGAAAGAAACACTAAAACAGAACTGCAGAGCAGCGATTCTGCATTGCACAACCCACTGATGCATGCTTAATACCAGCATACAAGCCTGCTTCAAGACTGGAGTGATCTTACTTTGGTTTAGTCCGAATCACTTTATAAGTGACATAAGCAGAACTAAATCCAGGCAATTCAAACTGCAAATGCACTTCCACACACAGGTCTCAGCCAACTGAACAAACCCCAAGATTCATGCATGTGGTCCATTGGGATTTAGTCTCTTTACAGGCTCCCTGTTTTGCCTCCCAAAAGAACAAAATTACTTCCAGATATTGGCTTGCTCAGGAATACCAAAACATTTACAAATGTATATAGCAATTTACATATGTCAACCCACACTGAGCTGAGTCAGAGCTACTGCCAGAGCTTCTGCCTGATCTTCCCAGGTTCCCAGGTACTGCCCTTCACTCTCCTCCCTGAGCCCACGCCTGGATTTGCCAGGAGAGCAGAGGCAGCTCCAGAGCAGCTCTTTGCTGCGTCACGCCTGAGGAATTCATGGCAGTGATCTTCCCAGGTGAGGGAATAGTTAAAACTTGCTGGGAAGCCTCTCAGCAGTGCATTTTTGAAGCTATTTCCTGACATCTCACCAGAAACACAAATCCCACTCAGTTTTCACTGCTAGTTATGTTCGTGTTTCCATGCTCTCCTCGCAGACTCTCGCAGGAAAGGCTTCTCTCACACCTGCTAAAGTCAGAGATTGCTGCCTGCTCCCCCAGTGACAAGGACAGCAGATCTCCAGCCTTGAGCAATGCCGGGCAGCCTGACCCAGCCTGGTCAACTGCCCTGTGACCAGCCAGAAGTGAACCAAGGAGAGAGGATGCAAAGGCTGCAGCTGGACCTCTCCAAAGGCAGAAGTTCCACAGATGCCTTGCAAGATCCTTCCCAGGTCTGTCCCTGCAGCACTAACAGGTCCTGGCACAGGGCTGGGGCTGTGTAACCATGTTACCAGTAAAATCCAAACAATCTTTGCTCCTCTACATTTTCTCTAGGGAAAAGCATCCTAGCCAGTGGAGCATTGTATTTTGAAATCAAAACCTTGTGTCTTTCTTGATTGGGAATGTGAAAAGCAGACTTAAGGGTTGAAAGACATGTCAAATTATGGGAAGGTGCAGGGGCTGAGGATTCCTATCTCTGAGCATACTGATTGTCACAGCCCTGGCCTTTCCTGCAAATACCATCCTCCCTTATAAAAATGAGACTTGGAGTTTATTTAGAAATTCTTTTCAAGTAAGAAGTCATGGCCTCATAGCAGGAGGAGGATGTAGGGTTTTTTAATTAGTTTTTTTTTAATGATATTCTGACGCTGCTGGAAGGGAGTGCTCTGGGGGCAGTGCCACTGGAGCCAGTGTGCTGGATATGCTGCTGAGCATCTCAGAGGCTCTGGTGACATGAAAAAGATCAACCCTGACCTGTGGTTCTGCAAGAGGAACCTCAGTAGGGTTGAAACCAAGCCTGGACTGGCTTTCACAGTGCGAGAACAAAATGCCCCTCTGGCACAGACAGCATCAGCTTTCCCAGTGTCATTGAAAACAGCAGCTTATGGAAGAGGTAAAACCAGGCTGTCTTTTAACATAGCACAGGATCAGCTCTCTGCTATCTAAGTCATTATGGCACGTAATCCCCCTTCTAAACCTTGCTTCCATTTCTCAGATTTTCTGCAGGTTGTATCTGCTTTTCTCTACCCCACAGTCACACCAGGCTACATTTGTCACCCATGAATAATCCCACTTACATTGCAGAGTCTCTTCCTACCCTGTAGAAAAATGCAGTGGGAGGTGTGGGGAAGCTCAGTGAAAGCTGACAGCCAGGAGAGACTGGGAAAGGCCTACAGAGCTCCTTATTTAGATGTCCTATTTTAAGATTAAAATGAAGAGGAACTATGCACATTCAGCATTTTGTTAAACTGACATGAAACCAAGTCACTACCAAATCAGTTTCAGTGCATATGCTTGAAGCTTTCTGTAAAATATTATTATTATTTATGATTGCAGTAGCTCCTGGCAGTCAGCAAGTCCCAACCTTGTGGCTACTGATGCATGTATCACAGGAGAGAATCCTGGCCAAAAAGAGTTTCCATTCGTAGAGGGAATCATTGCCCTTTGCCTCTCCATGCAGAACATGAAATAGTGCCTACCTGGGCACTCAGCATTAACTCACTGCACAAGATGCTTTGGAATAGCAATGACAGGAATTATGTGGTTTTTGCTCACAGCTACCACCTACACTTGCTGGCCCAAAAGCTGACTCTGAGGATGAGTCTGCAGAAGCCCATTAAAAGCATTTTAGCCCTTACAGAAAGAGGGAGTTACAGAAGCTGGGATATCTTGAAGGGGGCAGAGGATGCCCAGGGAAGCTGAAACTGCTCTGCAGCAAGAAAGGCCTCCCGAGGGTCCCAGCAGCCCACAGCTGACTCTGCAGATTCCTGGAAGAGGAGATGTATTTTGTGGCTCTCTGCACTGCATGAACTAGTGAAAGCTGGTCACAGCCAACAACTCAGGACTAGGGAATGAGTCTTGGATAATAATTAAAGGCTCAGTCTTGCATTCACCAAAGCTTCTGCTAAAGCATCAAATTTATAATAGCAGAACATTAGGATTAGGCTTCTGCTAGAGCTGGGAATCACTGAAGCTTTCCTGCTCCATAGGCTTATCAAGGGTAGTCTTGTCAAAATCAGAAAATAGATGAGGCTGAAAATAATCTGTTCTCAAACATCCCACATTCAGCAATGCCTGATCTGAGGCATGGAGTTTTTTTGCAGCACTCCTTAAGCACAGACCATTTGCAAGCTATGGAAGAGCAGGCAATCCATAGCACCTTTCCACAAAATCCAGAATTTTATGGCACTTCAAATATGACAAAGATAAGATTTGAATGTTGCTTTCAAAAACCTGCAGTAAAGTTTACTAGTGCTTAACAACGTATACAATATTGCTTGAATTCTGGACATCTTACGCATAATGGCCTCCCTTTCCTTCTGCTGGTCACATATCACAGCTTTCGTACAGCCTGGAGAAAAGGTCAAACCTCTCTTCAGAGCACAAAAGAGCAGCTATACCTCCTCAGTGAAAGCAAGATGATACCATTTATTTGGGAAAATACAGCAATTACTCTGAGCAGTAGCATAGGCAATAAAAACTTGAAAGAGTGGGTTAAAAAAGGACCCGAGACAGTACTGAGAACATGTGATGATGCTGTTTAAGCACATAAACTCATTTAGAAGCTTGCTTGGAACAAGCTGTTCTTAGGGCATTGCCAGCGTGACCAGACACAGGAGCACCGCTAGGGTCCAATTGACCAATAAGTTGGTCAAACCCTCTCTCATGAGACTGCCAGCCAAATTTGTAAACATTGAAGGTCAGATAAACATCCAAATGTTGCAATTTACTGGACTGACATTCCTCTGGCGATTCACCTGTTTTGTCTGTGGGGACTATGGGTTCGAGTGGATGGGGGGCAGCTCACAGGAAGATCATGTTCTCTACTAGCACAGGGCACAGGCGGGACAGAGAGGGCAGAGGCCACAATGGGAAGCCCAAGTTTCACAGGATAAAGAACCTCCAGAGCAACACTCATCTTCAAAAGAAAGCCACGAGTGTTCTCCAATCTTTGCAATTCTCTCAAGAATGAGAAAATAAGCAAACTTAAAATCCTTCAGGGGCCATAAAACCAGTTACTGCCAGTGAGGGCATCACTTTGGAGCAACATCAGCAGGAAAAGGAGGACTTATCCAGGGAGGTGGCTCATCTGCAGCAGGCACAGCGTGTGCCCAGCAATACCAGAGTGACGCACAGGTCACTGAAGGGACAGCTACATGAAAGGGAGAGGCCAGTTCAGTCCAGGAGATCCCCAACCCATGTCCCCACGTGCAGCCTGCACGAGGCACGTTTGTTGTGGTGAGCACGTCTGTCCTCAGGGCTGGAACCAGCAAAAGCTGCTGCAGGATCCAAGGTTGTCCCCTGGCTGCCACTGCAGTGCCACAGGTGTAGCTGTGCCACAGTACACACATAGTAAGGGTTACACAACCCCAGCTCTAATACCCTTGGTGACACACACCCCCACATGCACACCTTACTCCTCCAACAGAAATAAGCAGTCACAGGGACCCTCCTGTGGCACTGGTAATGCTGCACCAGCCTGGTAGGAGGGCTGGTGCCCCCAGTCTGCTATTTGGTATTGGGTAAATCAAAAATTACCCTGAATGCAATCTCACAGCCCACAAAAATCACCGCAAAAGCATAAAGCTGGCTCCAGACTCTGTGCTGACCAAAATTTTAAGTATGTTGATGTGGTGCATCTCAACTGGCTGTATGGTACCACCAGAGGAATCTGGGGGTACACAGAGGCAGTGGGGGCTGTGGTTCCTGTGGCATCAGCTCACAGGGTACAGTCACAGAGCCTGCAATCAGCTAAAATGCTGCTACTGGTAGTAATAGTCCAACAGGACACAACTGAGGCTGAAATACCCTTGTCCTGCGTTCTATGAATATGGCAGAAATGGACTTAAAGTCCAAGCAGATCAGGGAAAAAGGTAGAGAAGGAAAAATAAAGACATAGAAATAGCAGTTCTTATGCATAAGACTGTGCTGATTCCCACTTTGTTCTGTCTGCAAGTGGAGCAAATTTGCAGCAAACCCAGACAGGGAGGGAAAGAGAAATGAGAGAGAGAATTTCTGAACACTCATCCCTGCACCCTGCACTGGCTTTGTTAAATGGTCTGTGAGGCACCAATTCCTCTCCAGTCTAGGTTTTCTCTTTTGATTATGACCAAGTGCTGCTAATTTAGAATCACAGAATCATGGAAGGGTTTGGGTTGGGAGGAACCTTAAAGATTATCTCATTCCAATTTCCTGCCATGGGCTGCGTGGGACACTTTCCATCAGATCAGGTTGCTCAGAGCCCCATCTAACCTGGCCTTGAAATTAATTTCAGTATGTCTATACCTAATATGTAACAGCAACTGACAGATCTCTCACAACAGCAACTGTGTCTCTAAGGTATTAAAAGCAAGAGAGAAAAAAGACATGCTGCAAGAAGGACATTTCTGCTACGTAGGGCCCTGCTGCTAAGCTTGTCCCGCAGTTCAGATGCTTTCAAGCTCCAGAATGGTATGGAGTTAATTAGAGTTATTCCTGCTGCAGAACTGTATTTATGAAGTCAATAGAAAAATATCAGAAGATATGGAGGATGCAAAGCAGGGACTGCATTAGCTGCCTTGATACCTGCACTGGTCTCTTTTTATGAGATAGGTGAAATTTCCACCAAAACAAACGCCAGGAAGGGCAACCCCACTGACTCCAGACTTTAGAAACAGGTGCTAAAGCCCATCCATGGTGGGAAGAAAAGACTGAGGGAGCATTTGCCAACCTCTCCATGTCACCAGTCAGGAACTGCGCAATCAGCCGGGAGCAGGGCGGGTGGATCAGCCCCACACAAACCAGCCCAGCTGGCTCTGCCCTGTGCCCTTCTCAACAGTTTCCAAAGGCAAGGCAACAATTTATCATGAAAAGACCCCAGAGCACTGATGCCTTATTTTATTTCTGGCTTTGAACTTGAGGAACACACAGTATTCCTGGCTGTGTGGTGTTGGTCACACCAGGTGAATTCACCCGGGGTCTCTGTTTCAGCCACACAGTGTTGGAAAGCTTCAGTGCCTGCTTTCCATCTGACAGCAGCACAGCTGAACGAGAGAGATGCAAAACTAATCATACGGAGAACAGAGCCAAAAAGGGATTCCAGCAACATGAAAACCAGGGGGAAATGCCAGAGTCATGCTATCTGTGATCCGTATCTGTGACCCTTCATTTTCCAAGAAGCAGCGATGATAACGAAGCTCTGCCCAGGTGAAAGATATCAGCAGGGCTAATTGTAGCTGAGCACACTGATTCTCATGGCAATGCTGTTATCTCCCTGGATTCCAGCTCCCAGCGGCTGCTGTCATTGCTCAGAATATCCAGCAGCGAGAGAGAAAGGAAGAGAAGGAGAGAGAAAAAAAATGGAGGAACAGAGAGGAAAAAGAGCAAATAGAAAGGAAAGTGTAAAAATAACCAGAACAAAAAGGGAAGAAACAGAGAAGATGTGGAAAGATGCGAAGGCAAATGGGATTATTACATTAATTAGTTACTTCACAATTCCCTCTTACAGGGGTTTCAAGGGGGTGGAGCTGATGGCAGAAATTGCTCACTGTGGGTGGATTTCAAGAGGCAAACTTAACTCGATCCTTCCCTGAGAAGGTCCATCTTCTGCAAGGAGAGACCAGGAATATGTGGAAGGCAGAGAGAGTAAAGAAATTACTCCAGAGACATTACCTCTGCACTGACTACTAATGAGCTGCTAATGAGGGTAAGCCTGTGCACATGGCATAGCCCAGAAGGGCTCACTCAAAACTCTGCCCCAAGAGCCAAGGGATGTGCCCGTCCAGCAGGAAGGGAAAGCCAAACACAGATAACTTTGCATCCACTACCACCACACCCCGGGCTATTCCCACACCCATCCACCAGTTTTCTGGTTCCTCTTTCTGTCCCTTCCTCCCCATTCAATCTCCAGGTTTCCGACAGTCCCAGCTTCAAAGAGGTAGGAGTTCTGGGCCAGCTGCCTCCCGCAGTGCCCGAGCTGTGCCCTGCACACACCGGCAGGGAACCGGCTGTGCCCGTGCTCGGCCAGCTGGACCTGTCAGACCTGCTGCTGTTGGCAGGTGGGTCTGGGCCACATGATTACTACTCTTGGTATTCCTCCTCAGATCCAGGTAAATACACGGTACAAGAGCCCATGGACCAAGGAGGTGACGCTGAAAATAGCCACAGCAAAGGATGAAAGGAGCAGTGAGAAGGGAATTACAACAGCAGTTCTAAGTGTAGTGCGAGGTGGAAGGGATTTGTTGCCAAAATACAAGTGTCAGGAGCCAACTGATACGTGCTTTGTTATCCAAGACATCCAGCAGGCATGGCCCAGGACCTCCTGGAGACTGATGGCCTTCTGGAGCAACTGTTGGACACCAAGCAAGATGCCTGAATTTGCAGAATTGACTACAGAGCAATGCCTGTGCCCCACACCAGGCTCTCTCCCCAGACCAGGCTGCAGCTCTGGGTGCTGGGGAAACACCTCCAGATGATATGTGGAAGCAGAGTCCTGTGGGCTCAGAGGGAAAAACTCCAAACCTCTCACAACAACTCTTAGGTCCAAGTGTTTTAAGCATGTCATGAGGTTGAGAGCAGAAAATAAGATATACTGCCCAGCCAAGGCTAATGCCATCAAGAAAACCAGTGTCAGCCTCAAACTACCTGCTGGCCTATATACAGGCAGACAGTGAGGGCTCTCAGTGTAGATGTGCATTAACTCATTAATTTTACTTTTTTTTTTTTCACCTACATACATTTTAAATTACTTTAGAAATAGAATAAAAAAAATTATACCATCATCTCTTGACATCCTTTGCACTATGGAGGAAAATTGCACAAATGATATGTGATAATAGCATTTTAAAGGAAAGTCAAACTGCTGAAATGGTGGAAGTCCCACACCATGACCACAACATGTCAAGAAGCTCAACAAGATTTTGATAAAAATAACTTGTACTGCAAGTGTGGAAAAAACAATTTGAATTGTTCATTCTGATTTTTTCCATTAGTTTGACTGAGGTACTTTACCATTCAGGTGTTAATCAATGAATTGAAAAGCAGAAAAGTTTATTTTCATCTTCTAGCCATTAAGAAGTTTTTCAGAATACATTCTGATTGTACTAAAACTGAGAAGATCCTGACCAGAAAAAAATCCCTCATTTCTCTCACTACTTAAAAATAACCTTAATACATCAGCTTTACACACAGAAAAGGCCCTTATATACTTCTATATTTTTTGGATGTATGACAGTTTAACTTAGATAATAATTCCTTCTCATTAATTCTTTTCTGAATTCACATTTCAAACCTGATAAATTTTAAGGAAAACCACAAAAGAAAACCAAGTCTTGCAAAAAAAAAAAAAAAAAAAAGTGGAAAAAGAAAAGCAATAAAAGGTGCCATGGATCATTTTCTTACAGAATAAATTGTCCTCCTGAGAATCTGAATAAATAGATGATAAATTGAATAACTGTGTGTATAGGTATGGCAAAGCCCAGAACAAATGTAGTGCAAGGGCTGTATTTAGGGCTCTGATCTACATCCCCTGCTGAACCATAGCAGACCAGTTTAAGATCCCTAAAGGATTTTGCTGTGGCTTGCTGACAGTCACCACTTCTGGAGCAAAGCCAGCGCCATGGGACACACACCTCCATTTCAGGAGTTCCAGTTCCTACGTCAGCTTAAACCATTAACAAAGGTCAGTTTGTCCCAAAAAACCCCAAGTTACCAGACTGAAGAACATGAAAGTGCAGCTTGTCATGTCCCACAAGAACACAAGGCAGGGAACTGGGGACAGTAACATCCTAAACTGCTGCCATGAGATTCAGCAGAGCACATCACCCAGCAAAGTCTGACTGCAAACAGTGTGAACCAGGATTTCTGTAAGGAAACAACCACAACCAACACCAGTCTGGGGAAGGACTGGGACTCACAACAGGAACATCCTGATTTAAAGCATGATAATGTCAGTGATCAGAATCCCTTGGCTATGGACCAGCCCCCTCTGCTCAAAACAAAGCTGCCCTTCTCCACCTGTGCCTGCAGGAAGAGGCACAGCAACATGGAAGAGGCAGATAAGGAATTTCCACCCATATTGCCCCAAGATCCCCATATCTGTGGAGGAGGCAGGAGATGGAGGAACCACCAGTGAGTTGGGTAGGAAGGATCAGTGCAGGTTATATGCAACCCCCAGTCCCCTCCAGCATGGTTAGGATTCACCAACCCTCTTTCACCCCACCCCACTGGGACCCCCCAATGCTGCCAGCAGCTCCTGCTCACAGCCCTCAAAGCAGACTTTGGAGGGAAGGCCCCAATGCCCACTGCACACTCATCTCCCAGAGACACAATTCCCTATTCTGTAGCACCATCTTCAGCAAGAGGGAGGAAATCAACTTCCACACACTCCAGCACGGAGACGTGGACCCAAAGGACCTGCAGTGTGGGCTGCAATTACAGCCAGGAGCAAAACAGACAACAGATGGAAGATTTAGGTTAGGGATGGAGAGTTATGGCCTCTGGCATCCCAAACAAACCCCAATGCAATGGAACTTGGGAATAGCTTGTGGCATTCAGTATTTTATTGTTAAACTCTTTACCCATGTCCCTTGCTGGTGGCTGCTTTTTACCCAGCTAAACCCAAGATGTTTGCAAAATTCTCTGCTTGAACCTCCTCATGAGCATTGCCCTCGGGCAGCCACCAACCTGCCACAGCCACAACAAGGAAACAAGTGTGACTTGTCCCCACAAGGGCAGCAACAGGAGTGTAAAAAGTCTAATAGGGCTCCACAACCTGTAACACGTCGTTCCCTAGTCTCGGGTTTTCCACACCCTCTCCCAGTCAGGTTTTAGAGCATCACGGAGAGCAAAGGATGAAACTGGAAATGTGGCAGTGACAGCAGCAGCAGCAAAATGACCCTTCACACTCCTCTACCCCCCAATTGTTGAAGCAGCATCATACATGACAAGGGTGGGGAGAGGACACAGAGCACGTGGAGGTGTTTGCTTCAGGTTTTCAGTCAGGTTTGATTATTCTCTTTTTTAGGTTTCCTCACTTCTAGAGAGGGACAGCTTTCTCCTGTCAGTGTCTCAATTTCTCGTTTAACCCTGAGAATAACAGCAGAGGAGGTGCAAGTACTGAAGAAGATTATTAATTCCAAACTTCCAAACAATGGCTTATGGGCTTTGAACTGTGGAAATTTTATATTAGCTATGAGTAAACTTTAAGATTAATTCAAAAGACTTTTTAGCAAAAAAAAGTAAAATTTAAGAAGGTTATTTTCAGGGAAATTACACTCAGAGCATTTGTGTCATTAGTTCTGAAATTAGTTGCACTTTTTTAGAGAAAAATAATACAAATGGACAAAAATTATCATGAAAACATCAGATTTTTTAATTGTCCATTAGAAGAAAAGAACAGTGTGCTGCTGAGAAAGACAGCAAAGCTTATCCCTGTGCAGACTGCAGGGAGCATCTGCCCCTGTGTGTCAGGCAGTGTGAGTGCACACAAAACCTGATTTCTGCTAAAGAAAAGCCCTATGTTTAACCAGAGGAGGGCTGAGAACAGCCACCTCAAAGGCAAAGCTTCGACTCCTTTTGGCAACACCAACTTCTCCCACAAAGCCACAGCTCGGATCTCTGTGCAGCAATGGGAAAGGAGTATAAACTGTCTCTGAACTCAGAGGGTTGGGCAAGCCACAAATTCTAGTCAGGATTACAAAATTATTCAAATTTTCTCAAATTATTGGGGTGAGATTTTGTTTCTGTGCCTTTTTTATTCACAAACTTTCTTGTCCTCTGAACGCCAGAGCTTCAGCTGGGAGTCAGCTCCCAGATTTGCTTCAGTCGTTTTAGATACCCATAGCCCTCTTCCCTCCCTCCCTGCAGTACCTTTCTGCTTTCACTTGAAGGCAACCTTGCGCCGCACATGTCTGTAAAGAGAAGGGCTGGGGAAACACCGCAGCTCCTTCAGCCAGCAGGTATCACAGAACCACAGGATGGGTCAGGCTGGAAGGGACCACAGTGGGTCACTGGTCCCACCTCCCTGCTCGAGCAGGGTCATCCCAGAGCACATGGCATAGGAGTGTGTCCCAGACGGTTCTGGGATATCGCCAGTGAGGGAGACTCCACACTCTCTCTGGATAATCTGTCCCAGTGCTCAGTCACTGCACAGGAAAGAAGTTCTTTCCCATGTTCAGGTGGAACTTCCTGGGCATCAGTTTTTGCCTGTTGCTTCTTGCCCTGTTGCTGGGAACCCCCAAGCAGAGCCTGGTCCATCCCCTGACCCCCACCTTGCAGGTAAGAAGGGGATGAGCTCCGGGTGCAGGGGATAAACAGCTTAATTGTTCTTTCAGTGTTTGATTCGTTAACATTTGCACACTGATGGTTTTTGTTTAGCTCCTCTAAAAGTGGTTTAACCACTTTCTGATCACAGTTTTGTGAAAAGCAGGAAAGAGGATCAGCAGCCACGTGGAGAACAGGCGTGTCCCTGCTCAGTGCTCAGTGCTCCCCCAAGCCTTGGCTCTTCTAAAGCATCAGCAGTGACCACAGCTAACAGCAGGGACAGAGTGGGAGCTCAATTTTGAGCTGTGACAGAACAAGCTGGAAAGGGGGATATTTCCTAATCAGCTGTCCCCGAGGAATTTTATCCTTGGGTACTCGGGGAGCCTGTTATCTCAGCCATTAGTGAACTTGTGAGGGACAGGTGAGATACCAGCAGACGGGCAAAGGGCAAAGGTAGTGTCTCTCCTCAAAAGCAGGGGATGAGAGGAACCAGGCAGTTATAGAATTATCCCAGCAATCCCAATTATAGACCTGTCTGCTTAACTGTGATGCCAGGAAAAACACTGGGAGAAACAGATAACTGAAAAAAAAAAAAAAGAAAAAACCAAGAAAAATATCAGGACCTGTGCACTGGTCAATAACAAGTAGTACAGGGGTTTTATGCAGAGAAGAAGAGTACAAGGAGATGCAATAAACAAGAATTAAGAGACTGAGGCTTTAAATATGTCTTTCCCATTAATTTCAGGTAACAGACACATTGATAAATTATATACATTCACCTCTTGACACTACTTTGGAAAGAACAACCAACAACATTACTGTGCATTAAGCTGCATTTATGAAACCACTCTTCAAAGCAGAGCAGTATTTAACATTTTCTTCTTTTCCTTCTGCTCAAAATGACCATCTGGCAACAGATTTTCTGGAATGAAGCCTTTTCTCCGGTTTCTGTTTAGGGACAAATCTGTGCCAGCTTCCAGCAGTTCATGTGATTTAGGGATGCAGAATATAGTTCTCTTCTGAAACGTATGTGGGCTTGAAGTCAGATTCAGACAGTGAAAAGATCTGGTGTGAAGCAAGCTGTGGGTTACAGTACAGTTTTCTCTATGTGCTTGCAATATGGCAAGCTAGAAAAATTTACATCCCCTTCCATACAGTCTGAGGCTAATTGGTTAATTCTGTATTCTATCCACAGTGACTTTACTTGCCCTAAGCCCACCAGACCTGTCTGGAGTCTCAATTAAAACTCCCAAGAACTTTCACTTGAAACTCTACAATGCAAGATCCTCCTCAGATACAGTAAGCACAATTATAATCAATTAAATTTTATTTTAAAATAAAATAAAATCTAACTGCAAAAAGCTAAGAGGTTTCAAGGGCAAAACCTCACATTTCAGGAGGATGTGGGAGACTACCCCAGTGGAACAACAATTCTCCCTGTGCATCAGCCTGTGTTCACTTTAGAAAGAGCATCTGAAAATTTTAGGAACTAAACTGTAGTGTCTGTGCTCAGCCATCATTGAATATGCAGAGCCTTGGAGACACAGGCAGGGGAAAAAAGTCTCATCTGATGACCTGCACTGCCTCTGTAACTATCTGGTCCAAATTCTTCCTGCTCTATGGGCAGAAAATAGGAAATTATATCTAAGACCCAGCTTGGAAACTTCAGGCCAGATTTCTGACCTTCCTTCCAAATGTCCCAGCACACTGGTGACAGAGCCCTGAAACTTGGCCATGTCCACGTGGGATGGGCAAGAAGCTGCACAACCAAGGCTGGGAGAGAGCCCCAGCACAAGGGGAGAGTGGGGCCCTCCAGGCTGAGGGTTGTCAGAAGATTAAGCAGAGGAGAAGCCTCCTGGACTGCCTGTAATCGAACCACACACCCCATGGCTTTACCCACAGTCTCTCTTTCCCTTCTGCTGTCACATCACATCAGGGGTTCCTCAGCACCTACCACAGGTACATCAGGCTTGGACTTGCTCTGCAGCACATCCTGAAGCAGCCTTCCTTACACACCTCTAGAGAGACTGAAATCAGAAGAGGATGTGTGCTAGGGATGCTGGATCACTAATGTTAGCACAGAGTTACCCAGGTGCAAGGCTGAGGGATAATCTTTGCCAGGAAACCTTGGTACAGAGTTTTTGTTTCTCCCAAATGAACAATAGCTCCCACCCCATGGTGGCTGTTTGTGTGTTCACAGCCCACAGACCTCCCCACTGTGGGGGCACAGCAGTTATACAGAATTCCTGTGGATAAAACTCACAGCTGTTTTTAACACATAAAAGAAGCCAAATGATAGAGGTAAGGAACTGCATCAAGGCATTCATCAAACAGGTAGGGTAAGACTGAATATATGGTTCAGGCTGAAAAGGAGCCAAGAACTTATTTTCCCTGGAGAACCTGCCCAGACTGTATTTCACCTGATTAGCACAGGGTAAGACCCAGTTCCATGTATGCAGGCACAGATAACAGAGTGCATTACCTGCTAAAATCAGACAGAAGCATGAGCTGCTGCTCTGCAATAAGGGCAAAGAAACTCTGAGTTTGCTCCACAGACAGCTGTCAGCTCCTCGGACACACCAGCTGGGCTTTGGCTGCTCAGACCACAATCTACCGGCAGTGTCAAATGTCCCGTTTCCCCAAGTCTGCAGAGCTCATTAAAAAGAGGATCCAGACAGTGCTTTATCTCAGTGACAACTTTTTTTCTGAAATCAGTTGAGAAAAACATGTTCGGCTATTGCCAAAAAAGATCACCAACAGCTATTGGCATCATCAGCCCTCAGTTATGTGGTTTTCCAAGTGGCACAAGGGATGACAGGTTCATATTAATTCCAGTCAGCAAATGGATTATAAATACTCCCCCGGCCAGTTGCCACCTGATAGGACTGTCCTTGAGTCCTCCAATTGTGGAAGGGACTTGTCAACTCTAAATTTACCCACCAGCATGTATTGTATAAAACATACTACTCTGTGACCCTTGGTAGACACTTGTGCTATAGCCCAGCATGGATTAGACCAGAAACTGCTGGTTCCATCAGCCAGACAGACATCTCACTATTGCTTATCTCAAGCCTTCGATGGCAGGAAGGAGAAAGGGATGGTTTTGACAGGATGCGTTGGGTATTGGTCATGCAATTGTCACAGCAGTCAGTCCCATTGAGTCTGAGTTAATAAAGTGATCAAAAGCTGTGCCCACCTCACACCTTTCTGATGAGGTAACAGCTTCTGTTCCTAAGGACAGCATTTCCCATCAGAGAAATATCCCACCATGACTGATAAAAGTAAACCCACTTCAAGGATGAGATCTCCAAAACCAGACAGCTGATTGAAGCAGACTGAGATTGTATTCCCTGTAGGGGATGCAGTAGAGAGGATGCTAAAAGTTTCTACAGATAGACTATTCACTTGAAGAACCATAATTAGATGGATTTAACTTTTGTAAAAGGGAAAGTAAACAAAAAGCAAGTGAGGAGCTCCACTTTTTTCCTACCTATAGAAGAGTCCCAGTGTTGGCAGGTTGGGCAGATGCACATATTGGTGGCATCTATCTGCAGCAGATTTTCTGACCCCAAACAAAAAGGGACTGCTGAGTTGGAGAACAGTTTGTAAACATTCAGTTCAGGGTATTTACCCCAAGCAAGCTCCTTTTGCCTTGTTCATGCAACTAAAACTTTCCAATGAGATGCTGAAGACAGCATCTCATTGCTGTTGCTCAATGGCCACAGGTTAAACCTTCCCTCAGCTAGACAAAGACGTGGGGATTCCATGGCTGTTGAGGGCTGTAGGACATTTTGCTCCACTTGGGGCTTTCTCATGATTTCATGCCCCAGATTATTTTCTCTTGGTGCTCCTCAGTCCTCCTGGGGACACCCAGATCCTCAGGCAGCAGCAAAAGGCTTCTGCTCACTGTCTGCATCCACAGTCCTGGTATCCCCTGGCCCACACCCTGCGAGCCCTGGCGAATGCTCAGCAGGACTGCAGATCCCATGGGATGCATTTGGCCTCAGAGTGATGGAAAGAAGTCTAAGGACACAGTGATTGCTTCTGGACAGAGCAGGCTCTCCCACCCGATGGAAACTTGCCTCATACTTCCATTATTTCCACTTGATGAGCACATTTTAGCTGCTGAGCCAAAATGGTACCTGCCAATTTTTTGGAAACTGTTTCTACCTGGAGATTTTATGTTGTTTGTTTTTAAAAAAAAAACCTCTGGGGAGAGCCAGGCTGGAAAACTACACCTCATAATGATCCTAGGGGTCTTTACTTTGAGAGACTATGACACACCTCTGTGTTCAGGAAAACATTTGAACTTTGCACCCAGGACCAGGCATTTTTGTCACCTACACAAGAATCAGCCTAAACATAACAAAATTACTCCCCCCCCCTGCTAAATAGCAATTTCTCCAGGCTTTCTCCATGTCTGGAAGACTCTAGTCTTTTAACATCAAAAATTCTTCTGACTCATTCTGCAGCTATGTCACATGGAATACCACAAATCAATGGGTGCTTTTAACCTTAAACTCTGCACTTTAAATCCAGGGGTAAAACTCCTGGATTATTTCCTCCCCACACATGGGATAGGCAAAGGCAGAACTTCTCATACCTTCAAAGCACTCGAGGACCCCCTGAAATGTAAGAGGAACTGAAAACCTCTGTTTCTGGGTTTAGGATCTTGCTATGGAACAAGGCTGGGAGCTTAACAAGGGGAATAAAACTAAATATTGAATGGCTGCTTGCTGCACAAGTACTGTGCATGCTGTGCACTTTGAGAGGCACAAGGCTTTGGGGAAAAAAGCAAAGCTGAAATAAACCCAAAAGCCTTTCAGGGAATGTACACAACAGTCACATCCTGAGTGCCAAGGGCCTGGACTTTGCAGGTCACACCAAGTCCCTTTTACCTCATTTTTGCTTATGTGTGATACACATAAAAAGCAGCTCAGAGTGACTGGTCATACAATGGGCTTTTTCAAAAATGCAGATTTACTCCAGGGCTACTGGAGCTTATAATAAAAATGTACACAGAGACAAGAGCATTTACTCCCATCAAACTGTAGTGTAGAAATCCATATTGCAGGACATTTTATCCTACTGGAACTTTAATCCAGCTAATGCTAACAAGTCATTCAGAATAAATGTGGTAGGAATGAGGAGAGAGAGTCTACTGAGCAAATGGATATACTTTTATTCCGTTAGATCTTACACCAGCAAGGACGAGTCCATTGCTTCCTCCTGCACAACACCAAAAGCCTCAGCACTAACACAGACAAGGATCAGCCCAGCAGAGGTTTCACATCCCTGATGAAATTTAAATTCCCGAGACAGGAGATACATGGTCATTTTCAACACTGTTTTGCCACAGCTTCCATCACCTTAAGTGCAGAGTGTTGCCTGAATGTGAACTACTGGATCAGGTTCATATTTTGTAAATATTATTGTTCTTTTATGAACTTCGGCATCAATGAGAGCAAAGCTAGAGAGGCTAGAATATGACACAGTGCTTTGGAGCTTGGCTGTTAGTTACCCATTTTTTAAAAAGTGGGGAGAGACAAGGAAGAGGATAGTTTAGAATTGTGGTTAAACACGTTTTTTTCACTAGAGACATTTAGGATTTTGTCTTTGCTTTGTTTATTCTTTCTTGGGACTAAGTAAAGTCTTATTTTTAAACATAGGACATCCCCCCCTTTCCTCTTATATGCTGAAATTCTGAGAGCTGCTCTAGACAGGGTTCAAGCTGTTCTGACTATTGGAGCCAAATGCATCTTTGAGAGTGTTTTCTTGTAGCTTAAGAACATATTTATTTTTTTTTCAGTCATTCCACTTGGATACACCTTTGTTCACTTTTCAGGAACAGTTTGGTTTCATGACTTTTTTCTTTGAAATCACAATATGTAATAAAGTTTCTAAATTTTCAGCTCAGTTCTGTTATGATACTTCAAGCACATGAATGATCCCTATAATTCAGATGTTTAAAATTTGACCAGCACATTAGCACCTTACTGAATAAGTGCTTTCATGTTTCCTTATTTCTCTTTGGGGGAGGGTTATTGTCTTTTTTCTTTTCTTAAAAGTGGATGCATAATCCAGCTCTGACACTCACAAAACCAAGGGCACATTTTTACCAAAGCGTGTTTTGACAGCAGGAGCAGTGAAGATCAGTGCCCTGGTTGAAAACATGGATGTGTCTCCCTTCTCTGGGATGAACTCTGCCAAACAGGAGGGCTGGAAGCAGCTAATCTTGAATTACACATATGGAGGTAGTGGTGGAAACATCATTTGGACACAGTGAAGGGAAAAAGCCTCAGAAAATGATTCAGAGTAGAGATTTCCATCTCCTTCAACTAACTGTGCCTAAAATGTGTTTCCAGAGCTGAGGAGTGAGGATCCAGGAGGTTTCAGTCCCCCTGTGAAGACAGTGTCAAGTATCTCTGAGCTGGAGCTGGGGGTCAGGAGTGTCCCAGGCACGGAAGGGCTGCTCTGGAATGGTTGCAGGGCTGGAGTGGGGAAGGGATCTGAGAAGAAGCAACACAGAGCCTGACAGCTCCGAGATGGCCAGATGTTTTCATCATTATGGAAAAAATCTGTTGGTGCCTCTTTGCCCAGAGAAACATTGGAGGAGGAAATATCCTCTTGAGCTCTGATCAAGGCTGCATGTTTAAATTGCAGTGGGTCAGGGTCAAAAAAGGAAGGCAGG
>VXAU01002515.1:2791955-2823659 GCA_013399695.1 Formicarius rufipectus
AAAAAGTAAAAGTAGCTCGAAAAAGAGAAGGGTTTAGCTGTGGCAAGGTGAAGCGCTTGGACAGCTCCAAAATCTTCTTCCTCTGCAGCATTCAAGAGGGGTGAAAGCAAAACCTTCCCTGGCCCCAGTCAGCCCCCCAGACGCATTCGGGTACCCCCGGTGGGACCCCACCGCTGCAGACACGCTCAGCATCACACCGATCCCACCGGAAGAATTTATTCTACCAGGGCTCGCCTGTTTGCAGCATCCCTTCCATCCCTTCCCAAGCGTTTGCAAGGAGTAAGTGACCAAAAGACTCTGGGGAACCCTCGGGGACCCGCAGGGATCCCGGGGTCCCAGCGGCTCCCGCAGCCACGATGAGAACCGAGAGATTGGCACAAGTTCTCGAAAGGAAACCCTAATAGGCTATTTCTGGACTACTGGCTCTTAACAAATCTATAGCACCTGAAGTGTTAGCACTCAATTAGTGACAAGGTTTCAAACCCCGGCGTTTACTGGCGAGGTATAAACAGAGTCCTCTGGAGATAGCCGGGAATTAGGGCGGGAGGGAGCTCTGGACATCTTAACCGACTAGGATTAAGAGGAAAAGTTTTTTAGAAGGTCGCATCTCTCTCTAAACAGTCCGAGGTGTCGAAAGCTCAGGGGGAGAGAGGATGTGCTCTCCGGAGTTAATTGCGGGGTTGGAATTTTTTTGGTTTTGTTTGTTTGTTTTCAGCAAGAAAAGTTGTCTTTTTGGGGGGTATCTTTAAGGGAAAAAAAAACCAAACCAAAAAAAAAAAAAAAACAACCACAACCAAAACAAACCATCCCACAATAAACCCAACAGGCATTTAGCAATCCCGGAGAGAAGCCCCGAACGGGCGTGGATGACAACCCTCGCCTGCGAGGAGCTTTTCTGGGCGCGGGGGACCAGTGCAGGGTTAGTCCTGAGTGGGCAGCGAGAGCAACCAGCAAACAGGGTGAAGGCGTCAGGGGAAGAACTAGACACCCCACACCACCAGAGCTTTCCCCTGCCAACCAGAATAACAGCAGCAGCTTTGCTCGCCCCATCTGCCCCCCATGTATCCCCAGGGCCTGGGGCCTGGCTGGATGGGTGGGCTAGAGAAGATGTTTTGGGGCTCTCCTCCAGGGACCTGCCTCCCTTTACTCTTTCTTGCGTGTTAATTAAAGGCAACGAAAAGCGACCCCACAGAAGGTAAAAGCAGCGAAGGAGAGCTCAGGGTGCGGGGGATCCCTCCCCTCCGTCCCTGCCCAGCAGCTCAGCCGGGGCACTCGGGTGGGTTCTCCTGGGCTGGGCAGGATGGGGAGCGAGCCTAGGGGCTGCTAGCAGGGTCCGGAGCTGGGTGAACCGGTTGCCTTTGTCCCCTCCGGTGGACAGTCTGAGCCTGGCTTCAGCGGGCTGCTGGAGAGCACCAGGAAAGAGGGAAGAATGGGTGCAGAGCCTCGACCCGGAAAGTCCGTGAGCTGCTGTGTGTCAGTAACTTACTCATCAATCAGCCGGACACAGAGCAGACCTGGCCTCTCTTTGCGGAGTGTTTGCTTTTTCACCAATTATTGCGGCCCTGCAGCTCTTTTTGTTGATACAGTAGTTCTAAAAAGTGCTAATGTTCATTTATCAGGGGCCGAGCCTGGGACTCCCACTAGTTGTGATTCTTCCAAAAACATAAACACGAAGAGAAGGGCTAAGGCTAAAGCCCCCATTTGTTTCTAAACCGCAGTATTAAAAGTGATGCATTGTTGAAGATAAAGCGGAGATAACGCTGTCTGTCTCCAATGAATGTCTCCCCGACGCATTAATGACATTCCAAATGATAGCTCCGGCTTATCGTTCAATTAATCACTTCCACCCTCTGCAGCCGGGCTCACATCGATCGGGAGCCGCCGTATGACTGGGGGCCTGGAGGGAGAGCCCTTCAATCCTCGAGGAATCGCGGACTGGCGGCCGGCAGTGCCCGCCCCGCGGACACGGAGCCCGCGGCGGGGCCGCCTCGCCAGGATGCGCCCGGGCCCGGAGGGGACCTGGTCGGACGGAGGGAAACCTCCGAGGCAGGCACCGGCGTGCGAGTTCTGAGCCTGACCTAGGAAGGGCCCTGGATGGAGGAAGGGAGCGCTGGACACCGTTTTTCCCGTCCCGAGGGAGGTGGATGTCACCAAGTCGGGCGACCCTGCAGACGCGTCTCAATCTGGGAAGGATTGGGGTCGCTTCGGTATTTTAGTATTTATCTAATGTACCCCCATTAGTTTGCAATAAAAATGAGACAATGAGGTTAGAAAGCCCGCCGGGCAGTGCGGAAGGCAAAGGGTGCCCCAGGCACCCGATAAAGACCCGCCGCTGGTCCCTCTCCTGAGCCCGGCTGCCGACACTTTATCCACCTTCCCCAGGCACTTCACCACTTCTCCTGCAACCGAGAAACCTCCCCTCCGAGTTGCTTCCCAGGGAATTCTGCAGGAAGCGTAGTCGCGAGGAGCTAGACGGCCGCTTGGCCAACCCCCCCTCACTAAATTGCAATATTTTAGGCCTCCTCATACACGATGATCGCTGCGACTGTCACCGCAAGATCCAGATCTGGTTCTCCAACAAAACTCTCCCAGGACACCCACAGGCATCTGCAGCCTGGGGCTGCGAGCGCCGGGGTTGCTGCTACCGCCCCGGCCAGAGATCCCCGGAGAGAAGGGCGAGTCACAGCAAAAACACCCTGAATTAAATTCTACACACGGGAGCCCGAGGATGCCGAGACACAAAATCTCTGGGGGAAGTGGCAAGGGAGGCAGCGTCAGGTCCACTCAGGAAGGAGCAGCCCGGGAAGGGCAGCTGCGGGCAGGTGCTCACCTTTCCACCCTCCTCGGAGGGCCCCTCCTGCAAGAGGAGGAAGGATTTGCACCACTGCGACCCTACCATCTCCCCCAGGGTAGGGGCTCAACCGAGGGACCCCCAAAACTCACCGCATCCCTGTAGAGTTTCTTCCGCTCCCACAGCCCGGGACCAAACCCATCCCCTGCCTCCCTCAGCAGGGTGCTGGAACGCTGAAGGAGATACTTTAAGATTTATTTTCTTTCTCGCCGCTCTCCCTCCCCCGCCGAACCCAGAAAGAGCCGTAGCGCCCCTCCTCAACCTGTGACTTTGCCACTAAGGTTTATTTCAGTGACTCCACGCGAGTTAAATAAGCGAGCGCCCACCTCAGCCTGGTGAACCCGGACCCGCGGGCAGCCGTGAGCCCACCGAGCTGCGGGAATCTAGCCAGCATCGGGGCCAGCCCTGGCTGCCCACGGCTTTGGACTACTCTTTCGCCTCTGTATTTTGCAACGCCTTCAACCCGCGCTTGGTGGGTTTTTTGTTTTTTGTTTTTGTTTTTTTTTTTCCCGCCAGACAGTGCTGAGGTTTTGATTTTGGTTTAGGTTTTTTTGGTTTGTTTTTTGTTTTGTTTGTTTGAAAGCTTTACAAACAGGCAGGAGAAAAACCCAATAGGCATTTCCCTCTCCCAAGCCAGGCAGGGGCTGTTCAGGGGCTCTCTCCTATCAGCTGCGTCTAGTGAGCGTTGCGCTGCTTCAGAATATCTGTATAAACCCCAAGTGCGGATTTCCCCTTCAGCGCGCTTCACACAGCAGTGAACACCCGCTTTCTAGTTCCTGCGATCAGATATTGCAGAACACTAAAAATGAAACCTCCGTTCCCTCGCTTAGAATAAAATATGAAATCAGCACATATTTGGTTGATGGTTTCCTCCCGGCCTGTTTATTTAATCTGACTGTATGATAGATAGCGTCAGATAGTGCCTTTGTACACATTAGGCCATTCTGGATTTTTTTTTTTTTAATGGATGAACAAACTCAGCGCGGAAAAGATGGAGAAATGCAGTGCCGCCCCTTTAAATGAGCGGAGATGGTTTTGAGATGTATTACTATATTAGGTGACATGGAACTTTGCATCTCTCATACCATCACAGCAATGTTGGCCAATAGAAAGCTAAAGTCACCCAAAAACTGCCTAGTCCCTCCTTCCCTTCCCTTATGGTCTGGTCCTACCTGCCTCCAGTGCACAAGTCAAGGCTACTCGTGGGAATGCTATGTGCCCCCTCCGTGAGCCCACGCTACACCACTGCTCCAGGTTGGCTGCTCCCCACCTACTTTTCCATGACCCTGGGCTCCGGCCGCTACCCCGCTCTCCTCCGCAATGTTTCCTAGCCCTGTGACAACGACACCCTTCTCGGTCAAGGATATTTTGAACCTGGAACAGCATCAGAGCGGCCTGGCCTCCATGGAGCTCTCCTCGCTGGCCTCCCCCTCCTGCATGCTGGCCACCTTCAAACAGGAGACCTACAGCGCTGAGCCCCCGGCCCTGCCCGACCTGCGGGAGGAGCTGCCCGAGCCTCCCCCCCAAAAAACAGCCGCCGCTTTCCCCGGCTCCTACTACGTGAAAAGCTACGTGGAGATGGACTCGGCCAAGGAGGCCAAGGCGGACAAGAAAGGTAAAGCTAAGTGCTGCTCTTCGGAGCTCGTCGGTGGTCCTTGGGCAGAGAAAAACAGAGGGCAGGGGGACGGCGACCCCCAAGCCGGGGCTGAGCACTCAGCCGGGGGGTCCCCAGGGCTGCAGGGGGAGAGGGGACATTGCATAGCTGCGCCCACCCTCGGGGCTCGGGGGAGGAAAAGCGCGGAGAGCGGGAGCATCTTCATCCCCTGCCGGGCTCCGCGGAGCAGGAGCGGGACAGACCCCACCGTGGGGAGCGTCCTGCTGACCCCGGGCCGAAGACCCACCCGAGCGGGGCCGGGGTCGCGCTTCTGCCCAAGGGGACAAGCAGAGCTGCAGGACGATATGCGAGGTCTTGGGTTTGTACAGAAATTAGGCGAAAAATCTGATTCATAATTCGTTCGGCTGAGTGTGCACCCTTGGGTCGGGCTGGGATTAGGTACAAAGGCTACATGTATTAAATCCAGGCTGGGGCACTGGTGACTCGAGTCAGCACACGGAGCATCCTTGCTTTCAAACAAACAAAAGGGACAAAAATTTTGCCAAAGAGGTACTTGAAGAGCAAAGCACATCTGGTCTCGCTGCCACAGGAGCAGATCACCGCAGCGGCCTGCAGGGCTGAGGCACAGGAGGCCGGGGAAGAGTCAGGGTTCACTCCCATTGCACGCTGTTTATTGAACATTGCCTTACACTTTTTTTGCACATTTTTTTCCTCCCCCTTTTTCCTTCGCCTGTTTGTTCTGCTGCAGAGCTGTGTTCCCTGCACAAGAGCCTGGAGCAGGAGAAGAGAGACCTGGAGGATCCCGAGCGCCCCAGGCAGAGGAAAAGGAGGAAACCTCGCGTCCTCTTTTCTCAAGCCCAAGTCTACGAACTGGAAAGAAGGTTCAAGCAGCAGAAATACCTCTCAGCTCCAGAGAGAGACCATCTAGCGAACGTCCTAAAGCTCACCTCCACCCAGGTGAAAATTTGGTTCCAGAATCGAAGGTATAAATGCAAAAGGCAGAGACAGGATCAGACCCTGGAAATGGTGGGGATCCCTCCCCCGCGGCGGATAGCGGTACCGGTGCTGGTGCGCGATGGGAAGCCCTGCCTGGGAGAATCTTCTCCCTACAGTTCGCCGTACAATGTCAGCATCAACCCCTACAGCTACAATGCCTACCCCACGTACACCAACTACAACAGCCCCGCCTGCAATGCCAACTACAACTGCAACTACCCCTCCATGCAGCCCATGCAGCCCTCGGCAGCCGGCAACAACTTCATGAACTTCAGCGTAGGGGACTTGAATTCGGTGCAGACGCCCATCCCGCAGGGGAACGCGGGGATCTCCACGTTGCACGGGATCCGAGCCTGGTAGAGCCGACCCCGCACCCAGCCTGGCTCTCTCCAGGGACAGCAACCATAGGGATGGAGGGGCTCCGGCCGCCCCTGCGAGCCGGGATCGGGACATTTCCAGGCTGCGGGGATGAGGACGGTTCAGTGTAGCATCCCGCCGGAGTTCACCAGCCTAGTGGCCACTTGCAGAGGGGGTCCATGGCATTTCATGCAGTGGCAGCGCTCCGTGCGGGGCCAGGTGGGCACTGGCGGGGAGCACTAGCACTGCCCGCAGCGCCCGACCCCTCTCGCTCCCCTTCCACAGGGGTCTTCACCCCGGTAATTCCCCTCCTTCCTACCTACAAACCAGCCAGTCATTTTGCTTGACTTGTTCCCAAAAACAGGTAGCCAAACCCTACAACTCTTTTTTCTTTTTTTTTTTTTTAACTTTTAATTATACTAATTATTATTGACATCCACATTTAATTTTTGCACTTCCCGTACGGTTCCCGCTGCTCGTCCAGTTCAGCCTCTCGCCACCCCCAGCTCTCCCTTTCGAGGCTGCCACAGCCGGCCTGGGCTGCGGGCCGGGAGCGGATGAGGACAGATCCTCCCCAGCCCACGCCGGCCAAGGGACACAGACACTCCGGCCTGCCAGGTCCCGTAGGGTTATGCACTAAAACATGAGTTAGTATGGAAATGCACTGTCCGCTCCTTCCTACGTGTCGCCCTTTGCTGTACAAGCTGACGGAGGTCAGCGAGTTGTCATTAAAGAGAGTGGCTGAACCTTGGCGTCCCTGGCATTCCTTGCGCGGTCCCCGGAGGGGCGGTGGGTGGAGAGCTGCCCGTCCCGGGGGCTCTCCACCGGCCACCGCTGTCCCCTGCCCCGCTCCGGGAGCCTTTCCCTGCCACTCTTTCCTCGTAGCCCCTCCCTAATTTCAGCATCTCCAGTTTAGACACCGGCAAAAGGCGCTTGTATTTTGAAGTCCTTCAAAAGTAGTTTTAAAGCACTTATCGATCTCACGGCCCGGGCAGGACCTCTCTGCAGCGCCCCTGTCCCGATCCCCACGCCTGGCTGGGATCGGGACTGGTCCCATTCCCTCTCCTATTCGGTGACCCCCTCGCTCCCAGTCTCCGGGGGCGAGCGGCTGATTTCTTCCCCGCACAGAAAATTTATGTAAGGGAGGTACCGACATCCCAAGTCACAAACCAGAGGGAACTGTGCCCAAGCACACACACAGAAGGTTTCTTCTGCAGCCCCTCTGCATCCTGTCCCCAAACAGGGAGAGTGGCAAAGGATCCCTTGCCTGCCTCCAAACTGCCCAGGGGCAGCGAGTGGGTCTTCCTACCGCCCGGTTCCTGCCTCTGCTCTCCCTCAGCCACAGCCTCTCGGCCGCTTTTACAGTAGTCGCTATCAAATGTCAATTATTGGGAGTGAGAAACAACAAACATTGTAATTCAGCGCAGTCACAACATCCTCTGAGCGTCTGAGACTGTCCGGCCCCGGTGACAAGGCGATTAGGGGAACCTGCAACTCCTCCTGCCTTGGCCATATCGGTCCCATCAGTAAACAGGGATGGAGACAGGGTGGCTGTGGCCCTGGGACATGGGATGAAAGGCTGCCGGTGAATGGAAGCTGCCTGAAGCCACTATCCCTCCTTCCCAAGGGGACCAACCTCACACACACCCCCGAGGTAGGATTGCACAGATAAAGAGCTTCTACCTCCTTCCTATCTCTGAAAACGGAAGAGGAGCCCCAGGTGCGCCTCACTAAGCCCCAAATGCAGCATGGAGTGTAGTCACCTGTCTGGGACTCAGGGCCAGGCAAAGGCCTTCTGCCTCATTCCAAGGAGAGTGTCTCAGGGGTACTCACCCCAGAGAGCCACAGGCACAGGGGGTCTATCACAACAAAGGGGACCAGAGTCTGACAGCCTCAAGAAGGGACACAGGGTGGCCCCACAGCTGTGCAATCCGGGAAGAAGCAAAGGCTACTTCTCATTTGAAACCATTCCAATCTGGTATCACTGGCTGCATGAAGACTTTTGTCATCTTCCAGCATTGGAAGGACACAGAGGCTTCAGCAGATGGTACAGAGGCAGAGGTTAGCCAGAAGATGCTCTCCTCTTAAAAACGTGTGTGTCTACCTTCCTGAGAGCTCCAGGCAAGGAACATGGAAGGCAGTAGGAGAAATCTGGGTTTACTCTGCAACTGTTGAATGTTTGGGGGGGTGGGGCGAGTCACAATTTGAGCCTCATCTTGCCTGATCAGTACAGTGGGCACCATGCTGCCATCCCACTCCATGCCCCCAGTGTCACTGACAAATGAATTCTGCCACTGCAGAACTTAGCCAGGATCAGAACACAGCTCAGAAGGCAGAACAAGTCCTGAGTTAGCCTGGCAGAAGGCAGTAAGATTAGCTAAAACTCAAGCCACTACTTTTCAAAGCTGGCCCTAAGCAGAGCCCTTCAGGAAGTGTTCAACCAAGACAGACTCCAATGAAACTTCAGGAAAAGCCATATGAAAAAGTAACCCCTCACATCAACACAGTACCCTTCTCCACATACTCCCAACATTCTTTCCCTCCCCCACACCCCTTATTTTCTTCAAACCTGTTTATTTTTCTCCCTTAATATCTGAGCTACAACTGTCAGGGAATCTGGGTGTTTAGCAGGACTTTTCCTGCTCTGCAAGGGCTGTTCTAGGCGTCAGCTTTGGGTCTGATTTTCAGGACTGCACTGTGCTCTCTCTCAAGGGGGATGAACATACAGCTCCTGGCAACACACTCCCCTCCTCCCCATTCTTCCCTGTTCCAGGGGGAATTGCATCACGAGCAGATGCATGGCAGGATAAGACAGGGGTCTTGGAAGAGCAGCTGGAGGCTTGGAGCCAGTTCAGAAAGCGATTTAGGCAGAGGACACAAGCACAGCTGGCTGGGGCCGAGGCTGCCCGGCTCCGGAAGGGGCACCAGCAGCCACAGTTACAGACCTTCCATTTGCGGGGTTAACGTGAAGCGCAAGAGATACAGTGGGAATTAACCCTCCAACACGCTGCTTTTGGCCAAGGAGGGTTCCCTGTCTTCACACATACACACATTGCTGCTGTTCCTGCTCTCCAGGTCTGCCTCAGCTCCAGCGGCAGCTCCGCAACAAGAACATCCAGCAAGGTCAGATGGGGGTAAAAGGGCCCCCCGGGATTTCCAAAGGCACCAGGGCACAGTGATGGGCTCTCCCGGGTCCAGTCCTCTCAAAGGCTTAGTAAAACTGAATGTATCAAACCTGAGATGTTCCTCTGTCTGAGCCTGAAGGGTTTCACACCTCTAGAGCAACGAGAAAAGACTGCCAAGAAAAGGTTATTCCAGAGGAAACTGTAGGATATCGGCCTTTCCCCAGGGTTCCGCTCAGTGTTTGGGGGCATGTTAAAGGGTATGCGAAAGAGCTTTTAATAAGATTTGGATTCGATCTCGCTTTTTCCTCAGATTTTCTTTTTTTTTTTTTTTTTAATTACACAGCCTGGCACTGGCACTCATTGCTCTGTTTCAGTACAGCCTTTTTTCAGAGAATTCAGTGCTCCAGCTCCACCTGAAGGTAACAGGGTAAGGGCAGCTCAGCACCACTTATCTCCTTGAGACAAACTGCACATGGTAGGTTTGTACAAAGTATTTGGAATTCACACAATTTGTACAGGAACAAGTTGTCAGCTGTAAGGGACTGATACCAAATCCCTTGCCATTAGCAGTTCTGTAACTGAGGTAACTTTTCCCCAAATAACACCATGCAGTTCTTAAAATGCTTTTGTGGCCAAAATTTTATTCCTAAAGTTCAAGGAGTTTTCACATCCAAAGTTGTTCTCTGGAGTCAGAAAACAAGGAGATACGATCCAGGAGGGAATTAGTGAAACATTTCAATACTCCTGAGAAGCCCAACAGGAAAACAACAAATCAACAAGCCTCTCTCCCCAGTCCCCAGCTCCTAATTCATCTCACTGACATCAGTTTAGATCAGTATCAGCAGTAAGTGATTTCTTGTTAATGGGGATTATTAAGAAGAATCAACACCTTTAAAATGCCACTCCACATTGTCTCCAAAGCGAGAAAGGGATGGGCTTTCAGACTGGAGTCCGATTTTTCATTCCTGGGTGGTTCCTTATTGCCTTCAAAACGAACTTAATGCTACATTTTGATGCAAGGAGGAGAGGGAAGAGATTTTTCCAAAGCAGAAGATCAAACACTGGCAGTACATTTGTGAAAGTTCATCAGTCAAGGTTTATGAAAGTTAATCGATCAAAGTTTAGCAAAGTGACATGGTATACATTACTTGAAAATCTTTACTTGCCTCCTACAATAATTTTAAACTCTGCCACTCCAGTGTTTCATTCAGTAAGAAGCCCCATTAGGCAACAGGATCGTTCTGGCACTGCATCAGCCACGGGACTTTCCTACTGCAGTACTGCAGGGACTGGTGCTAGAGCTGGCTGAGTGAAAACACGTAAGTTTCTCTATCTTTGCATAAAGTTGTTGCTGGAACTTCAAATCACATACAAGTCACATCGATGAAGTCTGGATGACTAGGCTAAAACAGAAAATAAACTGTTTCCCAGAGACTGATCAAGAGGGAAAAGTAACAGAAGCACAGGAAGAGACACGAGCATTCAGAAAAGCAAAGAAGGGCATTCAAAACCCAGCCCTGTGTGCAAGCAGTTGGTGCACTAACTCCACTTATGTATGTATTGTCATCCTTGTTAAAATAACTTCTTTTTGGTGTCAACAATCAGGATCAAATGGCCAAACTACAGGTCTGTAAGTCAGGAAACTGGATGCTTTTCCTTTTCCCAGATTTAGAGAGAGGCATCCTATTTGCAACAAACTCAGCATCAGACCCTCAGTCCCTGTCAGCAGAGACCCTGCAAGTGTAGGGATTCCCCAGCACAACTTTCAGACATCACTCGATACCTGCTCACCTGTCCAAAAGAAAAACTTGTAAGTGGGAAGAATCTTAGTGGCCAACATAACTGTATTTCTTAGAGTTGACTGAAATTAATCGATCCTGGGGAGACATCCTGGGGCTAAATTTGTGGAGATAGGTAGGCTGAAGGCATGAATGACACTAGTGTACAGTGGGGCAAGGTCAGGAGTTAACAGGGTCAAAGAGCAAAAGAAAAGCAAGTTTGTGTTTCAAATTCTGTGAATTGTTCTAACTATTACTTAGTATCAAACATGAAAAACAGAATTTAGAACAGCATTTTAGAGTTTTAGTCCTAGAACCAACAAATCTGGTTGGTGAACAAGTAAACTTCCACACTTAAAAACACCTCTCAGAAATATTTACTAGGTGTACTGCATACTTGGAACAGGATTTGGTGTTCTGTGCTGCTGCAGGAATACACCAGAGTTTATTTTAGCACAGCAGACATTTCCTAAATGGATTGCATTGTCCTTCAGCAGAAGTTTTGAATAAGTCACAGTACTGGTTCCTAGAAATTGCCCCCAAATCCCATTTTCCTGGCCAGGATGTTTTTTCACTCCTCACTATCTGTGAAAAAAAGAAAGCTGCTCTCAGAGCCGGGGCTGCAGTCAGTGGAGGAGCAGCTCACAGACACGTGCACGGTGCTGACTGTCAGCACAAGATGCCATTAAAAAACAGGTCACAAAAAAAAAAACCCTCCAACACATTTCAGTCAAATAAGTAAGTTTCTTACGTTTTTAAGTACCAAGAACATTTAAATGAGGACCTACTGCCTCGCTTTAGCAAGTCAGTTTTAATGATATCAAGGTGATTTATACTATTTCAAAGGAGGAAAATACAAATCTTGGTTGACTTGAGGTTTCATGTGCTGCTTCATGTATCGTGCAGTGTCAGCTGCTTCTCTCTCCGCCACATACCCAGAGACAGGTCCAGATCCATCCTGCAATTACACACACTTCACTTTACAGACATGGCTAATCCCACTGAGGATTCCATCCCAACACAGACAGCGTATGAGGGCTCAGAGTGGAAGCAGCAGACATGCTGACACTTGGTTACATTTCTGGCATCCCCCCATGCTGAGGTTCTCATATGCCTCTGCTGTTTATTTCTGGTTATGAGGGTTAGAGGAGTTCTACTACTTGTTCTGGGTCATATCTGAGTTTTTCTGTCCAATTCCATGCCCAGAAAGACTGTACATCACAGGGGATTTCAGAAGCCCCCCATCCCGGAGCCACTAAGACACCCCTGCTCAGAATGCAGGTTCCTCATTGTTGTCTTTATAAACAGCCCTTTTCAAGTAATGCCAAAACAAAATAAAATATTTACTTAACCCTGATTCTGAAGTCATGAGAGTGCAACTGCTGCCATAAAAAGGGATGTTCTGCCATCTGTCTCATTTAACACTCAGGGGCATCCAGTGTGCTCATCTGGGACTACTGGCTAAATTCTCCTTTTAGATGCCCACAAAAAAAAATGAATAATAAAAAAATTTTAAAGATAAAACCCAGTGAGGGTTCCTGCTCATTTGCTTCTCTGTGAACCTACATTTGCCTTGTTAGGCACCAATTTAGAGCCCACAAGTATTTCACTTTGAGTATTTAATCCTAAATCATTTCTTACCCAATGAAGCATTAGAACTGGAAATCAAATATCCCTATTCAGTCCTCAGTGGCAACACTTTCTAGGCCATTTAAGTTTTACACACACAAAGATTATTTCCCATGTAACAAGATGAAAGTAAACACTTAATATTATTCCCCACCAAAGAAAAAAAAAAAAAAAGGAGCACAACAGAGAATCAGCCCCCATTGCAGCACATTGGAATGACAGGGACAATTGTAGATTAATTTCCAAATATCCTCTTTGCTTTCCTATCTTTCCTGACCACATTTCCAGTCCTATTGGTCTCAATGCTCTGCCCGTGAAAACACTGTGCTCTGCCCCTTTGATCAGCTCCTGAAAAGCCCTTTCATGTTTCACTCTCTTCATTACCTTACATTTTAATTGCTGGCCTTGCACAGGACAGACAGGTGGCACAAGGTCACAGCAGGAGATGATGGATGGCTTTTGGCAGTGTGTGTCCAGACTACACACACCAAAGCCAACCTGTGTGGCAGAACTGGGGGATCTGCTGGGGTGGGGGAGCAGCAGGGCATGCTCAGCATCCCAAGGCTGCAGCCACCAAAGGCCTATTTTGGGTTCTGTTTGGAAATAATAATGCACTACACTTTAGTTCTTTCAGATTAACGTTTCAAAACCACCAGCACAAGTGTTACTTATCTGAGCACCACCAGCCCTGCAAACTGCTGGGACCACCATTTCACACACCCATGAAAAGGCACATCCAGAAACAGGAACTGAGCTCAAGTCACTCAGAAAACGAGAGAGTGCTAGAGTTGAAACCCCAAAGTTTCACATCAAAGCTCCTGCACTGATGTCTGAGCCCTGGTGAAGACTTCTGATTAAAAGAATCCATTTCAGATGCCAGTCTGATTTTAAACCCCATAAAAATCTCTGGGGAAGTGTATTCTTTTTACATACCATTTCTATTCTTTTTCCCCAGAAGATGACAATCTGATTCTTTGGATCACTGCCTCACAGAAACTCCAGTTTTGCCTTGACTCCACCTACTTACATTTGAATACCCATCATTACCATGATACAGAAGGTTTTTTCTCCAGTGCATTTGACTTGCTGGCTTCTTGGCCATGGCAAGGTCCATGTCGAATAGTGATTACCATTCTGCTGTTTTATCTACTCAAACAAGGAGTTGGAAATCACAAGAAGGAAGCCACTTTCTACTATATAATAGAAGATATCAGGCTAGAGAACCTTACTTGTCCTTTTTGGCCTTGAAAACCTTTAGGTGAACAAAACAGGCTTCCAAAGTAAAGGCTGGATACAAATACAGTTCTAAATGTCATGTAGTTCAGACTCAAACTTGATTTCCAAGCCACACTCTCAATTCTGAGGACATATGATGCTCTTCTAGCGAAAGTCAATTTTGTGGTCAACTTGTCTTGTGCAGAAAGATATTTTGGGGTTAGTGCCATTCAAACCTCAGGGTATAACCAAAACAGAGTAGAGAGAACATTTTATCAAAGTCAGGCACTTATTTGCTCTCAATACTAAAATGCACCCATACTTTAGAGGTAATTAGTTGGTTTAAAGACTCTTTTCTGGGAAAGCCAAGTTTGCCCTCTGTCTTCAGAGATCCTGACTAGCTGCAGAGCAGAAGGAAATAGCTCCTGACTATTTTGTCCTCTTCCCCCTGCTTCCCAAATGGCCATTCCTTTAACTTTCCAGGCAAGTTCCTTTCCTTCATGCATCTGTTGCCAACTGCATGTGAAATCAAGGCACTGAGACTCATTAGCTCTACTTGGTCCTTTCATCCAGAGGCCAATGTGACATGTAAATGACAGGAGTCAAGTCAGAAATCCCTGCTTTGGATGGAAAAACAGAGTGGGGGGTGGGCATATGAAAGCCTTTGCACAGAGAGGAATTGACTTTTCAAAAGAGAAAATGCCTTCTGCTGCCCTGAGCTAAAGATAGGATGGGCACAAGCAGCAGCTTTTTAAAGCAGCAGATCCTGCCTTATCACAAATCCCCAAGGAGGGAGAGGCACTTCCACCACCATGGAACTTCACAGAGCTCTTCCCCTGCCCCAGCATCACCCACAGGGTGAGTCTCTGGTCCTGGGGACCTGGCTGTACCCCAAACAGCCAGAGAGACCTTTCTGGAGCACCTCCCCTGTTATTACCCCAGCATTCCTCTCCTTTATCATTTTGACTTTTGACCTTGAGATGGACAGGGCTCTGCTGTGCCACCATCACTGCTTCCGTCCAGCCCAAACCCCCTCTGTGCCTTGGAGAGGCTTTACAGAAAAGGCATTGTGGTGATAGATTTGTCAAGACCAAGGGTCAAGTTTATATTGATCTACAGGTGTTAGAAGTGTATTGATCCAATGATTGAGGTCCCTGAGAGGTCACCATAAATCCTCGGGGGGATGAAAACACCACATAAGTTGCTTGCAGATGTTGCAGAAGTAACCAGATAAAGAAAAGCATCCACCCAGCAAGTGTTAACAGACACCGTTAGAGCAGCAGGTGATGCCACAATGTTATTTTGCTCTAACCCAGGGTGGCCAAAACTATAAAAAGGTGAAAACATCAAGCAATTCAGGCCCTTGTCAAAGCAAAATAAGTATACTGATTCATCTCAAATTGGGATGTCTCTGTCTTCAGGAGATGAGGGACAGCCTTTAGTACAAACAGTTTGCCCTTTTTAGTCAGCTCTTTCCATGCATTTTCCTGAGAGTGGTGAATTACACCTGTCTCAAAAAGTGCTTTTGTGCATGTAACCACAGAATCACAGAATGGTTTGGGTTGGAAGGGAACTTAAAGATCACCCAGTTTCAATCCCCTGCAGGGACACCTTCCTCTAGACCAGGTTGCTCCAGGCCCCATCCAACCTGGCCTTGAACACCAACAGGGATGGGGCAGCCACAGCTCCTCTGGGCAACCTGTACCAGGGCCTGCCCACCCTCACAGGGAAGAATTTCTTCCTAATATCCATCTTAAATTTCCCCTCTGAGTCTGAAGCCATTCCCCCTTGTCCTGTCACTCTGGTTCCTGATGCAGAGTCCCTCTTCATCTTCCCAGTAGCCCCTTCAGACACTGAAGGGGCTGAGAGGTCTCCACACAACCCTACTCTTCTCCAGCTGAACAGCCCCAACTCTCTCAGACTGTCTCCAGAGAGGAGGTGCTCCAGTCCCCTTATCAACCTTGTGGCCTCTGCACTTGCTCCAAGAGTTCCTTCTAGAATCATTTTAGACTACAATAACTCAGTAGGAAGGAATCTACAATGGCCATCTAGTCCAACTGTATGATCTTACAGGGAGAAGGATCCTTGCATCAAGTACAGGCACAGCAGGCACATAAAAAGAACCTCCTCATCTGAATTTCCAGCTCCTCAGCCAACAGTGATGCTGAAGTTCTCCACAGCATTTGACAGTGACCAGCATGCACACTGTGACCCCCAGAGCCAGGGACCAGGGACTCTTTCCAGCAGCAGCTCAGGGTTCCTGTAACTCGATGATTTAAGCCCAGCAGCTCTGGCAGAGTGTGATGCTCAATCCCTTTATCATGTCTCCTCTCCCTGAGGCAGCCAGTGCAAGGGCTAATTTTAAAAAGCAGTGATATGGTGCTGCTGCAGGCACACACATTGCAGAGGGAATTGAAATAGAAACGGGCATAAACTGCTCAGCAGTTGGGATATGACACAGTGACTACATGGAGTTGAGTTAAAATGCAGTAAGGTAACTTACTAACTTGTTGAAGCTCAAAAGCTTAAAAATACAACTGGCAAGTTATCTATTTTGAGTCATTCTGGGGATTAATAAACCAAACACTAAAGGAATTTTAATAAAAACAAGTTAATAATCAAACAAGTTTTCACCTGACTCCATTCCTTTAGAAGAATAACCCTTTCACATGGTAAATCAAGACAATGCAAGGCACTGGTCTCTTCTCTCCGCTGAGGAGTGAGAGGAATAATATGAAGCTGTGTCAGGGGAGGTTTGGGGTGGAGATTAGGGAAAGGTTCTTCACCCAGAGAATGGTTGAGCACTCTGGGTGAAGAACTTTTTACAAATATCCAGCCTAAATCTCTCCTGACACAGTTTAATTTCTCCCATGCCTGACTATGAACTCAACACTGGATAAAGTTGTAATTTCACCCTTGCAACCCTTATCCATACTGAGCCCAACCTTGCTGGAACTGGCAGGTCATTGTTCTGCTGTGGCAGCAGAGCAGGGAAGCAGAACACAGTGCAGAACTTTATTTCACAGTGCTACCTAGTGGCTCCTGGAACAAATGATCAGCTCCTCAAAACACTTCTCCAGACAGAACCCAAGTGTAAGTACAGATGTGTATCAAATCTAAACTTCCACCACTGCCAGAAATGGGTAGGAACAATATATTTAAATTGCTGAGAAGAAAAAATGCAAAGAACACTTGCAAATTAATCCCAAGGATTTCTGGCTGGATATTCATACACAAGCACATCAACAACCCCACCCCAACCTCCTGCACCTGTAGCAGATGCCAGGACAGGCAGCACCTTTATATAATAGCCAGGATTTTTCCTACCTCACCATTGCCAGGAATTAAAGAACAGAAACATGGAACTAGTGGCATTTACAGCGCTTCAGAGACTGTCCCTGCCCTTTTCATCCTCTCTCACAGCACCAAAGGTTGATGCCAGTTCTGTGACCAGATTTTCCCTGATTTCCTGCCAGCATGGGGACACTCATCAGAGAGCAACAAAGCCTCCTCTCCTCCAAAAACCCTTCCACTCCTCAAACTTTCCTTTGCTCCTTAACAGAGGTTGCTGAACTGACTGGGGGCAGCTCAGCACCACCTCCTCCCTGTCACACATCTATCTAGTCTGTACTGATCTCTAAAATGTTCTATACATTTTCCAGCATCACAGATGTCTTGGCAAAAGAGCAGCACTGTTGCCCTGTGTTTGCCCACACAAGACAAGATTTAGATGCTGCAGCAGCACAACTAAATGAAGTCCTGTTAAAAACCAACAGATCAGAGTGAGAGCCAAGCCTGGCAGGATTCAGTGGAAGATGTTAAATCCAAGTATGAGATACAGCTGCTAGACAGGACAGTTTTCCCATATTTAGAAAGGGGAGAATAATCCTTGTTTCCCTAGGCAATGCCTATGATCACCAGATGAAAGGAGTCATGTAAGTACTAAGTAGTATTAATAGTCACAGGCATAATGTATATATACGAGAATAATACAGTCAAACAATACTTAACAGTTATTTCCAATAGCAACATTTGTATAATGCCATTGACACTCAACTGCTGATAAGTTGGACACACTTAAGGAATTTTAATAAGCCTTTGAAAAGCTTTAACTGATGCGAATTAAGCCCCGAGATAATTTAGACGTGGGGCTATCAGTCTTCAGTTAAAAATAATTGATCTTGGATGTAAACGTCACATCTTACGCTCTGGAGTACAAAGGCAAAGAAAATGTCATTTGTCACCAGCAGTGTCTGGGGCTGATGAACACATTCAGAGAGGGGCTGCTGAGCCTGGACTGTACAAGGCACCCCTCTGCTCACCCACAGGGACTTCTCCCGTGGGGTCACAGACAAGGAATCTCACAGGAACATGACTGAGATACGCAAATTAACAATACTCATGTGGTTATTACTACAAAGACACTAACTCAGTGCCTTGGGCGACTGCAGAAAGGACTGCTACTATCTTTTGGCTTTAATGCACAAAAATAGCTCTGCTGCCATTGTTCTCTTGTTTTCATGCACAGTTTAGTACTGAACATAAGAAGTTTTTTCTTGTTCTATACTTACTGCTTTTTTTCCAGGAGTTGCTCTTTCCTAACTGGCAATTCCTCTCTATCTTGTCTGGAATTCTCTAACAGACTCATCTTTTTGACAAACTGATAAGACCAGAAGCTCTTATTGAAATCTGCAAACCTAGATATTCACCCACAACTTCATGAAAATTAGCTTGCAGTAACAAGAATTCAAATTTCTGCTTCCTGTTCTTTCAGCTTGATTATTAACTAATTTATTGTCTACAAAATTGTTTACCATTAAGTCTGTGAAAGATCAGGAAACAAGTTTGGGTCAATGTCTTCAATTACCAAAGACAGAAGTATTTTAAACAAATCTGAAGATAAAGAGAATGCTTATGGTTTGTTTCCTTTTTTCTTTTTTTTTTTTTATTTTTAAATTGCCATTTTAGTTCTCTCCTATTTTTGGCTGGTTGATTTTGAATAAGCAGATTACCAGCACAAACCATTCAGTGAAAGCTGGGACTCACTGGCATTGAACCGTTTGCGTTTTTGCATTAGCCATTTTCAAATCTCTTCACTGACATGTAAACAAATGGGAATAACATTATGATTCTTAGCAGCATTTGCAATTTTATATCCAAATGAAAAGAAGGAGAAGCAGCATGCTTCTAAGAGGACATGACTCAGAAAGAGATTCTTTAATGCAAAATACACAGCACTGATATACATATAACAGATAATTTATATAAATATATATATACAAGATATATCAGTATCCAGAACACGGGAAGGCTTGCTTCTCCTGGAAACATTGAGTTATTACCAGACACTGGACAGGAGGCCAACCAGATCAATAGACTTACTCAATATAGAAAAATCTTATCTTCATTTCAGTCTGGCTGGCCTTGATGTCAGCACCCAGATGCCACTGACAGAGTTATCTCCCATCAGCAGCAGCAAAAACTGTTGGGTGGTTGGATGACACCTACGAAAAGCCAATAACCCAAACCGGAAAATTTGGTCCTGCTGTCCATTCTGGAGATAAAGGGAAGCCAGCCCACCCTTCCCTGGTCTTTGTGCCTTTATCAGGGCTACAAAACATCCCTTTGCAGCTCGTGTGGGTTCCGATTTCCACTCTCCAGTCCCCTTGGGACGACGCAAACTGAAGAACTTGCATGTATAACCAGACCAGACCCCTGGCGGGGTCAGGTCCGAAAGCGCCCCGGGATGTGACACACAGCCATCATGCTGTTGAAAAGAAGAAAGCAAAAAGCTTTCATGTTGTTCTATATATATGTGGTTCTATCTATAGGGCCTGGTGTGTGCTGATCCCAGCAGAGACGTTCTCCCTGCCTGCCCTCTGGGCGCTTATCGGGGCCGGGAGGGACACACGCAGCATTATCACCCGGCCAGGCTCGGAGCAGCCGAGTGGCATTTTCCTTTCATGCAGCCACCGACACCAAGCACGGGGCAAAGCATCCCACAGCACCACGGCACAGCCCCGACCCCGCCTGGCAGGCTCGAGGAGTTGGAGATAAGTGGGATACAGGAGTCAGCTCTGATGGTGCAGCAGGACACAAAGGTCAGGAGCGATAACATCTGATCAGCCTCACGCTGCGAGGTTAAAAATAAAGGGAAGAGCAAGTGGAAGCATGAGGCTGTGGTGGTCTAAGGTACAGCAAGATGCCACAGGACCCCAGGGAGACCTTCCCCTGACTTGCTTCTCAACTCCAACTCAATTATTTTTAAAAGCTTGCTGGGGCTGCAGGAGCCTCGTGATTCTCTCAGCATTTCGGTGCCCAAGGCACCACTTTGAGACAGGTGCACAGCCATGATTACCTCTGGCTCTGCAGCGGTCCCCAAGGTCCGCTCTGAAACTGTGACATTTGCCTCAACACAAGGTGAGCCCATAAAGGGCTGAGATGATCCTGCTCCCGTGATGTAAATTAAAATAGCCAGTGGGTGAGGATGTAGCCAGGCAAAGGGGAACAGGCAATTGCAAACATTCCAGAGGTAGGCTTTAAGCACTTGACTCTTACATGAAAGCCTTAAAATCACGACATCAAAAGCAAACCCCAAACCAGAGCCAAATAAAATTAAAATACCCTTTTTCATATTTGCTACTGTGAAGACCATTCTGCTTGTGTAGAATTTGATACTTTCTATTATTACATGGTACCAAACTCTTGGAGTTTATTCCACATATTGCTTATGCTGTTGGAAGCAGCAGCCCCAGCCCACAGTGCAGAGGAAAGACCTTACCTGGGGCATCAGTGCACTGAACCAACTGCATTTACATGTACACACAGAGGCACAACTAGGCAGTGTTTTTCCAGTGACTTTGAAGAAGTTGGAATAATTACAGACAGTAAACACTTGAAAATTAACTACACACAGCACCTGCTAATTTGAGATCTCAGTAGACACCACATGAAGGGGCCAGGCCATGAACCAAGTCAAATAAAGATCCCAGTCCCTCCCTCTTTATGTGGAACAAGATCAAATCTTCAAGGCATAGTTACAAAAAACCAGAGCCAGAACATCTCTCTCAATGCATCGTTCAAAGAAATCAGCACAAAGTCTCCACCACATGTCCCTGTGAGAAAACCAAACCCTCAGCTCAGTGGGACTGCCATTTACTCTGTGGCACAGAGCAGCCCAGATCTTGTTTATAGCATTTTATAAAGCAAGCAGACAATAATAAAGTTTTATTTAATCAGGGTAACAGCCTCAGCCCCAACAAGCCCATGACCAACTGCATTAAGCCAGCCCACAAACAGCTTTTGGCAGTAGCAGGAGGATGCAAGAGCCCCCGGATTCAGTGTTTTACACAGCCGAAAACTCAGCAGAACAACAGGACAGATGCAGAGATAGAGAAAGAACTGGTCCTGTGACTCACAGCAGAAATCAGTTCATTAGTCAAAGATGCCATCACAGCCTGGAACCAGAACACCAGTTTTCAGGAATGGGTCATCCCTGATCGGGAAGTGAATATTCAGTGAATATTTGATGTGAACATGGACATACACAGTACACAGGAAAACCTGGAAAGGTAAAGACAATACTGATCCAAGTACCTCCCACAGCTACACTACTCACACAACATGGATGGGTGCCATTTGAGACTTGCTTTTAGGAAGTTTCCACTGCCATTTTTACTTCTTCCCCCCCTACCAAACTTTGAGCAACACAGTACAAGCAGAGAAAAAGAAGAAATTTGACTTCTCCACCTTGAACATACAGGTTCAATTAACCTTACTGATAGATAAATGACAATTCCTGGAGGCATCAAATACTGGAAAGATTACATTCTCAACTGACCTGATTATTCCCCAATAAGTAGAACTTAAAGTGCCCATGAGCGAGAAATACTCAATGATATAATCAGTTGCTGCATTTGATCAAAGAATCAAGTATTGTCCTACAATATAAAGTATGAATACAAGGTCTTTCCACCTCTTAAGTTGAAATTATTCTCAACTACTGTAAAAAAATACCATATTTAGAAGTATGAATAAAAGCTGAAGAGGGGTCTAGAGGGCCAGGGCTCTTCAGCCCAGAGAAGAGAAGGTTTCTTATTAAGGGGAAGGGGATTTTATCTATCTATATAAATACCTGGAGGAAGGGGGCATAGAGGAGAGAGCCAGGCTCTTTCCAGCAGTACCCAATGACAGTGACCTGAGGCAATGGACCCAAACCGGAGCAGAGGAGAATCTCTCTGAATATCATGTTTTGGCAGTGAGGGTGACCAAACAAGTTGTGGGGTCTCCATCCTCGGAGATATTCAAAATCCATCTGGAGTCCTGGGCAAAGCTCTCTGTGTCCTGCTTGAACATAGGCTGGGACCAGGTGAGCTTCAGAGGTACCTGCCAACCTCAACTATAGTCTGTGACCCTGAGAAACAGGGATAACCAGGAAACTGGACAACAATAGAGGAAACTTCCAGTCCTGTTTAAAAGGCAAAGTTTTGAAGCAATGTTTCTGTTTCACCAACCACCCTCACAGGAAGAGCTGCATCAGTTTTCCAGCAATTTGAAAAACTGCTTGGGAGATACCCGGCATTTTTATGGCTCAGCATCAGGACTGTCCCACAGACTGTTGCTGTTCTGCTCTGGCAGCACCGAGGGTGTTCGGCTGTGCTACAAAACTGTCACCTGTTTGGAGAGTGCTCATCTCACCTTTATGGGACAGAAACACAGCAAACACTCAGGCACCAACCACAGGAGTGGTTTGGTTTGCTTCACAGCAATGTTACAGTCAGAGAGACACCACATCGTGGCAAAATATTTCCTTAAGATTTCTCTTCTGGGAGAACCACAACATTACAAATAGGATGGAGAAGCAATAACAAGCTGATTTCTGCTCCCCCCTTTTCAAAGAAGAGCCCCACATATTTGCAGACAAGTATGCACAGGTCCCCTGGATATTCTCAGCCCCCAAAGATTCCAGCCTGACTTGCCTGGCTTGTTCTGGGCCACTTGGCACATGATAGCAGCCATGCACATTTGGCAGAGACATTTTTAGAAACTTCCAAGCTGTGAATTCACCTTTCCATTTTGATAAAGCCAGTTATGTAGAAAGCCTTTCAAAAGCACAACTTTAGGCACAAACTTAATTTCTCCTCAATTTTCATGGGAGGGAGAATAAATAATATTACACTCTTCATTTATTTTCCTACAGAGTTATCATGTAATATTTCTGTATTTGCTGACAACATAATCAATAATGAAATAATTATATCTTAAATCAAGTCAGACTTTGCAGGACAGTTACACCACCCTTAAAACTATTTTCAGTTCTTTTCCTCAGGTCCGTATTTTATCACAATCACTAAAAGGTGACTTTCCTTGGAAACATACGTCTAAATGCTTAGAAGGTGACCTTCACACTGCAGATTTCAGGGATGTACTGGATACCTGGCAGGCACCTGCTCCTGTCCACAGGCTTTTCACCATGGCCACGTGGGAACAGAGATCAGGATTTTATCTGCATCCACAGCCCCATCACCACGTACTGACAACACAGAGAAGTATCCAACAGCATTGTTTGGCTCCCAACACAACAAGGGTCAACTTCCAGACATTTTCCCTTTTTCCCTCAGGTGCTCAGAAAAAGAAAACTGCTCTTAGTGGAGCGGGTTGGACTCCATAGGCAGGACCTGAGAAACTCCACACACCTGCAAGCTCTAAACCTCTAAATCCACTGAGGCATCAGAACTGCCCCATCCTCATCCCTAAGTGGCTCCAGCTGCACAGCCAAACACCATCAGTCCTTTAAACGGCTTCAGCCCCCTTTGCCTGGAGGACACAGCTAATGAACCACCACTCAGCTGATGAGTTCATTAACCCACAGCTGCTTGATTGCTGCCAGCTGCCTGTCTCAGCCCCTGAGCTCCATCACAAGATTGCAGGCTCCTTTTAAGCTCGCAGGGGTTCCTTAATCCTTGTTTTAAAGCAGTGTTATTCTTCAAATGAAAAAGATTTTTACTTTAGCTGTTTTGTGACAGTAAATCCCACTGCCTGCTTGTAGGGACCACATCTGATACCTTCTGCCTTTAGGGGAGGGATGGTCCAGGGAGTAACAGAAGCACTCCTGCTTGCTTTCACCTGCATGTGAGCCCTCCAGCACAGCCCTAAACACTTCTCCAGAGCCCTCTTTCTTTCTTCCCAAGCACTTTTTGCCTCTTCAATCCTGGAGTTCTTTGTCTCAGAAGGGTTCCAACCCCTGGCCCTGAAATCATGCCCAAGCCCAAAAGTACAGAGGAAGCAGAGGCCATCCCCTTCTCACCCTCCCTGATGGCTCTGTTGCACTTCAGGGCAGACTTGATGGGTGAAACACTTAAGAAAATACTATTCCCTTTCCAAAAAAGAAACCAAAAACCGCAGTGTGACGTCAATTTTTATCCTTCCCAACACAACCTTAGGCACACAACAGCAAAACCCCAAGACACACCATCCTGTGTGCAAAATCCTTCTGCAGACACAGAAAAACTGCACAGGCACAACTTTCCACACTTCCTGAATGAGACAACAAAAAGCCAGCCACAACCACCTCCTCTTCTCCCAGCATTACCCCCACTCACTTATTCAAAAAAATTAAGATATAAAGCCCTACCTTGAGGCCAGGAGCAGAGCCTGTAGGTGAGGAGCGAGGCAGACACCACACTGCAGTGTGGAGGGAAGATATTTGAGTACACCCACCCAAACCATCCCCAGCTGTGGGCCATAAGGGCTGATTGGGGCATTCCACCGTGCCAGGAGGGATCTGGGGCACTACCACAGCTCTGGCTCTGCTCCAGGCCAGGGTGAATCGTGAGGAACCTCTTGATTGGGTTCACCCCACATACTCTGCTTCACCAAATCACTCCTTTGGTGGACTAAGAAGTACCATTTATCTTGCTGTCTCCACTGATTCTTTATTTCCAGGTCTGTGGTCCATCAGGAGCCTGGATAATTTCTGGCTGCCTAGCTAAGGAAATGAGTCAAGTACCAAATACTACAGATCAACCTGCTGCATCCTGGGATGGGGGCAGGGGGTAATTCTACTCTTCCCCTCTCCCAAAAGGTCCAGTTGTCCTTGATACTTTTTCACTAATTCCCTTGTCTCTCAGGACTGTAAATTGAGTCAGTTTATATAGGTAGATTAATTTAAAAAGGACTGGATTAATTTTTTTTTTTAACAAAACCTGTATGCAACAGAATGCAAATGCCATAAGGAAGGTCCTCAAAAGCTCCTTTTTGTCTTCAGACTGTTCCAGCAGGTCAAGGTCTGAAAGATACAATTTCAATAACAAGATGACAACAGAGCCAAAATGAAAACATTCAGCAACAGACCTTTCCTTTTACCCTAAACTACTACAATGCAATTCTCATCCAAAAATATCATCTCTTTTAAAAAAAGCTTTATTAAAATTGTCAGCACTGTGAGAAAGCTGCTGGTTTTTTTTAAGCTGTTTTTTAAGGTATTTTTTAAGGTATGGCCAGAGTCAGAGTGAGTTTGACCACAATGTTTCAGAAGAATGACACTGTTTTCAAGGTGACTGAGCAAAATAAAGCCACATTGCTACATGTGGCCTACGAGCAGGAAGTCTCCATAAAAAGACTACTATTGATTGCTCCAAAGTTGCATAAACCAGCATTGCACTGCTGATCTGGAAAACAGGAACTGCTGCACAGCAATTAATCTGAATTAATAGTAATTTATAATCTAAATAATGTTAAAGTTTTAAGCATTATTTTATGGCCATATTTTGCAGATGTCCCTGTCCACAACAGGGCATTGGAACTAGCTGATTTCTTAAGATCCCTTCTAACCCAAACCATCCTGTGATTTTATGACTTTCCCAGGCCAGGGGACAGGTGCACACACTTTTATCACCTCTTGTATGTTCATACAGATCTGTGCAGAGGGATGAGCAGCTCCAAGGGGGCAGGAGCCTGATGCTGGGGATGATTCACATGACACCCAAGAGCCAGTCACTGAGCTGAATGGAACTAGCTCTGCAGACTCCACAGTGCTCTCCTCAGTCAGCACTCCACTCATTCCAAGACATCTTCCAAAGAAAGGCTTTATTATTGTTACTATTATGTAGTACACATGCATTGACTTTCTGCAATGCATCTTTTTTTATGCTGAATAATTTCTCTTGCTCGAAACCAGAATGTGCACACTGTCAATCTACTTTGATCTATGTGCAGTTCTGTATCTCAGGAAAGGTTGTTGGGAAGGATGCACTGAAATACAAGGAATGAATTATATGGAAAAGACACATCCACTCAGTCTAGTCCACATATTCCAGGGTCAAAAAATGCTCCTCTCTCCCACGCAGTGGTGCCCTCTGTGGGATGCTCCATCTTCTAGCAGAGATTTCCAAATCCACTGTCACTGCCCGGGGAAAAGGAAGGGCTCAGTATCGACTCTTCAGGCAGAACTCAGTTGCAAATTCCAACTTTTCCAGTTCAAACACAGCCACATCATCACCACTAGACTGTGCTGTGCTCTGGGCTGGGTTACTACAACCCACTGCCTCTCCTGTGTTTGACCAAGCCTGTCACAGGGTAAATTTGGGTTACTGAGATCTAGTGAATGAGTTACAATGACAAGATCATCCACTGGTCACCTCTTCTCCCTAAATGTCCCATTGAAAACTTGACTACAAAGGTGATCAAGCCTCAAACTTACATACTGTAATTTGCTTCATGTCTTATTTCTCAGGATACATGTAGCAAGGCCTTTTAAAAAGTTACTTCTAATTACTAAATCAAGGCTGTATTTAACCATTTTGTGAGAGTTTCCTAAACAGAATGTCAACTTTACCAGCCACAGCTGAAGAAGCAATGAAACATCAACTTTAAGAACACTGCAGCGCAGTTTTTGGTACCTCAAGGCACTATGTGAAGTGTAGCAGTTGGTATTTATGTCATTAATTCAAATAAACTCACATTACTAAAGCAGAAGAGATGGGGAAGTTAAAGATTTTACTGAGAAAAGATCACCTGTATGGACAAAAACTCCAACTTCCAAGTGTAGTGAAATTTTATAAAGGAACAAAAAGCCTTTGGATTTCAACAGATTTGCAATGAAATTCTCAAATATTGTGTGAATTAATAGCACACAGTGGGGCTCCCATTTCTGATTTGCCCAGAGCCCTCCCAATGCCAGAAGAGCAGAGCCAGACTGCATGTGTGTTACACTCCCAGGAAAAACAATCCATAAGCAACCACTGTTACTAAATAAGAATTTTTACACTGGAAGGCTCTTTCAACCCATTAGACTTTGTTTTTAAACAAAGCCCTGTTTACATCAATACAATAAATAGTTTATTAATGGAATGTAAGTGGATTTCTCTCTTCCATCCTTCCTCTTATTCTTAGCACCTTACACACATATGCTAGAGCAATTTCCAGTCCAAGCCAAGGACAAAAGTTAATTACAAGGCGAAAAATAATGAGAAGTTTAAAGTTCAGACTGGCACCTTTGAGTGACCAGTTCCTCAAGTGTTTGATTCTCCCAAATCTATAGGGAAATTAGGATTTCTTCTTTCCACACCAGGATCCACCTGCTTCTTCCCAACTCCTGCTTATTTAAGATCTTCTGAGGGAGGTCAAAAGCTCCACGGGGACAGCATAAAGTCCTGCCTGCTCCAATGCTACTCCAGCTATTGCAATATTCCTTTACTACTTCATTTTAAAGGCTCACCATTATCAGCCATCACTTTCTGATTCTTTTTTTTTTAATAGTTCATATTAGTGTTGGAATTTTACAAAAATGGAAAGAGCCTTTTCTTCAAGATATAGAGCACTGTGGCCAGGAACAGGGCAAGGGCCAGGAAGATGAGCAGCTTGTCCGTCAGCTCCCGGCGATTGTACTTGGTTATGAGCTTTCGCCCCAGCTGAATCGTTCCAGACATGGACTTGAATTCCTCATTGGCTTCCAGGATGGTTCGTGAAGAATTGGCTGAAATTAAGAGGCGGGGGGGGAGGGGAAGAATTAAAATCAGCCAGTTGCGCTTCAAAAATACACAGCAAAGTATGTAAGGATGACATATTTGGCAATACAGAGAGTGCCTGAGAGATCCCGCTGGGTCAGACTGACTTGTGGGTGAGACACACAGACTGTTCTCACAGTTGTCTCAACTCAGTGGTGCTAAGGAAAAAGGCAAAGCAAAATAACAGCCCTGAAAAGCTTAAAGACCTACTAAAGTTCCTGAATTTTTAGTTTCCAGGTTGCCAGGTCAAATTTAGTTCATGCTTTTCAGTCAGTGCTGAGACTTTGCTGGAAGCAGAGTGAAGGAAGAATGGTGCAAGAACCACCAGCTGAGGAGAGAGAAATCACCAGTACCATCAGCAGCAGTTCTGGCAACAGCAGGACAGGGCAATATTTGAATATATTAACTGCACAACTGAAACTGTTCCCCCAAGCCAGAGCAGTAAGTCAGTGTGATTCAGATGGGCTTGCAAAAAGAGAAAAAGCAGCATGCAGCAGTAAGAGATCCTTAACAGGATGATAATGATTTTAATTTTTGACAAACAGTTTTTTGCCTAATAAAAATGAGAAAAGTCAACTAGAAGTGTGTTGAACAGTCTCAACTTTTCTTTCCCTGTGAGAAAACAAACAAGCATACAAATGCCCCAAACTCCTCAGCCTTCCTCGTTTCATTTTACTCAATGAAAGCAAAAGCCTCGGAATTCTCCACTACAGAATGCACAGCCTGAAGGACAGTGAATGCTGCATCACTCTACACTGCCCAGGTTGCTTACAGAAAGGTCAAATCCAACACTGTCTACTTCGCAAAAACAAGCAGAATAGAAATAAGTCTGAAATATTTTGCAAAACATTTTGTCCCATCACATCCCACTTCAGGATGCATTTTGATCCAAGTGAAAACAGAAAACTTGTTTCCCAGAGCTAAAGACAAAGCAGAGCCTCCCTGCTCCACAGCCTCACTCACTGCATCCTAGTGAAGGACTTGCTCAGAAAAACGGAATTCTAACTGTTAACTCAGAACTTGCAGCTGCGTTTTGAAAATGACCTTTGACAGTTTTTCCCTTGACAAACTCCAAGTGCTGTTCAGTCAGGGTAAAAAAGTGTCAGCCAAACTGTCTTTTTAATTGGAAAGGGAACATGCTGCTTCTACAGGAACAAACCATGCCTAGCTGCCACCTCAGACAGGACAGAAAGCAAGGAGGGCAAAATTGTATTATTTATCCTCATCTTTAAACTCTTCCCTCTTCTGCCCAAAAGCAAGCTAGGAAGAGGCCTAGGCAGCAGAGACTCAACTTTTAAATGCTTCATGAATCACCAGTTCTGACAGGTCACTTGATTTATTAGTTTAGGAGTCTAAGCCAAAGAACTGGGTGAAATCTTGGTTTCACAGTCCCTGATGCACTGCTGACAGAGCAAGTGACCTCAGGTTCAAGTCACTTGATCTCCTTCTCTCAGTCATCCCAGCTGGAGCCTGGGTGGAAACAGCCTTCCAGCCAGACTGCTTCCTCTGTGTATGGCCTTGCACCCATGCTTTTATATTCTCTGTCAATACCAAATCCATGACAGGACAGTGGCACAGAATAACATCACACACCCTCTTGGCACTGTGTGAGCTCACATTGTTTTTACAATTGCATTTATGTGAACCTGAAACAAAAGCTCCTCATCCTGACCCCTTTTCCTTTTCATAATTATGAAACAGAAACTCCAACAAACAGCTCCACACAAAGTACACTATTATTTCCTGTTTATGTCCAACTGCTACAGATGTTCTGCTGGGCAGTCCTTTAATTGTCACTGTAGCATGTTCTCTTACAGCAAAGGAGGTTTCCACTCTGCTCACATTTGTCAGTTTGCCTCTCCCCATCCTGACAGAACTGCCAAAAGGTGCTTCCATCGCCCAATATACCATCTGTACCTAAAGTCTGCACAGTCTCTTCGCTCTGCTGCACTTGCTGTGACATCATCCTGCTGATGCCCATCAGACTCTCTGTGATGTTACTTGCACTCTCTGCCAGGCTTTCCTTTGTAGTCTTCCTGAAAAGGAAAGGGGGAAAAGTAAGGCAGGAAGGGATAAAATTGTTTCTTTGGGTACTTTGGGAAAATACTGCTGCCAAGGAGCTTGGAACAGAGCTTGGCACCAAACATCTCTGCTAGAGTACTAATGGAAGTACTGCTATGGAGGCACTAATATAAACTACAACTTTATTATCCTGGGTATACCATTTGTTGCTTTTGATATACAACTTCTATACACTTACATCCAGTCTGCAAGTGAAAACAGCTTGGATAATGGTCTATTACTTGTTTAGAACCTTGAGTGGAATTGATGTAAAAGTTAGTAAGAAAAACTGTAAGTGCTAACCTACCCCATTTTCTGCTTAGACATGCCAGTGCCAAGAAAACCTGAAATTATCACGATCCTTAAGAACTCAAATCTTCACAAGAGGGAAATGCACTCATGAAAGAAAAGCTGTGTTCCAGATACAATTAAGTAACTATGTCATTTCCATTCAGAATTAGTGAATACAGCAGACACTGTTTGACAGTCTGATACCTCTGTCTTAAGGAGTCTCTTCCCTGCAGCAGCTGATCCTTCTCAGAGTTGTCAATAGTGATTTTGCAGGCCAGATTTGCCTTCCTCCAAGCTGCCTGATTGCTGAAATCACAAGAGCAGAGTGCTGTAATGCAATGGTAATACTTGGCAAGAACAGACAATTTTCACAAAGCAATCACTATTGTAACTTAGCACTTCTGATATGTGCACAGATCCTCACAAAACCACAGAATCATTTAGGCTGGAGAAGACCTCTGAGAGCATCAAGTCCAACCTGTGACCCATCCCCACCTTGTCACCCAGACCAGAGTACTGAGTGACACATCCAGTCATTCCATGAACACCTCCAGGGATGGGGATTCCACAACCTCCCTGGGCAGCCCCTGCCAATGTCTGGCAACTCTTTCTGTAGATAAATTCCTCCTAACGTCCAACCCAAACCTCCCCTAGCACAGCCTGAGGCCATTTCCTCTTGTCCCTTGTTCCCTGGGAGCAGAGCCCAACCCCCACCTGCTCCCCATTCCTGTCAGGGAGTTGTAGAGAGTGAGAAGGTCCCCCCCGAGCCTCCTTTTCTCCAGGCTGAGCCCTCCCAGCTCCTCAGCTACTCATTTTCTCTATATTACACCACAGGGTAACAATATACTGCCCCAACACTCCTTCTCCTCAGTGTATCATTTACAGAGCAAGGAAAGAAGACAACTATGCCAGAGGGCGAACGACAGACTCTCAAGCAACCTACTTTGAGCTCAAGTGCTCAAAAGGACAGACCAGAGTTAGGGAGCCAGGACAGGAGACTGGAAAGGAAAAGAGAGTCGGATCCTTTCCATCCCCAACTTCTTGTTTCGGGCAAAACACATCAAGTCAGCAACTGTATTTGAAAATCAGAATCTGAGAGGTGATTCACCAAAGTCAGACTATCCGTCATTACAGGGCACCTGGGAACAGCACCAGCTGCCTGACCCACCTGAGCATCTGTTTCTTGTGGTTCTCCACCTCCCGCAGCAAGGCCTGTTTCTCCGACTCCTTGTCCTGCTCCTTCGCCATCTGCTCCAGCTCCTTTGGCCGAGAGCACAAACCCCAAATCCCCATCAACCACCTGCAGCTCGCAGAACCCAGCCCGGGCCAGGGAGCGAACTCAGAGCAGACTGATCCGATAAAGCCTCAGCCTGGAGGTGGGACCCCTCAACCTGCAACTGGGACCCCCCAAACCCACAAATGGGGCACCCCAAACCCACAGCCGGGACACCCCAAACCCACAGCCGAGATCCCTCCAAAACAACATCCAGGACCCCCAACGCAAAGCCAGGACGCCCCAGCCCAATGCAAGGACCCCCAAACGGACAGCAGAGACCCCCAGACTAATGGAAGGACCCCCCAGCCCAATGCAGGGACCCCAAACCCACAACCGGGACCCTCCAAACCCACAGCAGAAACCCCCAGCCCAAGGCAGGGACCCGCAACCCATAACTGGACACTCCAAACCACATCTAGGAGCCCCAAACCTACATCCAGGAGCCCCAAACCCACATCCAGGACCCCGGAGCACAGGTGGGTCCCTCACCTGGATGCAACCGCG
>VXAU01002515.1:2824261-2850860 GCA_013399695.1 Formicarius rufipectus
ATCCATAGGGGGTGTGCCGATCCATAGGGATGTGCCGATCCATAGGGGGTGTGCGATCCATAGGGGGTGTGCCAATCCATAGAGGGTGTGCGATCCATAGAGGGTGTGCGATCCATAGGGGGTGTGCCGATCCATAGGGAATGGGCGATCCATAGGGATGTGCCGATCCATAGGGAATGTGTGATCCATAGGGGTGTGCCGATCCATAGGGGGTGTGCCGATCCATAGGGAATGTGCGAACCTTAGGGGTGTGCCGATCCATAGGGAATGTGCAATCCATAGGGGGTGTGCAATCCATAGAGAATGTGCAATCCATAGGGGGTGTGCAATCCATAGGGAATGTGCAATCCATAGGGGGTGTGCGGATCCATAGGGGATGTGCCCCTCCAAACGGAATGCACTGATCCATAGGCGATGTGCTGCTCCACGGGGTGGGTGATGAAGAATGACTCTCACAGAGTCACAGGACAGGTCAGGTTGGAAGGGACCTGAGTGGGTCACTGTTCCCACCTCCCTGCTTGATCAGGGTCATCCCAGAGCACATGGCACAGGACTGTGTCCAGATGGTTCTGGGATATTCCCAGTGAGGGAGACTCCACACCCTCTCTGGACAGCCTGTTGCTCACACAGTAAAGAAGTTCTTCCTCATGTTCAGGTGGAACTTCCTGGGCATCAGTTCCTGCCCATTCCTCTTGTCCCATTGCTGGGCACCCCCGAGCAGAGCCTGGTCCATCCCCTGGTCCCTCCCTGCAGACACAGACAGACAGACACTGTTCAGGTGCCCTCTCAGTGTCTCCTCTCGAGGCTGAACAGCCCCAGCTCCCTCAGCCTTTCCTCATAAGGGAGTTGCTCCAGTCACTTCACCATCTCTGCAGCCTTCACTGGACCCGCTCCAGGAGCTCCATGTCCCTCCTGTCCTGAGGAGTCCAGAACCGGAGACAGCACTTCAGACAACATGTTTTGTTCCTGTTGTGCTGCTGGGACTGCAGATTTTATAGTTCTTCATGTGCTGTGTGAGGTACCCAGGGGTGGTTTGTTAGTGGCTGAGGGCTAATGGGGGTCCCTGGGACTCAGGGTGAAAAAAAGGTGCAAAGCAGCATCCACTCTGATATCCAGGAGAACCAGTGGTCACTCCAGGGCTGCAGCAGGCTTAGAATCACAACCACAGAGTCATTTAGGTTGGAAAAGACTTCTAAGATCATTGAGTCCAACATGTGACCCGTCACCACCTTGTCACCCAAACCAGAGTACCAAGTGCCACATCCAGTTGTACCTTGAACACCTCCAGAGGTGGGGACTCCAATCACCTCCATGGGCAGTCCCTGCCAATGCCTGACCACCTTTGCCATAACAAAATTCTGAACCTGTCCCTTGTTCCCTGGGAGCAGAGCCCAACCCCCACCTGCTCCCCTCTCCTGTCCAGGAGTTGCAGAGAGTGAGTTTTCCCCTGAGGAGCCCCAGGTTTACACCCAACATCCTCCTAAGGTTTCTGGGTGGACAGACCAGGAGCAACATTGGCTGCGAGCAGGGTGGGGCAACACGAAGTCCCCCCTGCTCCTCCACAGTAGGAGGGAGGGCAACAGCCCTTTGCTTTTTCCACAAATACTGCAGGAAGGTGGTTGGATGACCCAGTGGGCACCAGTCCAGCTTGTCCTGCTGGTCTCACCACACTGATCTAGCAGCCCTCAGAGGCAGCTCTTGGCATGAGGAGGGAAAAGCATTATTTTCTTACCTCCCCTCCTTTCCAAAGGAAAGTTCCTGTAAACACCAGGAGACCAAAGGCACTTCAAGGCAGCAGATACCATTCACTATCACTCTGCACACACAGTAATTCAAGACAGTATTTCCTCCACAATTTTTATTTTAAATTACAAAGAATGTTGCATACATTGATGAATTTGTATCTGAAGAGAAGTGCTAGGGATCAAGGGTGACAGAGTAAACAAAGTCAATAGTTAAATTGTGCCTCTTTTCAAAAAAAATAAAACTGCACAACTATTAACCAACATTAAACATTGCAGCTCTTAACAGATCATGCTTTGAACAAGGTAAATTTATTTTCTAACAGAGACAAGACTTTCAGTAAGTTTTTCTGAGCTCCAGTTGGAAGTTGATTATAGAATATCAAGGACAGCGTTACAATCATGACCCCAAGCATAGGTGGAACAGGATGCCATGTTTTGTTTAAAATACCTGCATGGGTCACCAGCCTTAAGAGTTCACCCAATCATAAATACTGAGCACTAAGTTTTTCTTGGACATAATATTCTGGGAAGATACATGATTCCAGTCATAATGTATGAATATCCATCATTATAAGAAAGATTAATAAAATTTTTACTCTTAGATTCTGTCCCCTAATCAGAAGATTTTGAAAGGGTGGAATGTGCTTTTGCCAATACCAAATCCAATCCAGAAGTTTTCCTTATAGGAACTAGTTAAGTCATCCAAATTAGAATTACTAAAACAACAAACTATAAAATACTTTTAACTCCAGAAAAAACTCTGAATAATGATGTTATTGAAAAGTTTGGAGTTTTATTTCTTTGGGGGGGAGGGGAAGAAAAAGTGTGGCTTAAAACACCTCTGGCTCTACAGCTCATTAGAGAGACAATACATGCAGAGTCAGTATTTGCTCCTGTGGAAGTTCATGAATGTCTAAGAGACTGAGGATTATAATCCAGAATGCACACACACAACTTCTAGAAGCACTGGGGGGAAAAAACATGGCATACTGTGAAATGTAAATTGTAGAAAGGTAGATACATTTTTTGTATGCTGCAAGTAAGATACAACCTAAAAAGTGCCATCTTTCACTAATGACATTTAAGAATCCCAATTTACACTGGGAGATATTCGAGTGGTGTTTTCTCAACATACTAATGCCCTTAATACAGTTACAAGAAGGATCAGTCACTGAGTAACTGTCTGAAATGTACTTCACACCATCCCTGGGGTAAACAAAATAAACCTCAGCTGTGTGCAAGGCTGTCAATAAGCCAAGACCACATCTAGCAGCACACTTCATTAGGTGATTCCAACTGAAGCCTTCAACTTAAAAAGGAAATAAAATGATGCTTAGAAGCACTCTTGAAACTCAGGTCTCAAAGCCAAATACAGATCCTGACATTCACATCCATAAATGGGTTGTGCCCCAACAGAATTTCAGGAAGACAAGTAAGCACATTTGGGGAACAGAATTGCATTTGCTATTTCTGCTGAAGGCAACTTGTACACAACTCTTGGAAATTCTCCTGATAACACCTTTTAGAGCTTTAAAAAAATAGCTATGTTTAAACAGTTTATGGAAAAGAAAAGCACATCCAGTCATTACAGTTTGTGAATAAGCTAACTGTTTTATTAATGAAGGCAAATATCAGATAAATACTGGGGGAATCTTTTAAAAATAAAATTACAACTGACACCACTATTTCAGAAGTGTCTGGTTGCTTTTAAGTTACTTAGAAGACCTTTCATCCATTTTAGGTTGTGTATTTTGTTTGTTTCTTTAAAAAAAACCCAAGTTTTTCCCTGGCCCTCTTAGTATGGAAAAAAGTCAATCCATAAAGAAATAGGAACTGAACACAGCTGAGCCTGATTCTCACATCAGCTTTACAGCAATGCAACTTTATTAAATCACAATGACTTAACTGGTATGATAAGAAAATCCAGCCAATCCACACGTAAACATAGCTTTAGTAGTAAGTCTCTCTCATCCAAAAAAGAAAAGTACTCACCAAGTATCAGTAAATGTGTTCAATAAACCAGAAAAGGAAGTGTTAGCAAAAGGGGTTTGGGGCTAAAAAACACCCTTCATGAGCACCCCCACATTTTGCAAGGCCATTCAAAAACTGGTCTTCCATATAAATAGAAAAGGACTAGTGAGAGGAACTGAAATCAGACCTATCCACACTCTCTTCAGTTCTGATTCCATTTCAGAAGGTTTGACAAGTTCAGAGGGAATGAAAAACATTTAGTTCTAGATGTACAAGTAAGGCACAATATAAAGCCACATCATCATCTGTCATGAAGGAAGTGGGGAAGGACGAGGGTCATACATGGTACAGCAGAACAAGCAGCCCATCAATTCCAAGTGTGGCACCAACGTTCAGACTGACGAGATCTCAACAAGAGCAGGTATGACAGCATGCTTTTAATATGGAAACAAATCCTAGAGAATCCAGTGTATCAGAAAAAGGAAGAGCTTCTCTTTGTATTAAATCAAAAAATATATAATTGTTTTTGGATATAGGATTAAAAGTGAATATTCACAATGCCTACACTCAAAAACAAACAAAAAACCCAGGACTTCATAAAGATCCACATACCATGTATGAACACTGAAAATCTTTAGAAAATGGTCTTCTCTAAAGATCACCCAAAAACGCATGCCACAATTGCCAAAAAACAGAACATGTACAGTTGTCGGTTTTTATACCCTTATAAGATTTTTGTTTGTGATAAGTATACACTAAATGTATATATTTTAATGACACTAGAGGAAGCAGATTGTTACTGGCATTAAAGTACAACCATTTCTAGACGGTTTAAATGCCACAGAGTCCCCTGGTTAAAATGTAAAGCTGCACAGCTTGCCTATGTCACCTTTATGATAAAGTTAAACCAGCAAAAGATCTTATCTTTACTCTACATTTTACTGCCAGGTTTTATTTATCTCAAGTATCGCTGCAGCATTCTGACCAGCCCAGAGTTAGCAGCAAGTGGCAGGAATCATATAAAATGCAGTTTCTTTTTTTTTTTTTTTCCTCTTTTGTTTTTTTAAACAAAGTGCTTTTCTAAGATATACATACATATAAATAGTTACAAAATAAAGTGTCAACATTAAAAAGCTCAACTATTTCAAAGCTTTAACTTAAAATAATACATAGGAAACACTGAAATGCAAGGGTATGGAAACTCACTAAAGATTCAAAGTCTACTTTGAAATGCGAGACCAAAAATCATCGTCTGGTTTTCAGACAAAAATAAAAAGCTATAAAGTTGTGTTTGCCCAGTGGTTCTGAGCAGTAAAAAAGGGGCTTTTTAATACCTTGTCAGTTTAATTTGTCACGGAAGTTTTTACCTGATTGCAAACTGCTCTCTGTTAATGTTTAGAAATGCTGCCTTGTCTGCAGGGTTTGGATGGAGCACAAGGAGCTCTGGGATCTGAGCAGTCCGTGGGAAAGGGACAACAGTGCGCCAGCCCTGGTGCAGACACAGCCTGAACTTCAGGAGACATTCTCTGTCGGGGTTTTATGGGCCGTTTGCAGCTCCAGAAAAACTGCAATAACTACAACACGAATACACCAGACCCAACGTGTAAAGCAGCAGCCAACTCTCACCTCACCCAAACAACAACAACACAAACACCTCAAACGAAAACACCCACATTCCACTCAGATTTTGCAAGTCCTAAGTGGATTTACAAAGTTTTGCTTAACTTGCCCTCGGTATTTGTTCAGTCTCTTGTAGGACTTTCTGTACAGCTAAGTAGTGGTATTTTGGCCTCCTCCTCCCTTTTGAGTCTTCCAAAATATTTAGGTACGAAGTAAGCTGTGTGCACACAAGTGTGGCAGGGCCACCACCTCCATCGCCACTCCTACTGCACTGTTACCGATTCAGGCTTTTTTTTTTATAGTACAAGCTTGGATATAAAAATAATCTACTTACAAACAAAAAGGAATCACAGTACAAACTTGGACAAACTAGAAATGGAGAAATTCCCCAAAGGGAGTGGGGAAAAAGCCTTCATGGACTTTTGCATTTTTTTTTCAGCAGCTACATTTGAAAATATTTGGTATTTCTATTTTCAGTAAACAGTGTTTGTCATTTTTAAATAGGGAGAGAAAGAACAGGGAGGAAAAGGGGCGGGGGGGTCCATGAAACCAGAGAATGATCTTGCCTTGAGATAAAGGACTTTCTCATCAAAGGCTAAAGCTTTTAATCTGTACGTTAACACTGACTACAAAGCCGACTCTTATTAGCAGAAGAGCAAATAAGAACTGTGTGTTAATATTCCTCAATCATAGAAACTACTGAATTAACAAGAATAAGTCACATATAAGTCTGAAGAAGCTAGTTTTGAAATACCTGTACAAAAATATAAAAGTCTATAAATTTTTTTTTGTTTTGTTTGAAGCCTGTGTTGATCCTTGGAAACATCACATGCATAATAATACATCAACTGGAAAAGTGGCAACTAAGGAATTAGATATTTGTAGCTCTTTTTTTTTCTTTTTACATATATACAAGTTACAATAAAAATAATTTTATTTTGGTTGTTTGGTGGAAGTATACTACAACAAGCTAAATACTTTTTTTTTTTTAAATTCTCAAAGTTGAAAACTATTTTACCAATAGCTTACTAAAATCCAAATATATTAAAATCTCCTACAGTAAGTGCAGAGAAAAAAGATTTAAAGACTCCAAGACGGCCACCAACTTATCTACCATGGAAGCGAACTACAAGAACAGCAAAATAATATTGTTATGTATGAATGCTCCTTCTGTAGATAATTGGACCCAAACAAAAAAATTCACAGTTCAGTAAGATCCCTAACCCTGACCTTTAATATTTTTTTCTTTTTTTGTCTTTTGTTTTTACATTCAGTACAGTATCATATAAGCTGTGCAAAACTTTACTTAGACTGGCAGTTCGCCATATCAGTTGCATTTGTCTTTGGTACAAAAATAAACAATCGCATTAATGTGCAAGTATTTGTTTTCTTCCGGCCAAAGTACCGAAATTGAGTTTTCTAGAGCCATCTTTTATACAATACATAGACTCTGTGGCATATATCTACATTTTCAACATATTCCTATATACATTCAAAAATTTTAAGAGCTGGAACAAATACATTAAAACCTAAAATCTTACCATCTATACAGCTCGGTTTTGCCCCTCAGGGTTTTCTTCATACAAAACTTTACCAGCTTATACTGATAGCTCTCCCCCCAAAATACAAGGCACAAAGAATATACTTTTTTTTTCTCTTGCTTGCACAGACATTTAAATACTATATTAAGCTCAGAAAATTAAAGTCTTATATGGCACACTAGCTCTAATGCCACGTGTGCTATGTACAAGTTAATGGTTGCAAAGAAAGCTTATTGGTTTTTTAAGATCAAGAAAAGAAATTCCAATTATTAAAATAAAAAGGAACAAAAACTCCCTAAATTGACAGCTTTACTGAAAAAAACGCTTCCTCTTATTTTACTTGGACCATAAGCCTGTCACAATGTCTGGCACATGCTAAAAAATTTCACTAGCAAAACCATGTTTTTGCTTCTAAAACAAAAGTGATATATTCTGGTCCTAGATAATTTGTAAAAGAACTCTCATTTCTGAATTGAAGCTTAAAGCAGCTTTGAAAATACCTGGTTTATGGTCCAAAAATGCTATGAAGCATTTTATAGCACACTTTGACTACACTGTTATTTCCAAACAATGGAACCTAATGGTGAATGTTTACAGAGAATGCTAAGCTGACATGCAGACCAGAATGGGATTTACAACAAAGAACTCGACAGCACAGGTGGAATCTGACCCGTGAACAGCTCAAGTTGTCTTAAACTTTTGACATTGGTATTCGCAGCCCTACGAGGCCTCCGGTGGGGTCTCCTTCTGCTGTCTTCTCCAAGACTTGATTCACGAATTCTGATGTCTGTCCAGCTACAGGAAGTCCTAAAGGGGAGGGTAAGAGAAGGTGCTGTCAGGTTCCTGCTCATGGCACAGATCTGGGCAGTACTCTAAGTGACACAAAATCAATGACTGCTTTGGTCAGTGATCACCCAAAGGCACGGACAAGTGAAAATAGGAAAGGGTTCTTTCTTTTCTCTGTTTCAGGAATTGTATGCACTCTGAGCAAGTGAGCCCAGAGGTGGCCATCAAGTTGATTAGAAGGATGGAGCACCTCTGCTATGAGAAAAGACTGAGAGAATTGGGATTGTTCAGCCAGGAAGAGAAGGCTTTGGAGTGGCCTAATTGTGGCCCTCCAGTACCTGAACGGAGTCTACAAGGAAGATGGAAGATTATTTACAATGGCTTGAAGTGACAGGACAAGGGGAACAGCTTCACAGTGACAGAGAGTAGGTTTAGTTTAGCTATTAGGAAGAAATTCTTCCCTATGAGGGTGGTGAGTTCCTGGCACAGGTTGCCCAGAGAAGCTGTGGCTGTCCCATCCCCGAAGGGTTCAAGGCCAGGTTGGATGGGACTCTGAGCAACCTGGTCTGGTGGAAGATGTCCATGCTTGTGGCAGGGGGCTGGTACAAGATGGTCTTTAAGGGTTCATCCAACCCAAACTATTCTGTGATTCTATGTCTCTTCACATACAGGTAAATAAAGAAGTTTTACTGCTTACCAAGTGTGTCTTTAATAAGCATGTTCAACTTCTGTTCCATGTTGACACCACTGTCATCTTTAGGTACCTGCACCCGATTAACTATTTCTTGTTTAATGGAATTGATGACAAACAGTAAGTTATCTAAACAAAGAAATAAACCTAGATTAGATTGACAGCATGTTTCCCCTAGAGCAAAAGAAATTCAGAGTTATCCACACCTAGCTATCTGTATCAAAGGTGTCACATCACACTTACTGTAAAATTAAAATTTAATAGTTTACATCAAATACTAATTTTTTTCAGAAATATTTACACTACATGCATTTAGATCTGTAAAGTAGCTCAATATTGCAGATAACCAAATTTACATACACTTTATGGAATGGACTGGTTTTGTACCAACAGAATTGTTGGATTTGTACTAACTCTGTTTTCCCTATCACCCAGGTAACATCACGGTGCAAAACACAGACTTGTCTGAACAAAAGGAAAATTAAGATGTGAAGAGTTGTATTTACCATATTCCGTGTTGAGACCCCAGAGTTTTACTTTATTGGCTTCATACTGGGCTTTCTTTTTTAGTCTACAAGCCCTATAGTAAGAAGAGGGGAAGAATTAGAACACTTCCGAAAATTCCAGACTACTATGAGCACCCGTTTGTTTGCCACACTAACTTATTAACCAATACTCTCAGAGCTGTGATGTACAAAATCATCCATCTACTCGCTCCCCTTCACTGAAATCCCTCTGCTACCTGCACTTGATTACATTTGACACTTGTGGATTTTACCACTGTCTCAGCCATTTGCCCTGCAGCCAAGGAAGCCAACTTCCAGTGGAAATACATCCTTATCTATGGAATGGGCAAACTACAGCTCCAAAGTGCCAGCTGCCCTGTTTTTTGATAAACTGGTAACTAGCCCACTGTAGGAACTGCCACATGAAGCAGAGTTTCTTCAGGCAAAAATCACTTAGACATTAAGCATGCAATTGTAGCAATCCCAAATTCTCCCATCCCTGCAGCTTCAGCTAACACATACCTGGAAGCCAACTTGTTCTTTTCTTTCCTTGACCTGGGTCTGGCAGTTAAGGGAAGTTCACTGACTGGTGTCAAGTCACTGATGACCTTATTGAGCTTCCTCAGTTCATTACCAATCTGTAGGAGTTTTCTGGGGTTAGGAGTCAGGTCTTCCACATCAGTCCTCCGTGACTTCTTTGCTGCATATTTTCCTGTTTTAAATATGCAGAAAAATGCATTGGGAAGTGACACAATATGTACAGAAACCTGTGAGAAAATTCTTAAACACATAATTTTTTGGGTGCAGTTGAAGTTCCTTTGTTCATTACAAGAGAATGGGCAGGAATCATGTGATCCCCATGGCCTTTCACAATAGAAAGAGCATTTCCAGACAAACTGCTTTGTACAATTCATATTCTATTCAGATCAGATAAGAGCAAATACTACTGTTCCGGCTACTGGATGTGACAGACAATATAAACACAATTGTGCTGAAAAATATGTCACAAGTTCAAACCCTGTGATTTTGCACCAGCTGTAAACTTAACTTGTGTTCAGCTAGTATGTCCTCTTGCACACTCAAGTTGAATAAATTCCTAAATCATCTTGCTAACATTCTGTATTAAGAAAGACTGCTGAGGCCTGAAATGATCTTGAGCGATGCTGAGCAGAAATCATCCACATGAAGGTCAGTTAACCCCTTTCATATGTATTTGAAGCTATTTAAGGCCTGGTTTTCATGACATTATCATGACAAAATCTTTATTCTTTAAGATTCGCTGCCATTGCTGTGTGTCTTTTCTAGATTTCTATTAAAAATGCTGGTTGCTAGATACACTTGCACGAAAATGTTAATAAAATTAACAAAGCCTACTCCAGAAATACTTGAAAGGTAGTATTTTAGCAGGATTTATCTGAGGTAGTTGCTCATTGACTTTGGCATATATAAAACAAAACAAAAAAACCCCTGCATATGTTATATTTGTAGCTTTTGGATGTTAAACAGTGTTTGATCTGACCAATCCCTTGCGCAAACACCTGACTGAAAGCTCACCTGCTCCGAGGGTCTGGTGGGATTGAGTCCTCAAGGCATGTTTGGTTATTTGTTGTTTAGTAACAAGTACAGAACCTTAGAATCACAGAATGGTTTGTGTTGGAAGGGGCCTTAAAGCTCATCTCATTCCAACCCCTGCCATGGGCAGGGACACTTTCCACTAGGCCAGGTTGCTCAGAGCTCCATCATGAGAAGGAGCAGTGACTGGGACTTTAGGTACCGATACCTCACTACAAGATAAATAAGCATTTAAAAACTAAGAAGATTCAAAGAAAAAAATGTTTTCTTCCCTGAATAAATCTACAATCCTTTGGTTTAAGAGGTCAATTGCCATGTTAAAGACAGCAATTCTCAACTATAAGGAAATATTAACCTTACAACCAGGGAAGCTGTTTTCATTTTCTCTTTCAAAGACAAAATCAATTAGAGCAGACTAAAAGAGGTCCTGTGACAAGAAAACAAAAGTACCCCTAAGAGTGGTTTGTTGGGGTGATGTTAGTCATGTTTGTGGTGCAGTAATTGCTCACTGGGAATAAATCACAGTTATTAGAGAAATTGGTTTAAGTTTCTAAGAGGGCATTTTAAGGAAATAGCTTATTCCCAGAGGAGCAACTGTTTCACTGTGCTGCATTCACACAGGAGGGAGAAAAAGGTAGGGAGGAGAAAAAAGAGACAGTTGTGCCTTATTGCTTGTCCTCAGTTCATACCACAGTCACCCTGAACTCAGTATCCATCCTGGATCCCTTCCAGCTTCCTGCAAACACAGGCAGGACTGAAACCAACAGCTACAAGGAGCAAATATCAGTCAAACCACCCATCCAATGTTTACAGGATCTCACTGAGAAAACTTTGAACTCCTGGGGTTTCCACTGAGAGCCCTGAGAAGTTACAATTCTCAATTCATCCACAGTCCTCTGGAAGAAACCACACTGAAAGTCCCTACTGTGTGTTCACTGAGCCTTCCTTGGACACTGCTAGCTGAGCAACAGACTTACAGTGTTTAAACAACTGATTTTCAGGGCCAAAACATCACTTCCTCAGCACTTGCAAGTATGGGAATTTGGCTATTGAAGGTGGGAAAATGAAAGACAGTCACTTGGTGACTAAGACTCTCTTCTTACCATGATGGAGACCATTCTTCTGATACATGTTGCTGGGCAAGGTGTCGCGATCCCACTCGGACGGCCGCAGCATCCTCTCCTGCTGGGATGGTGTCAGCTGCTCGCTGTACTCCCAGAAGTATCTTCGCTTGCCTCTTTTCCGAGAGGATATTGCAGTCATTTCTTTTAAATCCTCCACTGAATCATTTTCATACCCTAAAAGGATGCATTGGGTTGTTTATACACTGGTGACAGAACCTGTTTGTACCCCTTTAGCAGTGAACTGAGTATTCAAGTTTAGAGCAAAAGCACAGACAAGCCTCTTTTACATTATCTAACAGACTTGGTTTTCAGCATCAGCTACTTCTGGGTGCTTGCCTTAAATCCAGGGACAGACACTGAGCCACTGATGGTGCTTCATTAGTTGAAAAGAGACAAAATATTTATTCACTGAAAGCTCCTTTATGTTCTCTGAGTCCCTAAGATCTTGTCCCTCACAATCTCACTGACAGCAGCTGTTGGATACTATTCTTCCACCCTTACAACTTTCTCCATGAATTTGCAGGAACATCATCCTAACTCACCTCCACATTTCACAAAATGCATAGAAAGAGAAGCAGATAAAACAAAATCATTCCATCACAGCATATTCTGAGCTGGAAGGGAACCTCTAGGATCATCAAGTCTAGCTCCTGCTCTTCCTTGAGTTGGAACAGCTTTGGGGAATAAAGCAAACCACTGATCCCTATCAGACTGGAAGAAGTAGGCTCTGTTAGCAAGACAGTGACCAAAAGACCATCTAAACTGAAGGGATCTGGACACAGGCTGTTCTATCTCCTCTTCTTCAGTGGCATGAAGTGATCCTCTGTACCGTATTTTAGAGGTGAATTATGCTGTACTTGATAGAATGGACTGTTCATGAAGGACATGGAAACTGTAATGCAGTTCCACATCGCAGAAATGTTTTACCACAACTATGTAAACACAAACCATATGTTTTAAAAAGCCAGATATGCTTTAGAAAATAAAGATAACCTATACTAAGGTTAAAAAATCCCAAACAATTGCATTGTCTTTCGTACTAAAATGTGACACAATAATTTATATTTACTTAAAAACAGGAGCATTTCAAAGCATCACATACTCCAATGGAGCTTAAGGAAAAGCCACTGCATGGACTTCAGGCTCAGCAAGCCTTGACCCCATATGCTTCAGCTCTGCTTCATCTTCTAACAGCAGCACAAAGAACACTTTCTTCTTTTTAAAACAGTCCATTCAATTAATCTGTTTGCACTTGAAAAACCAGTTGAAAGAGGAAAAACAAACTTTTCTTGATTTGGTCTCTCACCTCATAACACAAAGTACGAATAAAAGTTTGGCGTGCAGATGGATGAAATCCATTCACAAGTTCTGTTTCTAATCATTTCATCAACTCATTTACTTTTATTCTCGTTTATTAAAAGACAGGATTTGAAAAACAAATCAAACAATGAAATATGCTTTATCATTTTATAAGAATTTTTGTTGTATAGCCAAAATTATCAACAATTTACATTAAATATATTCTCAAATACCATAAATACTTGTAACTGTACTTCCATTTTACCCAAATGCTGTTTGACATAAATATCAAAATACTCCCCTTGAAAAAACATGTCAAGCTATGTAACTCATTATATAGAAATGTGTGGATTTAGCCCATCTTCAGGATAACACAGAATGAATCCAACCAATGAAAATAAGTATCTGTACAAATGTACAACAAGGTCAAAACCAAGACTTCCTGTTTGCTTATTTAAACTGCAATTAAATTAGCAGCTTAAATTACATTGACTTAATACATCCTGCCCTGCAACTTGCACACTGGCCTGCTATCATTTTGAAGTTACATAAAATAATCCATTGCACAGTGTCCTCAATTGGACTGTAACACACAAACTTGCTTAGATGTCTATGCTGTATTTATTTCTCTTTCTTGATTTCTCCTCTTTGCAAAGATCATAAACCAGGGCAGGCCTCTCTGAAATCTAAAAAGTTCTTGTATTGAGAATTCAAGCCCTTTACAAACCCCTCCTAAAAATCTTTCTTCCCATCCCTTATTGTGCCTTCAGGTTTGTATTTGCCAGAGTTAAATGATATAAAACAGAAAACAGTATAGACTGTACTTCCTCATTTTACCAGATTAAAAGCAAAAATAGCCCTACCAAAAAAAAAGCAACCAAAAAACCCCTCCTCTTAATCACTTAGTCAGAGTGACTTCTGTCAAATCATTTAGGAGTGTTTCCCTCAGCTGATGGTCCAGGTGCTCAAAGCTGATGCAATGCAGCTCCTTAAAACAATCTCTGTGTCTTCACAAGCTCTTTCCCTTTCATCTATTTCTTCTCCAGCGCTACTGACAATGGAGTAAGTTGCTGCATTTCCCATTTCTGGAATCTCTTGACTGCTTGGTGGGAGAAGCAGTCAATTACCAATATTTCTATTAAATGAGATAGCTAAAACATATGAAGTAATGGCAACCCTCCTCCACTTAAATGCAAAAAGCAGAGGGGATTCACCTCAGAAGGGAGGAAGAGGTTTTAAAATGCTAATAAAAATGCATTGCGTGCATGTTGAAGTAATAGAAAGGGCATAATGCTTACCAAGTTTAATGCCAATTCAGGAAATCTAATTGGAAAATAAATTCATCTGAGAGTTCATGATGACAAACACTGACAAGCTTTAGTGAAGCTGTTGTTAAAAGGGAAAAAGTCCAACTGCTTTTCCCTGACCCCAAATTTGCATATTTCCAAATGTCTGAATACTTAATTCTTACGCTCTGCTACAAAGTATTTATAAAATGTGAATATTACAGTGCTTCCTGTAATGAAATCAGTGCTTTGTTACAACCCTGTCTCTTTCCCTTCTGATCTTATTTTTATACATTGTTACCCCTTTGTTACCTTCTAGGTGAAGGTTAGTTCTTATTTCTGCTGTAGGGCTCCATTTCTACATGCAGGACAGAGAAATTCAGTGTCCTTTGAAGACCCACTAAGTGCTACTGCTGAAAACCTCCAAGAGATAGTTCTATTAGTTTCAGTGGCAGGTATTTTTTGGATTCTGTGGAAAACTGTAACTACAGCAGCAGGACTTAAGTAATTATGAAATAATTTCACTCGGGGTGTGATTTCATAATGCAAGATAAAACTCTGGATAAATTGAAAGCAGCAAGAAGTGCAAGAAAGCTCTATAAACCTTACTATCAAGCCACAAAAAAAAAAAAAAAAGAAAACACTTGTTGCAGCTGCTCTAGCCTGAAGCCACAGCTGGGCTTTCTGTATTCTGATTATTTTTGTTGCATGACCACAGTTGAAGTAGTTTTGCACCAAACAGGGCAGTAGAGACCTTGGAGAGTTTGAATTAATTGCATTCTGCAAAGCACTTAGAAAACCTGGCACGAAAGTTCACAGCTTAAGTTACAGATGAGCTACACTGACCTATCAGGAGTTCAAAAGCATTCTTTCGCACTCGGCAGACAAATCCATTCACCTCCACATTTACAAAGCCCAACACTGCCGGTACCTGGTTCTGAGAAAGTATCGCTGATGTCATCGTCTTTATCATCCTCATAATCCTCCTCTTCCTCATCGTTTTCAGACAGCTCATGCTCACTGCCAAATCCTTCATCATGGTCCTCATCTTCAATATCGTCCTCATCATCCTCATCTTCCTCAGGGTCTCCCTTGGCTGACTGTTCACCCAAAGTGTCTGTGACGAAAAGAGAATAGTTGTGCTCTTCCTTCTTCTGTGAAGAACCTGACACTGAGGTGCTGGCAGAAAGGCTGCTCTCCCCCACAATAAGCCCTGGGGTCTCCTGGGGTGGGCTGAGGAGCAGTTCTTGAGTCTCTTTAAAAGGCAAAACGGGAGGTGTGCTGTGGCCATGTGGGGATTCGAGTCCTTTTCTTTCTTGTCTCTTTGCTACAGCACCACAGTAGCAGGTGTTTTCTTTCACCGCGTCAGCATGTGCCTGGCTCAGCACTGGTCTGCTCTGTGGTAAAGGATTGATCTTTACTTTTGCCTTTTTAACATAGTCTTTACATTCAACATGAATGTTCACCTTTTCAGTGCTGTACACGTTGGTCTTCACCATGATCTGTGTGCTGGCAGCAGGCTGAGTTGCAGGTTTGCTCACCTTCTGAGCACAGTCCAAAAGCGGCGCCTCGGCCTGAACGTTCTTGGAGGAACAGACTGGGGCTGCTGCTCTGGTTGCAATTTTTTTGCCAGGTAACAAAGAATTCAAAGGGTTTTGTTTTACACTAAAGAGCAAATCAGGGTAATAGAGTGAATCCGAGACAGGCTGGGAGTCCTCGCTGTTGAGCTGAGCCAGTGTTGGTGTTTTGCTTATCACTTCTTCATCTTGGTACGGGCTTGAAAAGTCATCAAGGCCCAGGTAATCCACCTCCTTTGTTCCCCAGATGTCACAGCTGGTTAACTTAGTGTACTTAGTTAGGTCTTCACAGTAGGTATCCCACTGCTCCCACTTGGAGGTGAAAGCAGCTTCTTTGTCCAGGATGTCCGTAAAAGACTCCAAGTTCTCAAGGTCTTTGCAGTCCTCCATGGAAAGCAAGTTGTCCCTGGAGCTTTGCTGATAGTCCATTTCTCTATCCTGTGCATAATAAGACAAGTTAAAAATTAATTAAAAAATACCAATAATCTCCTTTCTCTACTTCAAATAATATGGAGAACTCCATTACAGTGAAGTGTGAGAGAATGGGAACATATGAAGATTCTTCAACTCTCAACTAAAAAGCTTCTTTTGAGGAGCTGAATGTGCTTCAGGATCAGATCCTTCTGAAAAGACAGCTCTTCCCATGACACTAGATTCTTTATCCGCTATTGCAAATTCATCTGGTCATCAGTAACTAAACTAATGCCAATCTCCATATATTTAAAACATGAAAGTCATCACAAGCACACTAAATCTCTATTAATCTAGGTCAATCTTCCCTGTGGCCTTAACAAAACATGCTAAAGTTCCTGGAAAAACCTCATTCTAATATGACCAGTTAATGACTATGACGGACCTTTCTGCTTTGATGCAGGGGTTAAAATAAAGAATGCTCCTCTAAGTAGCTCATGATTCAACTTTTACTTTGCTTCCCCTGCATTCACAGCTTGGGTGAAGTAGCACACAACAGGGAGAAACTCTTCCCTGTGAGGGTGGGGAGGCCCTGGCCAAGGTTGCCCAGAGAAGCTGTGGCTGCCCCATCCCTGGAAGTGTCCAAGGCCAGGTTGGGCAGGGATTGGAACAACTTGGTCTAGTGGAAGGTGTCCCTGCTCGTGGCAGGGGGTGGAACAAGATGATCTTTAAGGTCCCTTCCAACCCAAACCATTCCGTGATTCTATGTAGCTGCTCTTGCAGAAAAGGCTATAGGAAAGCGTCTCAAGCACCACCACAGACCGTCAGCACAGCTCTGTTTGAAATTCTATTTGAGCTTCTCCTGATGGTCTATTTGACCAAGTGCTTATTGAGGAAGCATCACATTTGTTGGACAAGCAGTTGGGCTCTTTCCTAATCAGTACCCAGCAATAATGAATAATCTTCCAGCATTCTTGAACAAAGACCCCTCTATTACTACAGGAACTCAGGTAGTCAAGGGGAGGAACTTCTCTACACATAGAAAAGTGACCTACCAGTTCATACATGAAGTCTGGATCCGAACTGCTTGCCAAGAGATCTGTGCTCATCAGAGTCTGCTCTGAAAACACATGGCTCCGAAAGGCATCCCCAAAAGGAGGGTCCATTCCACTCACACTGGGCTACAACACAATTGACAGACATTTGAAACATGCTATAAAAAGGCATGTTATCATCTTCAACAAAGAGTATCACCATTTCCTCCAAGTCTTTGAACTCCTGCTCTACTTGCATCTGGAAGGTTTTTAGCTACACAGATAAGGATGTCATTTCCCAGAGCCAGAGAAAGCTTTAAGAGCAGCTAACAACATACAGTTCCCCAATCAAAGGATACACTTCTATTCACCACAGAGCTGCAACAGCATTGCTCAGTCATTCTTTCTGGTGAGTTTGAAAGTCTCACACATTTACCAAGTTTTGGGATATGTTGGCATTTGGAGAAGACGGAGTGAGTACTGGCAAGATCTGTGCTAATCAGAAGGCACCACATGCTTGCAGGGTCTTCCCCTTAATACAAATCATTTTGTACTCATGCATTGCTGACTGTGTTTAGAACCATTAGAACTCATAACACTTCCAAATGAAATTGCAGCAAGAGCAACATTTATGACAACTAAATCAAGAGTGTTACTTCTCAAGAACAAATGGAATTTGTAGCAAAAAATATCGTTCAGGATGACTGGGCATACAGAGAATGGGTAGCAAGGCCTTCTGCTACATTTAATTCCAGACCTCTATTTCTCTTCTAGACACTCTCACCCTGAGGGTTGGGAAGGGAGAAATACAGTGCTGCTCAAAGTCATTCAGTGTGCTGATGTGTGAATCACTGCAGTAAGAAAAGGCTGTTCTGCTCTCCAGGCATCAGCCCTCACCAAGAGACAACCCGGCTAAAACCTTAACAAACACAGTACCAAGAGCAGCACCACAGCTTTCACCACAGACCCTACCAGGACTCCAAAAAATATACATAATTTCATCTCTTATAAATTCTCCCTCCTAATGCCAGTCAGATTTGCTCTTAAATTTTCTCCTTTTTTTTTTTTAATATGGAAGCAAAATTCTTCACAGATGCAAATAAAATCTTAACAGACTTACCTGAGGCATTTCCAAGCCCAGATTCCCCAAATCCAATTCCAAACTTCTTGTTTTATTCACTTGTAGATTCCTTTCCAGCTTTAATTCAGTCTCAGGGAGTTTACACTATCCATTCAATGGAATTTTTCCTTAGGATAACTTCAGTTCACCCTGACAAAGCTCTTGTATTTGTAGACTTCTGTGCAGAATAAACAGAGCAAACCCCCAAGGAAGTGAGTAATCCTTCACCAAAAAAAGGTGAAAGGTTAAAAAACAGCCAAAGTGAAATAAAACTAAGAATTTCCCCTGAAAAGTGTTTTTTAGCTCACGCTGGAATGTATAGGGATTTTATTCCCCTGCCATCTTTCACTGAAGGAAAAGCCACTGATGCTGCAGAAAACAGCTGCTGCAAAACCCTTTTTGGCCAAGTTACATTTTATTGCCTTTTTTCCTCACTGCTGAGACCATGAGCTATATAGACACCTGAGGAGAAAACCCTGCCAATTTGGGAATAACAACTAGCACACTGCTGGGTACCCAAGAGAGAAATAATCTTTATGACTAATATAACGGAGCCAATAAATTCTAAAAATGTCTCAGGCAAATGTCTCAAAATATGAAATTCAGAATAGGCAGAAATACTGTTTAACCGACACCTCCTCCTTTTCTTCGGGTATGAATCTGTCCAGCATCAGGTAAGATCATATCAATCATTCACATAACAACATCTAGTGGTAGAGGATCACAGAAAGTATCTCACCATCCAACAGCAGAGAGGGAGAGACAGGCTTACCCAACAGAATTAATTAAAAATTGTGCCAAATTCACAGCTCTCTAATAAAATCTTCTCAATTTAAGTAAGGCACATATTGAAATTGGACCAATTTATCTGCCAGTAGTTTTACCAGTTTAGTAGTTTCTATAGACCTGCTCTGCTTCAGATGTTTGCCTAAAGACTCTTTGGAGCCTCATATCCTGCTTAATCCTGCATTTTTAACAATGTAAGGAAAACCCTCACTCATCATTGCTCCTAAGTCAGACTTCGGTGCAATCTGCTCAGGATATGTTTAGTCCCTTGTTTTGGAAAAAAATCCCACAAAACTATAATATTCTCCTACAGCAGAACTACACTCAGAAGCCTCCTCCCAGCAGCACATGACTGCATCCCCATGATTATTCCCACCTTCAGATAGTATGCCAGCTATTTTTTTACGTTCAGCATATGGACCATCAGACTGTGGTAAAACACAGACTTTATGCAAAGAAGCCTTTATTTATCAAAACATGTTTAGCAAAAAGCAGCTGGAACATAAGGAAAAACAGTTACACATCCAGTTACACAAAAGTTCTCAGTGAACCCATACTACCACTGCCTGAACCATTCCTCATGGGGTCCTGTGGGGAATGAGCCAGTTCCTCATGAGAAAAGTTTCTTTCTGGTCTAAAACTTCAAGAGAACTCTTACTTAAGTGGCATTTAAAGTTTGCATCCCAGGGCAATGTGCCTCAACAACTCCCATCTCCCTTCCCCACAGCAGGACTGGTCCTTCTGACACTGGTAATGTGGTAGGGATGACTGAGCCACTTCTTGGCCTCACCAGATGTAGGAGAAGGGGCCTGTCCTTTAAAACAAATAAATTGTGTTCTCACACAGAAAGAGAGAAGTGAGGAGGAGATAATCTTCAATATCAATCTACACTTGAGCACTTTCTTTCCCTGCAGAGATTGATGCCTTTTTCAGCAGAACATCAGATTAATACCCTGCCATCACCACCAAACCACCACCACCTGTGTTCACATGGAGATTGTCAGAGTTCAGCCACTGCAGGATACAAAGGCAAAGGAAAGGAAACATTGGCGACTTCTTCACTGGTTATTCTTTGTTATGTTTTTGTTAGAACTAGAACCTCAAGCCAGTCCACTCACAAGGAGCAAAGGTGGGTGAAACTTCATCTGTACTGATTTCCATAACAACTGCCCTACGCTTCCAGATGTCAGCTTTGGGATCATTTATAAATCCTCAAACAAATATTAAATGTTCAAAATACTTTTACCATCTCAAACGCTGGAGTGATAAACTTATTGCAACAATTAAGAATGACAGTGCATGTCCTCCCAGGTCAAAGGAGTGTATCAGCTAATCTGATTATTCCCATAATTATTTTTATATTTCATTCTTGTTATTTTATAATATTAATATTTAAATGTGACTTGAATCCCATTAGGATCTATTCAAGTATACAACAATGTAGGATTTTTCCTGGTAGCTCTGCAGAGGGGGAAAATATGGTGAGGACATAAAAAGAAAGACACTGCCTCAGGGAGCTGCACAAGCCAGGCACGCTTCATGTTCCCAACAAAACAGCCCTACTTACATCTTTCAAATTTCATCTTTACAAATTTCCCAGAATGATCAAGATCTTCATTAAAAGACTCCTGGTGCTCACACTTAACCATCAGCATTCTTTCATGAACTGGTAAAATAAAGATGGATAGTAGAAGTCAATGACACATATGGAAGCACAGATGTAGAACTGGAAGTTGCTGTTAGGGAAAGTAATTTGTAGACTGCAGTTAAAGTCCTGCCTAAGACTGAGCTAGAAAAGAATAGTCCAGCTGTTGTGTTATCTATAATGAATGCAGCCTTAAATGAGCTAAAAGAGCTGTGGCAGAGCTCAGGAACAGCAGTGTTAAGAATTACTGAAGATAAATACAGCAGGAATGTCTACTTCAGGACAATTTCCATGAGTGCCTTACATCAGCCTTCCCCTAAGCAGAGATACAGAAGTGAGGCTCTGCAGGAAGGGCTGAACTGCAGATGGAATACACAGCCCGAGGCATCGGCAGGGTGCTGGCTCCTCTGGCAGCAGCCAGCAGGGAAATCAGATTAAGGTGATTAAGGAGCCAGTCAGGAGTTGGTTGTGTGTCTGCAGACTCTTGAGTCACATCAGTGTGGAGCTGTGCTCTTGCTCCTGGGGAGGAGGTTCCTTCCTTCACTGGGGTGTGAGGAACCGCAAGATACATGGAGAGGGACTATTCACAAGAGCCTGGAGGGACAGGACAAGGGGGAATTGCTTCCAACTGACAGAGAGGAGGGTTACATTGAATATTAGGAAGAAATTCTTCCCTGTGAGGGTGGGGAGGCCCTGGCACAGCTTACCCAGAGAAGCTGTGGCTGCCCCATCCCTGTCTAAGGCCAAGTTGGCCAGGGCTTGGACCAACTTGGTCTAGCGGACAGTGTCCATGCCCATGGCAGGGCGGTGGAACTGGATGATCTTTAAGGTCTTTTCCAACACAAACCATTCAGAGATTCCATGATCTCAGGAACAGTGGTGTTCATCTAATATTTAAGAATTTGAAGTACTGATGGAGGTATGCAAGTATACATCAGTTAAAATCCCATCAGTCACCAATAACTAATTCACCTTATGGCAAATTCTAATTAAAAATAATCCTCTGCATTTAATACTTACTTTCGGAAGAAAATCAGTGGTCCCAGGATGCCTGGGAAGACTAAACTTCGTGCAATGGGATGGGAGGTGCATTACCTGGGATCACAGATGCAGCAGCACATTTAACCTGGCAGATAGTGTGACAAACTCCCAACATACAACAACGAGACACTCCATGCATGTGCCACTTTCCTAGGCCACTCCTGCCACCCTCCTGCCACAATACAGCATCTCCAAAGAGAAAATCCCAAACTGCAGCTTTCATCTTGGCACCTCTGAAAGTCTTCCTCAGCTATCCGCATGAATCATTTGTGCTGTAGCTAAAGTTGCTATTTCTATCACAGTTCAGATGTGAGTTTTGTGCCACTGGAAAAGCACATGGAGCGTGGCTGTGCTGGTTTGTTGCCTGCACAGTGCTCATTAACCCAGCAGTTAAATGCCTGCTGTAAGTGCATTACATGAACAATTACACTTTCATGATGGTGACTGCATCACACAGCACAGCTTGTCAAAGTCACAGTTTTGATGCAGACATAAAAAAATAGCTCACAGAGCCTGTCGACACCAAACTTATAAACTCAGGCTGAAACATTCCAAATGCCCAACTATGAATTGCAGAGAATGCACAAGAACTATGCCGTGTGTTTGAAAAGAACCATTATGTACAATGCAGGGTTTGCTGTATCTGGACATTTTATGAAGTCCTAGAGTTAGAGATGCAAGAAGTTCTCCCACGCTCCTCTTAAAACTATTTTTCCTTCCAGAGTTTGTGACAATTTGTTTTCTATTGCAGAACACTCTGCTCAGTGCAATCTTTGAATTCAGAATGTACAGGTTGCCCAGGGAGGTAGTGGAGTCCCCAGTCCTGGAGTTGTTCAAGGAAGGACTGGATGTGGCACTCAGTGGTCTGGTTGATAAGGTGGTCAAAAGGTTGGACTTGATCTTGGAGGTTTTTTCCAAACTAAATGATTCTGTGATTCTATATTTTCCCTGGTTTCTGAGTAATATTCTTTTTCTCCTTCTACATGATTTTTCAATTATCAGCCTGACTTAAAAAAATTCTTTTACTTTTCTTCCCCACCACAAAGACACTAAGTTTTATTTTTATTATTTCACAGCAGTGAGCAAAGACAATCCTGTAAAAGGTCTTCCTGTGTCTCCATCCACCACAGCCTCATTCACCCACTCACCAAAGCAGCCAAGACTCACTACCTTCTCAGTGATGGATTCGTACTAAAATGCCAGCACGTACAACACGATGGCCTTTGCCTTTTCTATCCTAGACAGCAAACAATATCTGGTTAAGACACCCAGACCCTGAGTTTGATGGAGCACTGCCATGTAAAAAACCTGAGGACATGCAGACTGTTTCACTTCTGCTAAGGCTCTTCCTTTCAGGAGAGAGAAACTGCTACTTCACCATCCTTGTTCCCTTTGTTCCACTGACCATCCCTTCCCCCTCCAACATTATTTTTCTGACCCTACTTGCCCTCAGCAGATAGATTTCAAGATCTGGAAGTGATACCACTAAACAGAAGCTCTGGTCTCCACTCAGACATGTAACACCTCACATAGTAAAGCTGATGAGCCACCAGAAGAACACAGCACTCGCACAGCCCCTCTGTGAATGCCAATACCCAGCCTGGGGATGCTCCACAGCTGTGTCAGCAAACAGGCAGATCCCAATAACTGACAGAATCATGGAATGGTTTGGGTTGGAAGGGACCTTAAAGATCATCCAGTTCCACCCCTCTGCCATTGGCATGGACAACTTCCACTAGACCAGGTTGCTCCAAGCCCTGTCCAATCTGGCCTGGAACACTTCCAGGGATGGGGCAGCCACAGTTTCCCTGGGCAACCTGTGTCAGGGCCTCACCACCCTCACAGCCAGGTATTGCTTACCAGTATCTAAACTAAAGCCTACTGTCAGTTTGAAGCCATTCCCCCTTGTCCTGTCACTCCAAACCCTTGTAAACAGTCTTCCTCCATCACTCTTGTAGGCCCCTTTCAGGTACAATTAGGTCACTCCAAAGTCTTCTCCTCTGCAGGCTGAACAATCCCAACTCTCTCAGCCTTTCCTCACAGCAGAGCTGCTCCAGCCCCCTGATCATCTCAGTGCCTCCTCTGCACTCGCTCCAACAGCTCCATGTCTCTCCTGTGCTGTTCCCCAGGGCTGGAGGCAGCTCTGCAGGTGGGGTCTCACCTGAGCAGGGCAGAGGGGCAGAATCCCCCTCACCTGCTGCCCATGCTGTGGGATCAGCCCAGGACACACACAGGGGTTTCCGGGATGGGTCATGTCCAGCCTCCCACCCACCAGCACCCCAAGTCCTTCTCCTCAGGTCTGCTCTCTCTCTGCTCCTCCCCAGCCTGTGTTGATACCCCAGCCTGGACTGATAATGACCGTGAGGCAGAATCAAGAAAAGTGGTTATTTTTTCAACCAACAAACATACTGTATCTACATATTTTATAACTATGCCCAGATTAATATATTCCCATTAGAAGCACCTTTCTCTACATTCTGGAACAAACACTTGGCACTGTTATTTTAGTGCCAAGAGTGGGATGTGCAGCATGTTAAACTTATGAGAACTATATTAACACACTTCAATTAATTTTAAAAACTTGTTAAAATATTAATAGCAGAAACCTTTATTACAATAACACTGCAAACTTCGCACAAGAGAATCAGTAGTAAAACTAACATTTAGATTTTGAGCCAAAGACTTCCCCTGAAGCAGAGTGGGCTTCAAGCAAAAAGAAATGTGAAATCAAACAATTCAGCTTCCAATCTCTAGCAATATTCTATGTTCCTACAGAATGTTGTTTCTGTATTTTTTTTTCTTACTGGACAAAGCCTTTCGGGGTAAGAAAAAAATTAATTCTACGGTTCCCATGGAAAAAACAAAACACAACATAATTCTTATGATGAAGGACACGGTACAATCTAATCTAGTCTTCATACTGTGAAATGATGATTGTTATACTTTTATTAGGAATGGGTTAGTACAGAATACTTCAAAGACAGCAATAAAGCTGAAAAATGCATCAGTCAAAATAGTCCAAGAAAAAAAAAAAAAAAAGGCCAAAACCAGGAGGATTTTAAAAAATATATATAGTCAGTGAAATTACAGCAAGGTTCAAACCTTAAATTTACCATTTTTAGAAAACTTCTGCCTCGACTTTCAAGCCAATGCCAACTTCCTAGCATTTCCTGTGAACCGTCAAATATCCTTGTCAAAGTTTTATGTTAAAACTTAGTTAAGCTTCCCAAATTACACAGCATGGACGTGCAAGCCAGGGGAATCTAAAACATTGGGTTCCGTTACTTATCCTACACTATCAGTCTATTAGTTGGACAAAATTTTTATTTGTTTCAATTAATTCCTGCTAATGCTGAAGTGATTTCAAAACTTTGCCCTTCACAAAGCTGTTTGCCTCTGCCATTATTTAAAAACCACATGGGGAGGATCCTCAATGGTCTGATGCCTCTGCTGCAGATTGGCTTTATCAGGGAATATTCCCATCAAACACAGGGCAATTCCTTCTTGGCTCACATACACTGCTGGCTACAGACACTGTAGGGGACCTCCGAGTCACTATTTTTGTGCCTCTAAAAAGGACTCTTAACAAGATATCTCTTATGCAAGAAACCTTTCTTGCAAAAACAATCACACTCACAGCATCTGTGGCTGCCCCATCCCTGGAAGTGTTCAAAGCCAGGCTGGATGGGGTCTGAGCAGCCTAGTCTAGTGGAAGGTGTCCCTGCCCATGGCAGGGGCTGGAACTGGATGATCTTTAAGGTCCCTTCCAACTCAAACTGTTCTATGATTCTATGATTTATCTACTGTACAAATTCTGACTTTTCACAGACTTTTTACTGTACAAATTCCAACAATAAAAATCAACCAGCTTTCTAAAGCACCTGTGTGTGCCCCCCTAATTTTTACTATGAAAGCCTATGTTTAATAATAATCACAACTAACCCTCTCCACGTGGATGCTTAGAAGCCCTCGGTTAAGCAACCTCAGGCCAGAGACATTACAATCCCAATCTTCAAAACAATAGGAAGTGTTTGAAAGATAATCCAAGAATCTGATTATGTTTTGCAGCGCGATTTCAACAAGTTCCCCCCGCGAATGGCAGCAACAGCAAGATTATGATTACTTTAAGCAAGAATCGCACATTTCAGCTGGCGGAGCTGACTGCTCGAAGCTGCCCAGCCTGTTGCACCGAGAAGGCTGAGGAAACACGGTGTGTGTCACACCGAGCGCGACCCAGGGGGATGCTCAGTGCCAGGGGATCAGCGGGGCGAGGGCAGCGCTCGGCAGCGATGCTGCGGGCACGGCATGAGGGTCAGGCGGGGACCCTCGGCACAGAGGGGAAATAAAGTCCAGGTTTGAGTCCTCGAGGGTACACACGAGGGGCTTTCCCCCAGCTGCCCGCGCTCGGAGCCCGAGCGAGCTTAACTCAAACCCGGAGAGGCGTCGGGACACCCGTGCTGGGGACCCGCCGAGACCCACAGGCGGCTCCAGAGGCGGCGCATGGAACACACCAATGTTTTAACACTGAAACCCGTGGGAACGGGCCGGGGGAGGAGGCCGGGAGCGCGGTCCGTCTTGCCCTCAGAGCGGGCAACGGGACCCCCGCGCGCGGGGCACCGCCCCGGGCCGCTCCTGCCGCCCTAGCCGGACACACCCACCGAGGCCAAGCTCGGCGAGGGCCGGGACTGTGGGGCCGGGGGTGGAGTGGTACCCCCGGCCTGGCGCTGTCCCCGCCGCGTCCCCCGGCTCGGCCCTGACCCACTAACACACCTCCGGCCAACATGGCCGCCCCGTCGCCCAGCGCGGCCTCCCCGCCGCGCCCTCCGCCCCGCCCCCCGCGCGCT
>VXAU01002515.1:2850938-2985594 GCA_013399695.1 Formicarius rufipectus
CCCGCCCGGAGCGCCCCCGGGGATAGCCCGCACCCCGGGGCTGCCGCCGGCCGGAGAACCTCCGTCCCCGCCGGGCTGTCGTTACATAAACGCGGCTCCTGAGAGGACACGGGCCCTACCGCCGCACTGCCCCGCACTCGTGGAGCGGAGACTCCTCTCCTTCCTGCTCTACCCCGCAGCCTTCGGTACGGAGCGGAGCCGCCCGCCAGAACCGGCGCGCCCGAGCATGGACACCCCGCAGCCCCCGGGGCACCCGCGGCCGTCCCGGGCACTCCGGGCGCAAGAGGAGGAGGAGACTACGAGCCCGAAAGGCAGCGGAGCGCAGGGGCTGTCGAGCCCTTCTGCCTCCCCGGGCAGCCGCTCCGCCCGCACGCCCCGCGCTCCCCCGGCAGGACGGCGCTTCGCTCTCCCGGCGCTCGCTGCAAGACTCGCTTTCCTTGTAAAGGCAGGGGCTGCTCCTGCCGGGCGGAGGCTGAAGGGCACAAAGCCGACAGCTCTCCGCTCAGCCCGCGGCCCGTCCCTGCAACCCCTTCCCCGCCGCGCCCCCCGGGCCGGGCCCAGCCCCGGAGAACAGCTGCTGTCCCGCGGCCCCAGCGGCCACACCCCCCTGTGGGGCGAGCGGAGCGGAGGGACCGCTGGCACCGTCCCCGTCCCGCTGCCCTGGGCAGCCCGGCAGGCAGAGCCCGCCCTCCCGTCCCTCCCCCGCGCCCTGCAGCCCCCTGCCCGGCCACACCGCCTGACACCCCGAGCCGCCTCCCGCCTCCCCACCTCTGCCGGTCCCTCGGGCGCCCCCCGGTCGCCCCCCTCGCCCCCACTCACGGCGCTCAGCGGGGGCCGCCGCCCGGTGCGGCACGGCCCGGCCCCTCCATGCGGCCCCGGGTTTGTTTGTTTATGTCCCTTCCTGACGGGTTCCCGGAAATCGCGTGACTCGCCCCTCACGTGGCCCGAGGGGGCGTGCACGAGCGGGGGGCGGGGAAAGGGGGTTGCGCCAGCCAATCGCCGAGGGGCGCCGCGTCACGTGATGGCGGGGGTGTATTTAAGGCGGGGTGGCGGGTGCCAGCGGGCACAGTGCGGCGGGGCCGCTCTGGGAACGGGGGTGCTCTGCTGGTCTGACTTCTCCCCATCCCCGGGGGTTCTGGGTGCGTACTCACCCCGTTCATCCGTCCACCTATCTTGTATCTGCAGCTCAGTACTTTTCCTACTGTCTCCAGCTACCCGCACAACCACCTTTCACAGTGACAGGTAGCTGGCCCGGACTGCTGAAGGTACAACTGGAGAAATTATTGTTTATGAAAATTATAAAAAATAGACCCAGCCGTTCTTATCTTGCTATTTAAAAATAATATTTTTGTGGTTCAGATAACTTTTTGCAGTTCTTATTATTTTGCCCCAGGGACTCCATAGCACTCAATTCTGGAAACAAGGGACTGGCCACCCACCTCTGACAACTGACTCAGCCCTTCACAGGAGTAAAATGCTTCCATGATTTACTGTAGAGGAAAAGTAAACTTTCATAAACCCTACAAAACAATTTCTTGTGAGGAGTAGAGATGCAGATATTTGAATTTCCTGAACAGTATCTTCGAAAGCAGTTATAAGCATTTGAAAAGACCCTGACCTAAACTGGTGCTTTACATACTGCCAGTATTTATGACTTAAGTCTTCAAGACTTGACTACAGAGCCAGTTTCCTTAATCTTATTAATTTTTTACCTTCCCCTTAAATACATTTCACTGCAGATACAAGTTTTCTATTGCAAGTACCACAAGCTCCCTTAATTTATACTTAAACATTTCCTGGCATGCATGGACACCATTCCACAACCACGATGCAGACAGTAAGTCAAACAACATTCAGCAGAACAAAGACAAAACAGTATTTTTTCAGCTTCTTTGGGCATGCCACTACCTTCAGAGGAAATATTAGCCGCTCTGAAAAGGGGAATTTCTTTCTGGGAAGCATCTAAGTGAAAATTGCTCTAAGGCTTGTTTGTCCAGGCTGGGAATAGCACTTTCCATTAAATTCACTAACAGTGAGACACACCATGGGAACTCTGTTTTACTTCTCTACTCTACAGCAATTGATAGCTTAGACCCTAAAACAGAAAGTTTGTTTAAAAAAGTGGTAATACAATATACTAACAGCACTGTCACCCAGTGTTTCCTTTTTGGATATCTCACTTTAGGGTAAATATGACAAACAGATCAATATGTTTTAAAATCTGTTGCATGTTCAAATATGTCAGTCTTGGAAGTATTTATCCCCCCATCCTCATAGAATGCCTACATATCTTATTCTTCACACACTTAAAAATCCAAACAACCACTTAAGTTTTTCTAAGACCATTTTGTTTCAATTTTCTTAGGAACTATTTGCTACAGACTCTAGAACACGACAGTGTACAATGCTTGCATGGTAAAATACAGCTCTCAGTAGAAAAATCCACTATTCCAGTCTCAAGAGTTGCTATGTTTATTTTTAATAACGGGCACATTCTTCCTTCTTTTGCAATTCACATAATCCAATTTTTGATCAATGCAAGTTACATGTCAGGATCTTGGAATTTCCTGTATAGTAATGAGCCCTATACCACGTTAATGGTGCTATATCCAAGAGGAAAAAGGAAAAGAACCACTCCATTATGTCTTCGAGCATAACAATGAAACACAGCAGGGAATAACTGCAATTTATCTGCACATGATGGAAGGAGGTAAGGAAATGTTCATGAAGGTTCCAATGCATGCAGCAGCATTTATATCTTTGGAAGCTACTCTTTGGCAAACGACTTGCTAGATCCATTCCCATCCCATCACCTACATTTCCTCAGCTCACCTCCAACTATCAGATTAAACATACAGAAAGATACATTGTAACAGTTAAACACGGCACAAGAACATTTTGTATAAAGCAGAGGATTAGTTTTATTTCCAGGCATGAGAAATTTAAGACCAAATTTCTCAGGAATACAACTCATATGGAAAAAGAAAATGCCATCAGCACGTGGCACCACTGTTTTGTCCTCTCCTCATACAGTTTATTGCACATATTTTTGTCAAGCGCAAACAGGACAGGGGTGAACAGCACAATGACAGACAATCTTAGACCTGCAAGACATATAAAGTGTTTCTAAAGACTAAGGAAAATTAATAGGAAATTACTCTATGACCCGTAAAAACTTCAGAAATTTTCATCACATCTGGAGCTCACAGTCAAAAATTGACAGTACCAAAGAGGAGTATAAATTTCATTAGGCACACCATTAAATGGCATAGTAGGAAAAATACGAGGCTTTGAACAAGCCACTTGAAGCACAATAGAAAGGTTAAGGCGTTACTGCAGGCTTTGTATCCAACCAGCTATGAAAAGGGCATCTTTGGGTCACTGGAGTTTTTCATATGGAGGAAATCTCTTCTTTACCTGAAATGTAAGAGACAACTTCATTATTCCTTTCCACGGAGAAAATTCACCAACTGAAGACCTGGTTGTTAACAATTATTTCCATTCACACTGAGAAATGGTCAAGAACTGTAGATAATTCATCTACACGCATGTCTGCTTGGCAGTGTCATTCCTGGTGTTACTGCAAGTAGTTTTAGTTACATTCTAAGCTGGTAGAACAACTATTTCACCAGGATGCTTTCACTGTTGTTAACAGCATCCAGTGATCAATCAAGTCAGCATATGTAGAGCTCCTCACTAGAATGTGAGGAGCTGACTGGAGCATTTTCAGTTTGCTCAGTTGGTAAAATAAAATGGATTTCCTTAGATAATCCCTGTTTTAAAATAAGATCTCTCTACTTTGGGAGTCAGTACTTCATTCTTTTTGCACTGTTCATACTAATTCATCCAAACCTCAAGTGAAAGAAACAGAAGGCAGAAAAAAGTTTAGTACATCCACCTTTAATGCTGGAAAAGTACATCTTAAAAACCAAAATTAACTGGCTGCTCTGCTTATGGGAATTTGTGCAGTGTTAGAGAGATATATCCCAACTCATATCAGATGGAATCTAATTCACAGCTCCTGTCTAGCGAAATTCCACTGGAGGCTTGAAATGCAGAGCACACAGGAGCAAGAACAGGACATGGAACACTTCCCTCAACACTATGGAATTCAAACAAGACCATGCAGAATAGTGTGTCTTGTGGCAGAACATTTCTAGCAAAAGAGAACAGATATTTGAGGATTATTATATGCTTTTACTTTATTAATCCATTCTGCTTCACAGAGAGAAGAACCTTATTCCAAAATTAATCCAATGAAATCAGATGCACCAAAGGTTAAAATAAATTATGTGCTATGCAGGTGTCATATTCCATTAGTAAGTTTAAAAACAACAGCTCTCACAAACTCTTTGGCCATGTTTGAACATACTACTTCCCTCTCCTCCTCGGCATAAATTTAACTACAGCTCTCTGGAAAATGCTTCACTGAAATGGATGGGGAAAGGCCTGATTCTTTTAGCAGGCACTTACGAGTCTAGAAGTTGGATCTCATCTCCAGGCTGTCCTTTCTGATTTCAACACACAGACCACGAAGCCAACTTTTTATATCCAAGACATCCACTTGTCCAGATAACTACAATTCAAGATCCCAAGAAACTGAATCACCCTATAGGATTTAGGGATCTGTATGGCCATTACCAAAATACACTGTTCTCTGTTTTAGTTCACTAATTATATGTTAACACCTCAACAGTGAAATTTTCCTAGGAAATCCTGCTTGACTGACTTAGCTAATTACAGGCCTCGACTTGAAGTAGGGCCAAGTCTACCTTTAGGTTCTGCTTGGTGCTTAAAAGAAGCTATAGACACATACATATGCTCCCAGTCTGACAACAACATGGTTCACATGAAGCTTTCTTTAAAACAGTGGAGCTTTGCTTCAATCTAAATGTCCAGGACCCTTTACAGACAGTATTTAACTGAGATGTAACATCAGCTGTTACTGTCTGTTGTACTGGACTTCTGTGAACAAAGAAATGCCAGCAAGGCAGTAGAGACAGGCAGATAAACGGACAAAAAACCTGAACAACCCAGGTAAAAAACTAAGTGTGCCTGATTCTTCAGTTACCAGCACAAAAACTAAAATCATGGGTGCTTGTTTCCACATTTCCTTCATTTGAACCTTCGACTCCAAAGGCTGCTGCTCTGGAGAAACCCCACAGCAACAAGGTACTTTCAGAACAACCCTTTATTTTTGCTGGCACTGTCAGAAAGCCCAGGAACTGCAATAACCACATTCCAGCAGCACAGCCCAGAGAGCAACCACCAGGCTCACCTGGGATTAAAGCTGCACACAAGCTGTCATTAAAAACATAATAAACCAGCCAGCTGTGAACTCAGGGTTAGTGCTATATATTGACAGGAGATAAAGAACATTCTAATCACTGTTCTCGCTCTGACTTCCCAGATGAATGAGGGCAACTGTAGGTTGCCTTGGAAATCAGGACAGGTCTTAGAAGACATGGTAGTAGGTTTGAGGAAAGGTTTAACAATTGTTCAAGATTAGGAAATCCACTTATGCTAGCTAACAAAAAACACCCTAGCCCTTTTTTTTTTTTACAATAAATGTTTTGTACTTCTTACAAACCCCTGAACACGGCACTACCTGACAGGATAGAAAGAAAAGTAACTATAAAGAATTCAGCTCAAGCTTTTCACGTATCCAGTCAAGACTAACATCCAAAACATGTTTTGTTGCAGCCTATAGACGTGTTTCTCCTGCAAAAGGGCTACAGCAGTTCTGATCACATGGTTTATGCTATTTTTCAATTTTTCTTGAAGCTTTAACACACCATACATCTACAATAAATACCAGCATAATAATAAATCAGATCATACTCACCTAGTCAGTAAATTGCAGCAGAGGACAGACATCCTTAAGGCCAGTGAAATCTAAGATACCAGATTGTTTCATTGCTTAATTGTGGCCCAAAGAGAGGGTTGAGTTGAGCCAGAATCGCAATCAGCCAACTGCAAGACAACCCCCAAACCCCAACAGAGAGCATATCAGCCAAATGACAAAGTTTATGGTAAGGGAAAGGCTTGTCCAAAGCACAAGGACTGGAAGAGAAGACCATTTTCAAGAAGGTCGAGTAACAAATACAAATTCTACTCAAGTTCAGCCACAGGGACCAGACACTGGCAATGAAGTTACGGCACCAAATCTTTCTGCAACTGAAATAAATTGCCCTGTTCAATTTAAAGCAACAGAAAACCACCTGACAGCACTTCCCTCATACTTTTCCTTTGACAGGAAAGACACACGAGACTCAGGTATCTCTGGGCTCAGAAGATAGTAACATAAAAGAGACAGACCATTTTTCAGTGCCTTTGAAGCATCCTTTAAACAAAAACCTCCAAGTACATCCTCTCTCTCTCATCTGCTTTTCAGTGCATGACAACCTGTCCTTGCAGACATGGTATATTTTCAGAGATTGAACAGAAGTGAATTTAAAACTGGCCCAGAGGTTAAGAAACAGGGACCTGCAACAAAAGACTACAATGCTAAAGGAACACACATCCCAAAAAAAAAAAAAAGAAGAAAAAAAAAAGACACAAAAAAAAAATCCCAGAAGAACAAACCCAGTATGAGAACAAACCCCAGACCCTGAGCAGAGCAGCCTTGTCATCGGAGCAGCGCACAAATTAACGCTGCAGAAGCCACAGCCAGAACTGAGAACAAGAGGAATGTAGTTTGTGGAAAACATCCAGGAAAGCTAAACAGAAATAAATATTCCACTGTTAAAAGATATATTTGCTTTGTAAATGTTACAAGAGTCAGAGAAAGCAATGGATGCTTCCATGGATTTAAGTCTATGTTAAATACTAACTATATAAACACATTTAGTGAACACACTGGCTCATCTGTCTGCTATTTCTAGAATGCTTTGTAAGGAGGAGAAAAAGCAGAGCAGCTTTGTAATGGGAGCTGCCACAAATGTACCAGAGTGCTTAGGCAGTCATGGAAAATTCCACACAAACCTTGATGCTCTGACCAGCAAACCAAGTGCAGGTCGACTGCAAAACGCCTGGAACAGCCACAGGCAAAAGATGTCGGTCAGACTTAAAGAAAACACATCAATCCTCTTAAAATTTACAAATATTTATTTGCAATGCCCCTTTCAGTTTTGCACAGAGTGGAACTCCAGTTAAAACAAGAAGCTGAGCCTACAGCAGCCCATCAGTCACACAAGCCTTGGAGTACATAGCACGCTCTACAGAGGAATTAAAACATCAGCAGGACACCTCTGAGAGCAGCCACGAACCTTTAGGTTGACACATTTCTACTTTGCTTTCCAAAGCAGTGACAACAATGTATTTTGAGATCATGTTAATCATTGTGTTAAATCTACTTAAGGGAAAAGCAAATTAGCTCTTAAAATTATCACGGAATTTATTTTGTGAGGGTTCATTTTCAAATACAACAGACAGATCGAAAGGTGCCAGAGCACTGTGCCATCTGCCTTCAGCATCCTGAAGTAACACAAGTGGGAGGAGGGTAGGAACACTAAAAGCCTGTTAAAGCACATTATTGTTTCTCACTGTACAGCAGGAAGGAACTCCACGCACAAACCTCTCACCTCTTGCTGCTTCCCAAGTTCAGGCCCAGCATGGTTGTGAATTCAATGAGCTGGGAACACATTCAGAATATCAACCTATGTAACCAGGCTTTAGGAAAAGCACTGTGCAGTTTTCAAAAGGCATTTGTTGAGGGCATGCTGGATACCTGAGCTCAGAGCCACAGTGGTATTAGGGCAACAGTACATTCCTCCTCCTGCTCAGTGAGGGCCTGGTAATTTAAAACAGTCTACGACTCCCTTGCATTCAAGATAAGTCATGGAAAATCTTTTCCCATGTTTTGCTTAAGCTATGCTGCTTTATACAATAGTCCCTTATGACAACACAAAACAAAATGCAGCATTCAGAGTAAAACAAACCTCTGTATCCAACGTGCAATGTTCCGGAGCTGCTAAAAGCAGCCACCCACAGGCCCTTAAATTCTACCAGATCCCACTTAGAACAGTTACTGTTAATTACCCAGCTCAGACAAGAAAATTAAAGTCCCTTCTGTTGTACCAGAAAAAATTTTTAAAAGGTCTTTCCACCATAACTGCCATCTGTCTGTGCTTGTGTTGCAAATTAAGGTCCTGCTATCTGTTTAAATGTCAATTTGGGCATCCATATTTTAATCCTGTTAGAATCAGTAGCAAATAATACCATTTTCCAAGCACCTTGCCCTCTGTTAGGACATCATGGTACTGTTCAGGAACTGCTTTGTAAACAGCAAAACAGATGTAGACTTTGACAGTACCTCACAATATGGTGCAACCTGTAATTTCTGCAGCAGTAGCTCCTTAGACTTTGCCTTCTATTTTATCAGGTTCCTGAGGGCTGTATATTCTCCTTCAAAAGGCCATTAGGAGCAGAATTCATACACAAATTGGGCACTTACCCATGCAAAGATCTTCTATAGAACAACCAAATTAACACTATGTAATCAATATGGTTATTCAAAATTACTACTATTAAATCTAAACACAGAAGAAACAGTTTTGAGCTGAAACATGACTGACTTGAAGTTTTGTTAGCACAAATTCAGTTTGATGAAAATCAATTTGTCAATCAAGTGGTGTTTAATGAAGAAAGGAGATTGGTTTTTCCTATTTTTCAATTGGAAGGGTAACTCAAAGACCATGAAAGTAGGTCCAGCAGAGTTCTAAACACTACAAAGAAGTAATAATAGCACCAGCCACTTGTTAAGGACACACAAATACAGAAGACCATACCTGGGACAAGAAGAACTGTTCTAATCCTAATATATCTAATGAAGAATCCTCAGAAACCAGCCTCTGAGCTTCCTTCAAGACTGGTATGAAAAAAAAAGTGTCTTTCTTTGGTCACCAAAATTAGTGTCTGAAATGTTTTCAATGCCTGCTCTCCAAAAAGGGGGGATATGGGAAAAACAAACTTCCATATGTTTGAATAAAACAGAGGAAAGAAAGGGTGGACCAGATGATCTTTCAAAATCCTTTCCAACAAAGGCTGTTCTACAGCTTTATACAGAATAAATGAATAAAAAAATAAAGACTATGTGATGAGGCAAGTTCTATCTTGGAACATGAGAAGGAAAATCTGCTTTTTGTTGCATTCTGGCAAGCAGACACTACAAATGGCATTTATGTGGTTGGGTACAACTACCGAAGGCTTAAAACATCCTAATTTTTTGCTAATTCTTTTTTTGATGTATAATTGGAGAAAGCCAAAGGGAATTCAGAGAACAAGTTAGAGCCTACAAAATTACCAAATAATTCCTTCACTGGACATGCAAGAACAGCTTATAAAACATGTTAATGATGGTAGGATTTGTAATGGGTCTGTTTAGATACAAAATCCACTAGTTACAAGTGAACTATCACTGTACAATTGAAGAGTTCACAGCACTCAGCCAAAATGTGATAAATTCTACATCAAATACATTCCACATCATAATGCAGAGGATGCTACAGATGCACTGAGACCTCCAGATTTCAATCCCAAATTCATGCTGATTCCACTGCAAAGCTCTTCTAAAGTGTCTATACCCACTCAACAAGACTTTATTTTAAAACTGTCATGGATATCAAACACAGAAGAGTTAACCAATAGATTTCTTAAGACTTCACCTGTCAAATGCTCTGAGTAAGGAAACAAATCTTAAAAAGACCTCACCTGTATAAAACCTGAGTATTACATTATTAGACTAAACCAAACCTTTGTAAGCCTGAACCCAACCTGGAACCAAACAGGCCTCTCCTGGAACATGCCAATACTAAAAACATGGCATTTGATTGTCAGTTCAGAATGAGTCTTGAGATTAGATATGCATTTCTCTAAATATGAATATTAAGTTTCTTTGAGTAGCATAAATAATTACTAAAGAGTTCAGGAAAGTACAGATACTGAGGTTCAAATGGGACTCTAAACAATGATTTTTATTACAAGTTAACACTTAAGACTGAACCAGACTTTTACCAATTTACTTTCCATAAAAAAATCTTTCTCAGTTATTTCTGTATAGCACTTTCTTTTACAAACTAAGTCTCTAGACTAATTTTGAAAAAAGGGAGAAAACAAGAACACTTTCTCTTGCAGACTCCAGCTACAGCTCACCTCCTGATAAATAACATGATATGAGGAGCTCTCAGCAAGTCACTTTGTTATTGCTACTAAATCTCCTAGAGAAAAGAGGCACCCTCAAAATATACTGTGCACTTAAGTAGAAATGGTCTTAATATATCAAAGTACCACTAAAAAAAAAAAAACATGCAGAAGTTTTTCCACCCACCACTCTGCCACATTGCCAGAATAAATTCAACCAAACTAAAGGCAAAACTCTTCAGTGGGTTTGAATTAGTAACACCTCAGAAATCAGTATAAGTCATAAAGAGGGAAAAAGGCAAAAGAACCGTCTGTGAATCAGAAAATCCTAGAACTGAGCAACTGCCATTCTACTTGTGAGTAAATGAGGCGGTCAACTGGAGAGGAGGAATCTCGAGTCCTCACAGCACAGTTTACAGTTATGTCAGAGGACAACAAAAGGAATTCAGGTCCATTTTAATTCAGTGCTTTCCAATGGGAAAATGTTTCCTTCAGCACATTGCAGGGCTTTAGAACTAAGAATTCTAAGAGCTGTCAAAGAACACTATGTCTCTAAATCTCTGTGACACATTCAAAAAGCTTCTTCCTGAAAGTTCTGAGGCTATAAAAAAAGGAACTTTTGATTGCATCAGGACTGGGTCTTGGTTAGGAGGCAAGGCAGTATTTATACTTACAACAGGTAACAGCAAACAGCACATGTCACCNGAGAAACAGCTGATCAGGTGTCATGTTATGACTGACCACAAGATACATCAGAAAAAAAATCCCACCAAACAAGAACAACTTTAACTTCGATCATATGAAAGATGACTCAACATGAGTGTTCTGACTTCTTCCAGCTGAGTAAACTGCAGACTCTACAGAAGGCCTGACACAGCTCTGGAAACAGAAATGCACAACTATATTTAACAAAAATCACTGTGAAGAGGAGCAAAATCTGATTCAGTCAAGTCTCCTTGCTCCATTTCACAGCCAAGGCTGCCAGTACAGTAAACCACTGGAACTGGGTATTACTGTACACAATAAACACTTCCTTCATTTGCAGAATTCTATTTACAGCAAATTTCAGCATCAGGGTTTTACAAATTGAACACAAAATAGAATCTTAAAGCCACGTGAAATGATCTGCAGTGTAAGATTTTCCTTTCTTGCTGAAAGAGAACTGTGTCAGAAACCACAGTGAAGCTGAAAAGAAGGAAGAACAAAGCTCTTGAAACTGAACATGGTAAAACAAGCTACACACACAGATGGTTTTGAAATGGGAGGAAAGGAAATGAGATTTTCTAAGAGTGATCTCTGCAGCTCATGGAACTCAGTGGCAAAGTGGAGGGTTGTTTGGGTTTTTTTTTCCTTTTTAAGTTATAAAAAACAATTTCCCTCTATGTATTTACTCCCCCAACTGAGTAAAAAAAACTTACGGTAGCTCAGTAACTTCCAACCCTTTTGTGAGATAATAACTTCAATACTTTACACCTAACAATACACATCCACTTTGTCAACTTTCAAACAAATGCTACAAAGCCAACACAACCTGGATTAAGCTATATTGGAATTCTTAGGTCAGTTAAAGTTTACACTAACTTCTTCTGTAAGAAAAAGAACAATCCTGCTCAGAAATAGGTTTTGCTTGCTAATTTATTTTTTTTTAAGAAGGTGGGAAGTGAACAGACTACAAAGTGTTGCTGTAAAATCAGAACACAGCAGTGCTCTGTTCATACTTGTAAAACAATCACATTTTAGAATAATGATAGAACATCTGCAGGTGACCCATGTATTTTCCATCCTTTCATGCCTGGAAGACACATTTCCAAGGTATTTCTGAGGACAGACAAGTTTCCAGGCATGAAATGCTTAAAAGTGAGACAGTAAATACCAGATCTTGAGGAATATTCCTCTGGGTTTAGGCAAAAAACTGAGAGAAAAGATAGTTGGTACCTGTGGAGGAGAGGGTGTGTCAGAGAGAGGAAGAGAGGTTAAGAAGTCATTATCTCCTAGAGAAAAGAGAAAGACAAAAACTTGTCTGCTTTTTAAGCTGAGCAGCCACAATCACTGCAGGAAAGCCCTCTGCCTCGATGTCCCAGTGTTGTCCTCAGCCACAAGGGCACCAGCACACACTGAACACAGAACTGAGGTCTCCTACAGCAACTTTTCCAGTCTCACCCAGCGTGAAACTAGAGGATGGTGCAGTAAGTTAGGAAAGGTCAAGTGAAGAAAGAAAGAGGAAATTACTGCTCGAATACCACCTGTCTAACAAAGAACCTCCTTCACACAGGACGCTCTGTCTGCAGAGGCGTCACAGGATGGTTTGAGTCAGAAGGGACCTTAAAAACCACGTCATTTGGAATGAGCATGCCCTGCCATGGGCACGGACACCTTCCACTACCCCAGGCTGCCCCACGCCCCGTCCCGTCTGGCCTCCAACACCCCCAGGGCCTGGGCAGCCACAGCCTCCCAGCGCCACCCGTGCCAGGCCCTCAGGGGAGAGCCCAACCCCGCTCGGAGCACCGCTCGGGCCGGGCCCTCCGCCTCGGCCGGGCTCCCACCACCCCGCCCAGCACGCACCCCGGACACTCACCCGCGGTTGGGGCCCTTGGGGACGAGCCAGGGCAGGACGGCGCCGACCACCCCCCAGAAAACGCTCATGACGATGAGGGGCACGGCGAGTCCTCCGTACGCCATGGCGGCCTCCGAGGCACCGCCGGCCCCACCCCGCCAATCAGCGCCCGTTACGTCAGCGCCGCCGCGGCGCGGCATTGACCGCCCGTCCCACCCACGAGACCCGGCGCGGCCGTTCCGCGTGTGGGAAGGGCTGTGCCCCCCAAAAAGAGCGCTGTGGGTGTTCCAGAGCCCAGAACAGCGAGATGATGCCCGGCCCCGCGTCACCCCACATCGCTGCCCTGCTTGTTACCCACAGGGTGGTGAAACACCTCCCTTCCCCGCTCATGACCGCAGATCCCAGGAGAAACGCGCTGCTGGGTCAGGCAGATTGGCCATTCACAGATCTTGAGGAATATTCCTCTGGGTTTAGATAAGCTACTGAGAGAAAAGACAGTTGGTACCTGTGGAGTAGAGGGTGCGTCAAGAGAGAGGAAGAGAGGTTAAGAAGTCATTATCTCCTAGAGAAAAGAGAAAGACCCAGCAGGAAGTTGGTGATCTTGGAGGTCTCTCCCAACCCAGTTGCCTCTACGATTCTATGAAACTGGGAACATGGGGCAGGGTCGCCATGAAAAGTCCCAGCAGCAAAGGAATTCCATGGACTTCCTAAAGCACCAACCCAAGGCAAAGGTCTCCGGTATTAAGCAGCATGAACTGGAGGGATGAAACTTCTGAGCCTGCATGAGAAGACCATTCATAGCCCAACAAAGCTTATGAACGACTTCCCAAGCGCAAATGCAATTTTTCCTCAATTCACAGCATCCTGTTTTCCATTCTGGTGGTGTTCAGGCAGATTAATTTCTTTCTCTGTCTCAGTAATGAGGGCCACTCATTGAGACAGTGAAATCTCTTAACACAGAGCTGTTTTCAACACACCACAGCAGTTCTCAATTATTTAGGTATAAAGTGCTAAAAAGATCTTCCTCTTACTGAAGAGTTCATGCAACAGTCCCAGCAGTACTGAGGCTGCTTCACCTTATCCTTCTCAAACCAGTCAGCTCTACCTTATGGGCACAGGTGACAAACCCCCCTATCCTGAAGCTCTACCATTAATATAAGGCCTGAAGAGATAAAACAGCAAATTCAGTGTCTGTACTTGGCCACAACAAGCCTGGTAAACCTATAAAATGTAATCTTTTACTGTCAAATTCATAAGACAGTTGAAAAATAATTTAAGAGGATTAGGGATGTATAGCCAGTAATAGCTTACTTCAAAAGTCCAATAAAATATTAAATATATACAATGCACAGAACTAATACGTTAATTTAAAAACACGACCATATCTAAGGAAGTGTCTGTGGAAGAGACCAAAGTACAACAGCTGTTAGATACATGTTTTCAGGATTGCACTGTTCTTTCTAAGGTTGCTTTATGGGGATAAGGGCTTTAGTTTTATTAAAAGGAAAAGCAGGTATAAAAAGCTTTTTAATTTAGTGGGAGTATTTTTTTACATAGTCAAAATGAGAAGGAATTTTTAAAGGCTGAGCCAGACACACCGAGTCAAGACTTTCTAAATGAGAAGAAACACAATAGATTGGGTTTTAGCAGTTCTTTAATGGTGTCAAAGAACCACCTATTCTTGCATCTTTTCGATTGTTTCCTCCTTGTATTTGCCCTTCTCCTTCCCAACCTGGCGGGATTTTGCTTTGCGCTCCAAGATCTTCTTCCGGTCCTTGTCCAGCTTTAGCCTGGTGATCACCACCTGCAGAGACGACAAGGAATTCACTGTCCCTGCAGAGTTAAGGAGAGCTGATCCCACCACCACAAAGGAAACAAAGTACCACAGTGACTATAAAGACACTTCAAAGAACATCAGCTATTAAACAGCTGTGATTATCAAGTATGACTGACACATAAAGGGTAAATTGTGCCGACCCTTCTCTGCCACAGCCTTGATGGGATTGCAGACAAAGCGGCAGCAAACTGAAGTTCTGATTTCTAGCCCAAAAGGAGCCTTCAGTGTTTTTCTTGAATCATAGAATCAAGAAATAAATGTGCTGGTATAACTGAAAGCACTACTTAAAAAATACAACTGACAAACAAATCCTAGAAATCCCATACAGGTGGCAGCAGGGCTGAACACTCCTCTTCAGCTCCTTGTGTATTTAGGTCTCTCTTAATTTCCACCTCTTTACCCAGCAGAGGTACAAACTGTTCACACAACCCACTGCAAGTCTGTAACAAGACATTCCTTGCTCCTTTTACATTAATAACCAGAAGCTTTATGCAAAGCTTTATCAAAGTAGGTTCTCAATTACTGAAAACTTTCCCAGAAATAAAGAACCAGAATTCAATTTTTCTTGCTGCTATTCACCAGACAAATATGTGCACTGGCTCCACCACAATGTCACCTTGTCCTTCAGATGTTGTTGCTGCACACAAGTTGTGATGTTGTTTTAGAGTAATTTTGCTCTCCCTCTGCTGAACACACCACCATTTACAGCAGAAAACCTGTTACAACTGGATTTCTTCCACCAACACTTCCGTCTGTGTGCCCACATGGCAAGGCTGAAGCAACTAAATTAATCTGCATCAAACCAGGTTTTGGCGAGTGGTTCTGCTTAGTTCGAAATGTTTCCTGTTATGATCTAAACAGGCTTTACCTGGTTTTCACTGACTCTAAACACTTCAGGCTAAAACCAGATTCAAAAGAATTTAGTCCACAATAGCCCACAAGAACAAATCCTGATGCTGAGCATCTATTTAAACATTTTTAAGACCACGTCAGCCAATGAAAATGCCGCAGCAAAGATGAAGGATCAATCTAAATGATCTGGTCTGTGGTTTAAAACCATCAAACTCTTCAAAGTATTTCAGTAAGACTCTGAAGTCTCTAGCAGTTTCCTAGTCTGAGAATCAAGAGGTACTGGTTTCAATTGACTTCTCTATTCATGACACTGTAACATTTAATATATTTAATTTTGGTTTAGGTTTATTAGCCACTCAATGCTGCAGCACCTTCATTTGCTAGTCACAGCATCACAGGATGGTTTGGGTTGGAAGGGACCTTAAAGATCATCTTGTTCCACTCCCTGCCATGGGCAGGGACACCTTCCACTAGACCAGGTTGCTCCAAGCCCTGTCCAATCTGGCCTGGAACACTTCCAGGGATGGGGCAGCCCTGGGCAACCTGTGTCAGGGCCTCACCACCCTCACAGCCAGGTATTGCTTACCAGTATCTAAACTAAAGCCTACTGTCAGTTTGAAGCCATTCCCCCTTGTCCTGTCACTCCAAACCCTTGTAAACAGTCTTCCTCCATCACTCTTGTAGGCCCCTTTCAGGTACAATTAGGTCACTCCAAAGTCTTCTCCTCTGCAGGCTGAACAATCCCAACTCTCTCAGCCTTTCCTCACAGCAGAGCTGCTCCAGCCCCCTGATCATCTCAGTGCCTCCTCTGCACTCGCTCCAACAGCTCCATGTCTCTCCTGTGCTGTTCCCCAGGGCTGGAGGCAGCTCTGCAGGTGGGGTCTCACCTGAGCAGGGCAGAGGGGCAGAATCCCCCTCACCTGCTGCCCATGCTGTGGGATCAGCCCAGGACACACGTTTCTGGGATACGTCATGTCCAGCCTCCCACCCACCAGCACCCCCAGGTCCTTCTCCCCAAGTCTGCTGTCTGCTCCTCCCCAGCCTGGGCTGATCCCAGGGGTTGCCCCAGGTGCAGCACCAGCACTTGGTAACAAGTTCTACTCATCCCATGTCCTCAGGTGCCCCCCAGCCCTGCTCACACACGGCAGCTCCCAGTACCTTGCTGGGGTGGATGCCCACATGGACAGTGGTGCCGTTGGCCTTCTCCCGCTGCACGCGCTCGATGTAGATGACGTACTTCTTCCTGTACACCTGGACCACCTTCCCAATCTGCTGCCCTTTGTAGTGACCCCGGACAACCTAAGCACCAACACAGGGAACACATTGCCACATGCTTCAAAAACACCCCCTGAACAACCACCAGGCCTTGTAAACAACTACTGCATTATCCTGCAGGACACTGGAGATGCTCAGCTTGAAATCCCAACTCCGGTCTTTGCACAAAGGCATCGGTGACCTGAAAATTTCTGCGTCACTAAAGTAGAAAATATAATAGATCAGAACCTGCTTCCCACTCATTTTCCCTGCAGTAAACCCTGATGAAGAAGCTCTGTAAATTCTCAGCCATAAGGCTTCAACTTGAACAGTTTTCATCATAATTTTTCAATTACCATTGCATTTTATACAAAAAAGCCACTTAACTTGATTTACAAACCAATTTTTTAAATATCACAGGCAGCAAGCAGTCTATAAGAAATGAAACAATTTTGTTTTGTGCTTTAGTATATAAATCTCTTAATCCAGCACAATAGTGCATGTAACTGAAGTGCAGGAACACTGCCAGCATACTTGTATTCCTTGTATATTCTCTGTCAGTGATGTGAATTTAAGAAAACAAAATATGCTTGACAGAAGGTCAAGTCATGACTAGATTATCTTGGATTATTTCTGCCAAGACTCCAAAGCTCCAGCACTGATGTGAATGCGTCCCATTCTTCCCTTTTGCTGCAGATGAAAACAGAATCACTGAGCCTGAAAAAGACCTCTGAGACCATCAAGTCCAACCTGCCACCCATCCCCACCTTGTCACCCAGCCCAAAGCACCACATCCAGTCATTCCTTAACCCCTCCAGGGACGGGGACTCCACCACCCCCCGGGGCAGCCCCTTCCGATGCCTGACAACCCTTTCCATGGGGAAATCCCTCCTGCCGACGAAACCCAGCCCGGATTTCCCGTGTGGCAGCACAGCGGGGGCAGTGAGGCACCTGGACCTCGTCGTCCTTGCGGATGGGCATGGAGCGCACGTTGTACTTCTGCCGCAGCTCCTTGGACAGCGGCGAGGACATGATCTTCCTGCGGATGTGGGACGGCGCGTTGAAGTGCCGCTTGCGGTTCTTGCTGCGGTCCGAGGTTACAAACGGGTTGAACTTCATTTTGCCTGCGGAGAGAGGAGCAGCAGCTTGGGAGGCGCTCAGAACTCACATCACTTCACCGCCCGCCCCCAGGGCACAAAAAAGCACTTTAAACTACTTTTTAACCCACTCACTGGTTATATAGACCCTCACAGCCTGGACCCCAAGGAAGGTTTAAGCGTCTTCCCTGACTGACGCCTGTGACACAGCTGCACATCACACCGTTCCGCCGATCCAAACTCCCCGTCCCCACCACCCTCACTTATCAGCTCTGTGTACATTCCGGGCTCGAGGAGGGACCTCGAACCGCTCCGGTGTCCCCACTAAAGCGCCTCACCAGAGTGCACAGGGAACACACCTGCAAACCCGAGACACTTCTGCCTTTTCCTAAATTCTAGCACCTGTACTACAGGATTGCCTGTCAGAGTACCATTTATCCCGATGAGATAGCATGATTTAAATTAAATGGTAAATTAAGTAAAAGGACAAATTAAATCAAAAGATGCTTTTGCTCAGCTCCACAACTTCCAACTGTACACAGCGGCACCTCCCGTGTGGGCTGGGCCGTATTAGTTTAACAACTCATATCCAAATCACAGATCGAAGGAGTCAGAACTCTCCACGGAGCCCGAGCTCTGCCCGACACACCCGCCCCACAACTGCGGGATACCCCAGCGTCCCGCGCCCCTTCCCGCATCCCACCCCGGTCCCCCGCAGAGCGCTGTGCTTGGCCCCGGGCGGGGATGGCCGGGGATGGCCCGGGATGGTCCCGATGGCTCCGGATAGTCCGAGATGATCCCGGCGCCCCCTCACCCGCTGCCTCCGCCGCGCCGCCCGCCCGGAAAAAGAGCCACCCGCACTTCCGCTTCCGGCAGCGGCTTCTCGCGAGACCGCCCGCGCCGGCCGGGGCAGAGAGCGCCCCCTGGCGGGACGGAGGGACAGGCGGGATACACCGGGATAGAGCCGGGATAATTCTGGAAGAGACTGGGATAGAGCCGGGGTAATGCTGGGAGAGACTGGGGATAGAGCTGGGATAATGCTGGGAGAGATCGGGATAGACCCAGGATAATGCTGGGATAATTCTGGGATAGAACCAGAATAATGCTGAGATAGACTAGGATAATCCTGGGATAATTCTGGGATAGACTGGTGATAGATCTGGGATAGACCGAGATAATTCTGGGACAGACCTGGGACAGAGCCGGGCTAATCCTGGGATAATTCTGGGATAGACCTGGGATAATGCTGGAATAATTCTGGGATAGACCAGGATAGAGCCAGAATAATGCTAAAATAGACTAGGATAATCCTGGGATAATTCTGGGATAGACTGGTGATGGATCTGGGATAGACCCAGAATAGAACCAGGATAGACCCGGGATAAAGCTCAGATATACTGGGATAGAGCTGGGATAGACACAGGATAAAACCAGGATAGACCCGGGACAGACCTGGGCATGATGCCCCCGGGACTCACCTGGGGACCATCCCTGGTGCCGACCTTGACATCATCCCCCACTGTCCCCCTGGCACCACCCTCTGGAGCCCCCCTGGGACCACCCTGGGCATCCCCTCCTGCCCCTCAGAGCTATTCAGCAGCAGGTAATTCGCTCCTGTCCAGCCCCTCCCCGAACATGGATTAAAACAGGAATTCCCCACTGGTGCCAGCCCAGCCCAGCTCCCTCAGCCCCACGGGTCACCAGTCCCGGGGGCTTCTGCCCTGTGCCCCATCACCTCAGCCCTGCCTTCACGAACCTCCACCATCCACCCCCCCCTTCCAGGTAGATGTGGTTCTATTTTCAGAGCAAAGATTAATTTATTCTCAAGGAAAACTGGTAAAAGTGAACCAGCAGCTGGGTGAGACACAGCACAGAGCCTTGGTTGGGTTTGGACTTAGAGGCTGGAGAAGTTCTGAAGTGTTGGTTTCAGCAGGCTGAGATGTGGACAAACACCTTGCCCAGAGCATTTGCTCATCGTTTATAGAGCAAGGAACCTTCAGCACCATTCCATCCCTTCTGGAAGTCTGCGTTCCAACCACTGGAAGTGGGCAGGATCTCTTCCTTCACAAGGATGCTGCACAGCTGACACCAGCACCAGTCAGCAACACCAGGATCATGTAAAGGGAACCGGTTCCTGAAGATGGTGCAGAAAGCTCGAGCCCAAAGTCACTGTGTTGCAACCCTTTACTATTTAATCTTTAATAATTGCCTCAGACACTTATTTCTAAATATGTATGAATCAAGGCTAAAAGGACATTAAAGGAGGGGGGGGGGGGGGGACAGACAAAACCATGGCTATTTCACATACCAAGGGGCACAGTGAGTTAAGCCAAACCCAGCAAGTCCCAAGCAGAGTCCACTCACCTTTCATTAAAAACAGGGAGGTTATGACACTCGGTACTGTACAAAACCAAGCACTGAATGTCCAGAGATGACTCAGGCCCTATTACAAAAGAGCCTTGTGATAACTTTCACCACAGTGACCTGGCTTACAGTGATTTCACCGTGTGATAATGCACAGTTCACTGAAATCATAATTAAAAGCAAAATAAGAAAGCCCCTTCAGATTGATTTTGCAATAGTAGTGCAACAAGAAGCCAATCAAAACATGTAAGAGTTTTATTTTCATTCATAGAACTAAAAGGACTAATATTTTATTAACAATGTTGTAAATTAAAAGACAAATGCCAGAACTCCTTAACAGTCTCCACTGTAGAAATGCAAAGGACTTGTGCTTTGAACATCACTGTAACACACTGCAGGGCTGAGTCCTGCTCTTCTTCACCTTAGAGGGGAAACACCTCACTGACATCCTCAACCTGCAACTTCAAACGACTGTTCCAAAGCAGAGACTCGTCACAGTCACTGTCAGCCCCAACAGTCTGTGTGCCACACAAAAAAAAGAGTAACTTTAAATGAGAAATATTCAGGAACTGATGACAGACGTGGCCATCAAACTGCAGATTTCACCTTTTACAGCACAGCAGCTGAATGCAAGTATTTTAAATCAGATCAAATATTCACAAATGCATCTCTTCGGATTTTTCATACCCTATTTCCATTTTTTCTTTTAAAATCATCCTCAGAAGTTCAAACACTGCATAGAATACACCTAAGCACACCTTCCCTAGAGATAAAAGTCTTAACTCCACCATTGCAAAGCATCCTATGCCTCAAGTTCTCACTGTAGAATGGAGTCTAGAATTAGAGGGAATTTAAACAAAATTAACTTAAACTGGAAGTTCCAAATATCTTACTTCCTGAAAGGTTGTCTTTCTTGGAAACACAAATACTTGTGTCAAAACACTGACTTGAAAGAGTAAGGTCAGGAATAGGGACTATTCCTAAAATAGGAATTTTAGGAATAGGACTAGGGAATATTCCTAAAACTATGGTCAATGGTTTCCTTTCACTGTGAAAATTGTTTCTGTTTGCAATTATGTTTAAAAGCATAACTAAGCTCATTTTGTCTCTAGAAAGTTGAAAATAAAAGACATGTACACAGGTGCAGTAACTGCTTCATTTTCACATTTGGAGAGATGAAGAGCAGATTCTTCTGTAAACACAAGATGCAGTACCATGGTGTGACCCATGTCTGAAGGGCATGCTCATCACAACTTCCAACAGCCCCAGAGGGTGGCCTTGGCTTGGCAGCACTCAAAGGCTGAAACCTGGTTGAGAGAACCAAGGTACAGACTGTTTCTTCAGTTGACTTCTGACAGAACTTGAGTACAGTTTGGTTTCCACATCTAACAAAAGACCCTGTGATTTATGAGGTTGTTGCAGGGGATAATTTGGCAGAGAAAGCAGGCACACTATTTTCCCCCCCAAAAAAAATAAAAAGGCCAAACAATTTCACTAGTTGGCTTTAGAGAACTGGCCTGGACTGCACAGGAGGCAGTTTAATGCAAACAGAGAATGGGAGGAAGGACAGAAATAACACACCAGGGGACACACGGAATCTCCAACCAGCCTCACTTGTTTATGTCTAAGAAATTGTACCAGGGAAGAAATTTCAGAAAAGAACTGTACAATCCCCTGCATTGCAAAGATCTCCCCTGGCCCAGCTCAGGAGAAAAATGAACTGCTCAGATATTAAAATCTCATCTTTGCAATCCACTGAGTTCACAAGCTGTGAGCAAAGACTCACCAAATCCAAAAGGAAAAACCAGGACATTTTTGGCTGGAAATTTCAGTTCGTCACAGTGGATTAGAGGGAATCCTTCAGGCAGCAAGAGAATCAATTGCCATGACATATACAACACCTGGGGAGACTGTTACCACTCAAGGAACATTGATGAGGTCATGGAAAAAGCACTGAGGGGCACTTGGTCTGATTTTGGTGAACTCATGTCCACCACGACATGCAAGTCACACCTGGCAGTAGTTTCCCCCTCACACTTCCATTTATAGGAGACCCCAAAGACAAGGCTTGAAGGAATGGACAGGGAAGCTCAGGTACCATTTGAAGCAATAAAACAAAACTCCAGGCAAGGAGTTTTGCAGCCTCTGTGAATGCTGCCCTGCTACTGCTGTACCTGTGGGAGAGCAGTGTCAGCCCAGGGCTCAGAAAAGATCACTGGCTGAGATTTGAAGGAAAAGGGAGGCACCTTAAATCCTGAAAAGTCAGACTTCCTGTTTGACAGGTGTATTGAATACACACACACAAAGCAAGAAAGGAAGCTGTGCTCATCCACCCAGAAGGCTGCACCATTTTTCTGAGCACAGAGAATATACAATGTCTTTTCAAAAAAACAACAATAATAAAGCAGAAGTGCAGAATCCAGACTGTTGAGTGGTCTGCATTTAAAAACATAAGAAAAAAAGAAAAGCTTATGCTGTAAAGATAACAATTCCCTTTCAAAGCAAAGGCCACATAAAACTGTGTTGCTCAGTTTGGTTTTTACTCCATGCCACCTGTAAACACAAGACTGGATATTCAGTTTCTGGGAAGAAATGAAACCACTTTTACATCCAAAGTAAAAGAAATGCCCTCCACTGCTGGGACCACAGGTTACCCAGGAAAAGGTAGCTGGGGGAAGGCTTCCTCTTCTTGTTTGTTCACTTCATTAAAAGGTTGTATCTGAACAACTGAGCTTTCAATAAAAGCACAAAACATTTCCTGATATTATTTCTGCCCTCTGTCTCTCAAGTTTGCTGTGGGGACTAACACTTTCCATTCCTCACCAACAGATACATCACCTTTTTGGCACCATGGGTGGAATTTCTTCCTAATGTATAATTTTGCCCTATACAAAAGTCGATTGTCTAATCATGCAAATTCAACAGAACTCCAAAAAGTGCCACAAGACAGTCCAACTCTACTACCTAGTTTGTACACTGCCATAGGAACCCCCCAGAGAACAGACTGTCATCCTTAGAGCTGATGGTGTATTTCACATACTGCATTTCAACCTCTCTTTTTGGGGGGAGGGAGTTGAAATCCACACCCTGATTCCACTGATTTTTCCCTCTCAGAGCCCTGAAATGCATGGAGATTTCTTTGATTTGTTGAAGACATCTTCACTGAACAGCCTGATTAGAGAAAAACATACTGATTCAATCAAATAGAAAATAAAGACAAAAACAGGTAGTGGTAGATTTCTCAGTCGTTGCTCCTGTCCTTGGAGACGAGGGTAGAGTTTCACTACTACTGCATTTTCCCCAGCTGGATCTTCTTCCAGGCTTCTGATGCTGTGAAAATGCAGGAGTCAAGGATCCCAGCTACAGTAAATGTTCCTCCAATGATGGCACATATCTGAAATTACAGGGAAAACACGTTTGTCAGAGGTGAGGGGAACTTTAACACTGCTTAAACTGGGGGCAGGATCCTCCCGCTGGAGTATTTTCTGGAAGCACAGTAAGAACTGGGTAGCAGTACTGGGGATGGAATAACATGACAGTCATTCAGAAAAACCATTCCCCACAGTGGAATAAATTAGTGCTATCCTGAACTCATTATAACCTGAGCCAAACATAAATCCCAGCTCCTACAGCAAGAATTCTCTTCCTTTCCAGGCTAAACTCCACCTAACTCAGCTTTCTAGAAGCTCTGTGTTGTTCATATCTTCCTATTACTGTTTTCTATTATACACACCACAGCATTGTAGTCTTTTCCCTATTTCACAAGATACAGCATTTGCAAAAAGGCAAAAGACACTTAAATAGCACGTGAAGGGCAGTGACTAAGAGAGAAACCCAGCTCCCAGAGGCATCCACAGCTCAGCCTGTCTAACACTTTCCATGACAAGGGCTGCTCACAGCAGTCAATTTAACTCCTTGTGGGCCAAAGTTTTCCACACAAGATGTCTTGAGTTGAATTATTTAAACAGCAGTAAAAACACAAGCATTTTCAAGAAGAGAGATGGGGAGAAAATTAATCTCTTGATTAGCATACAGCCCACCTCACTTCTTAAGTGCTAGAAAAACACAGAAATATTCTGACACATCAAACCAAAGACACCAAGGTTTGGAGCAGCAAAAATGAGGGGGGCACCAGTGACATGCTTTGCAAAACATTGCTCCAATTTGCTTATCTATGAAATGGGGACAATGCCAAACTTGCCTCTCAGGGAAACTGAGGGAAAATGCCTTTCAAGGGTTCAATACCACAACAACTGCAGACTCAGAGTTTTTGTGGAAACAGAATCACAGAACCATTTAGGTTGGAAAAGACCAGCAATACAGAATATTTCTCTGATACCCTGCTACACTGGCTCACTGGTTTGGGACTCCTCTCTTTCTCTTGGCTTCTAGTTCATGGCAAAATCCCCATTTCTTGCTGGGCAGGCCCTTGTCAGGAGATAAGCTCCATATCTTGTGCCCTTCCCACTGACCTGGTCTTGTTATTCTCAGAACCACCTAATCCTACACAATGTATGAGACCAAATTAAAAGAGCATCACAGTTATGAAGTAAAAAATGTGGGAGATATGAAATGCCAGGTCCTGTGTAATTGGTTGTGAACATTAGGTTATGTTATGGTGCATCATGCTTTCCATGAGACCATTGCCCAGTGCAGTGCCCAGGCTGAGGTGGCACTCGGGGAGTTTTTTCCCCAGCCTGTGGTATTTGACTGCTTCCTCCTTAGGAGCAGATGGTCTGTATCAACTCAGGCTTGAGCATAAGTCATATGTTTTTGTATCAAAAATTGTGTGGAGAGCAGGACCAGGGCAGTGATTGTTCTTCTGTGCTAGGCACTGCTGAGGCACCTCCAGTGCTGTGACCAGTTCTGGGACCCTGAATTCAGGAAAGACATTGAGGGGCTGGAGCATGTCCAGGGAAGGGAAGAGAGGTGGGAAAGGGTCTGGAGAGTCAGTCATGTGAGGAGTGCCTGAGGGACCTGTGAGGGCTCAGCCTGGAGAAAAGGAGGCTCAGGGGGGACCTTCTCACTCTCTGCAAATCCCTGACAGGAGCGGGGAGCAGGTGGGGGTCAGGCTCTGCTCCCAGGGAACAAGGTACAGGACAAGAGGAAATGGCCTCAAGCTGTGCCAAGGGAGCTTCAGGTTGGACATCAGGAGGAATTTCTTCACAGAAAGGGCTGTCAGGCATTGGCAGGGGCTGCCCAGGGAGGTGGTGGAGTCCCCATCCCTGGAGGTGTTCAAGGAATGACTGGACGTGGCACTCCGTGCTCTGGTCTGGTTGACACAGTGGTGATGGGCCAGAGGTTGGACTTGATGGTTTTGGAGGTCTTGAATGATTCTGTGATATATATATATCTATCTTATAAAAATGCAACACAACTGGCACAGAAGGCAACCAGTGCCACATCTCTCCTCCCACACAGCACCACCCATGATGGGCCAAATCACAGACAAGAAAATAACCTGAAGTGCAGCAGCAGCTCAGCAGGGATTCAGTGGCAAAGGAACAAACAATTCATTAACAGTGAGTGAAGGCAGCAATAACTAAAGCTCATTTCCATGTCTATTTATAACAGAGATATGAGAATTTAGTGAGGTCAGTGAAATGAGGAGCTGCAGGAAACACAGTTTTGGGACACCTGGCATTCCAGCAGAACAAGGCTTCTAAAACCAGAGCACCAGCCTGAGGGAAAGTTAGTATTTTTGGGGGACAAGGCCAACTCCTACCCCTGAGCACCCCTCCCTGCTATCCCTCAGAGTGTGACACAGGATGACTTTTCAGGGAAAATGACCACTATGGAATTGGGTTCAGTTCAGAGCAGCTCAGCTGACAGCAGATGTCACACCACAAACACAAAACCCACCCAACACGAAGATTTTGCATCATATGGTAGGAAAATCTGATTTCAGTGCAGCAGTGGAAGGGGGTGGGGAACAGAAAAAAAATATATATTCATCTGCAGAGCTTGCGAGTGCTGACTGTGAGTCACACACACCTGGCATCGCCTGGGGCCTGACCCCAGCACACAGCCTTGAGTCCCTGTGACAAAGGAAAGCCACCACCAGCACTGGACTCTAGTCAGCACAGCAGCTGCACCACAAGGTTTCTTTATCATCACAGTTCTAATACATATGAAAAGTAGGCAACAGGCATTTATTTATATTTAATGGGGTTTTATACCAGGGATGATTTGAGTTTGGCACCATGAGGTTATCGTTTGACTCAGGTCAAACCATTAAAGAATGATGGAAAAGAAACACAGAAATGGAGTAATTCCAGCAGTGAGAGCTCATGAAACATGGGGAATGCACAAGGGTCTGGAACAGGAGGTGATTACAGGATAGTGGCCAGGATGCAGGTGGAAGTCTCAAGGAAAACACGAGTGGATATGTAGACAAGTGAAGGTTGCAAGCAAAGTGACAGAAAGACAAGTGTCAGACAGATGACTGTGCACCTCTGGGATGCCCTAAAGTGTGAAAATTACTTTTAAGGACAGAGGGGACCAGTAGAATCCTCAGGTAATTCCTAGTAAGGCAAGCTGCAGAATCCCACAGGGACTTCTGGCTGATCTGCAGCACATCTTGCAGAACAGTCTTGGTTTTAAAAACACTGCAGGACTGAATCTGATACCTGGCAGTAACAGCTCCCATGGCTGAAATTCTGCTTGCAACCATTCTCTTCCAGCATTCCCCCCAGTTATTTCCAGTTTACTTTTCTCACACCTCAAGACCAGATGAGTCTTCTCATACCAGGGGGAAAAAAAAAGTTTCTTTGGATTTTGAATGCTTCAGCAGAACTTTGGCTGCTTTTCTCTCTGCTCTCTCCTCCCAGCCCCTAGACTGACCTCATGATAAAACTTTCTTTCAGTTTGGCCACTTACAGGAACTCGTAAATTTTCAGCAGTGAAACTTTTCCTCCTGCTCCATAACCTCAGTCATGAGGTCTTGAATGGCTGCTCTTTATGGGGAGATGCTTTGACTTTAAGCAGTACAGTTGAACAGGCAAAACCAACTGTGTTTAACATTATGCCAGATATCTGTGGTTAACCCCAGGATCCCTGGAAAACTCAGAGTAGTGACAGAGGTAGCTCTGACCCACAAGTAATACAAAATCTTACTTAGTACTGAACTTTTTGGAGTACAACCTGTAAACTTTTTACTAAACTAAAGGCTTTTGTCCTGCCACAGGAAGCACCTCTCACTTTGTACAGAAAATTAGGATAACTTTTCATACCACAAAAATCTAAGGAGCAGGCATGAGTTAGAGTGGGAACAGAGAAGAACTGGGAATGTTGCTACAGTGCTGTAATGTTGCTCTTAGCAGTGCTGAAGTTTTGGAGGGCGAACTCATTAGTATCAAAGATCACCAGATCAAAGATAACCTCCTCAGCAGCAGAAGAAAATGCCTTTGGCTCTCTGCTGAACAGCCAACACCCCTGTCTCATCTGATCCCTCACATGGGATCATCCCTCCACAGTGTGTCCTTCCCTCTGACACCATTTCCTCCCTAGAGTCTCTTTCAAAGTCACAGGATCATCTCCCATCCCCAGGACAAATTTAAATGTACTGAAAGCCACATAGTTGCCTAAGTAAATAATCAAAGAACCCCTATCCCAGAGCCTCTCCTGTGGTTTTTAAACTGAACAGCTGCTGCTCAGAACAGGCTGATGCTTTCCATGGCCAGCGGATTTGGGAATGACTCCACATGCCCCAGCCCCGGCTCTGTCTGGCCCTCAGCCCAGTGCTGAACATCACTAACCCATCTCCAGGGAAACTGTGATGCAAAAGGCCACGCTGGAGATACAGGAAGGGGCTAAAGCACAACGGAACAGATCATGTCATCAAAACAGGGCAAGGAAACCAAGGACAAAGGTGTCTGGAGCCTCTGCAGCTCTACCCCCCCTTCCAACCTCTTCAATGGCACCTTGGAACGCTGTAAAGCTCCACATGTGGCACACCCACAGCCAAGGCTGCTCTGCTGTGCAACACTCCTGGCCTAAATGAGAGCGAGGGCAGGTCACCTGTACCAGGGCCAGACTGAGAGCCAGGACACAGCACCTGGAACACAGACCTGCCTCTGTGTCAGCCACGTCTGACAAGGCTCTGGTCACTGCAACAGCTGCTGCAGCACCAGTGTCACCCACAGTCTCCACAGCAAGGACATTCAACTGCAATGGCCCCAAGTGTGTTGCCTGACACTATGGCCATTTGTAAGACCAAACAAAGCAGCCAAAAATCAGCTGTAAAACTCTTCTTAAGCAATCCAGCTGCCAGCAAGTGCCTGGCCAACTTTAAAGACAAGATGGGGCAAAATTCAAGCTGAGGCCAGTGATTCAAAATTCAAACTTAGATAAGTGAGGAATATGGTGGATGGAGAGGACTGTTATTTTGGGGAGGAAGAGAGGAGTAGCTGAAATTTTATCATAATTCCTTATTTAATGGAAACTAATCCACTTTTACATCTTTTAGGAAACAGTTGAATCTGTTGTTCTATTTTTGGGTTCTCAGTAGGAAACACACATTTCAGTTTTTGAGGTTATGAGCTACAAATCCAGATGAGACAAAATCCAAAAGGTCATTGTGGCAACTAGTGAGTCCCATGGACACCCTATGTAAACTCAGAAGTACAGTATCAAATTCAACAAAGATGCTATTTATGTGCACACAATGGAATACCAGCAGTGAATCAATGCTGCAATGGACATGACAATAATCCCAGCTATCAACCATTTTCAAACTCCATTTCCAATTAAAAACATCTCTACACCCTCACCCCCAACAAGATGCGTAAGAAACCTCCGAGAGCATATTGACAGGGAAGGATGTAGAAGCAGCATGAGATGCCAAGTCATGAAATGCCGATGTTTGACTTTTTTTAGGGTTATCTTTTGAAGCCAAACAGACGTGGCTAAGAAGAGAAAGTCTTAAACCACAATATTTAGGTTTTTCTTCAAGTCCCTTTCTCTTGTTATTTGTGTATCCTAGAAATCACAAGCATGTCTAAAGTTAAGTGAAAGGAACTTGTTGTTTGTCAGAAGTTGTAAAATAAAAATCTTGAAATGCAACACAGCTACATCGTTTATGTTGCTTCTAATTAAAACAGTTACACATTTTTAAAAAAATCAAAATTTGAGGTCTTCATTCCAGACAATTTACGAACTGCTTCACATCCCACCTTGCCTCACTGGCACAGCACACTGCAGCTTCAATTTTAAGCCAGCTCCCTGAGGACACATTTTTTAAAGTTCTGGAGGATCTTTAAATAGCTCTTTTCTTAACCAGCACTTTGAGTAGCACAACTTTGTCATAGATGCTGAGATCAGTACTGTAGGAAGTTATCTGGACAGATCAAAATGTAATTCATCAGGAAAACACCTCTGAAATTTGATAATGCAGCTCTTCTCAACTTCTGCCCAGGAGAAAATGCCTGGAACTGGCATTCCCACAATAAGCCAAGCTGCAGCACTGACTAAAACAACTGCCCTGCATTCAGTGTCTTGTAGGAGAGGTGAGATGTGGCTGGTAGTAAAATCTCTGTTGCCAGTTTTGTTCCTCTTTACTGTAAAAGTCACCCAAGTAACCAGCAGACAGCAAGGACTGACAGCTCTGTGCCATCAAACAGTTCTGCTTCTCTCACATGAACTCTTCACAGAGCAAACAGAATTACTTTGGCTGGCACAGGCTGCCTAGAGTAGCTGTGGCTGCCCCATTCCTGAAGACCAGGTTGGATGGGGCTCAGAGTAATCTGGTCTAGTGAAAAGTGTCTCTGCCCATGGCAGGGAGTGAAACAAGATGAGCTTTAAGGTCCCTTCCAGCCCAAGCCATTCTATGATTCTCTGTGCATTCCATCTCATCACTTGCAAGCAGTTTACTGCAGCTTTGCTGCACACCATGTTAGCTTTATTTCCAAGTTTGTGGCATGCTGCAATAGAGCCCATCCTGCTTAGGCAGAGCCTGGCACCTCTGGAACAGCATAATTTTCCTTCTTTATGTGCCCAGCTCTCAAATCAAGTTGTTAGAGCACTGGACTTACCAGTCACCTCACACTTCAGTACAAGCACAGTGATGTGCTGCTTCATCTCGATCATGTCACAATGCTCTCAAGCCAAAACTCAATTCTTCTGGACAAGAAAGGCTCAGAAGATAAATGAAAGGCAGGCAGGGGAAAGGAGAATTAGAGGCGTAGAGCAACTCACCGATGTGATGAACCTGTACAAAGGCTGTCGCCTCTCTGTGTATTTCACTGTGATGGGGCTCAAATCATAGCGGAACCAGATGGCTGGGATAATGCGGCCAGTGTGGCTGTAGGCAACGTACTCCTGGAAAACAAAGTGGGGGGGGGAAAAGGCAGAAAACGTGAGCAATCTCATTCCAGACAGTGCCTGCAATAAAATTGTTTCTGTGGATTTGGCCCTTGCTCCACTGTTTTGTACTAATGACCAGATGTAAAGAAGCAAACCGTGAATTCCTGTATATCTGCCTACCCCCCATCCTTATCAAACAGGAAAACAAGCTCTTTATAGACTGATACTGATATATAGTCTAATAATATACAGCTGGGAACAGAGAGTGATGGTGATTACTCTCACCTTCACTCAAAGTTACAGAAGTAAACAGAAAGACTGTCACTGATTCTCTAGTTTAGCGCTTGCTCTCTTTAAATATAAACAGCCTCTAAGTGGTTGCAGGTGAAGTTTTTCTACTTTAAATCACATGTACGTACATATTTTGTATATAAATCATATACCGGGATATTTATCAAACCAATGGAATCTAGTTTCCAAGAACCTGAAAATTCTTCTTTGTCCCTGTACTCCACTGTAAGGCCTCTTCCTCCTGGGACCAACAACAGGAATGCTTTGCCCACTCAGTATGAATCATGTGGAGACGTGTTTAAACCACGTTTAAAAATCATGCTGAAAGCCAAAATGAAACTGCATACAGAAAAAATATTGACAAAGGTTCAAAAAATATTCCAAGCTGGTTTGGGAGAGAAATTTTCAGACTGCCAGTGCTAATCTCCTTTACTCCATTTCTTTCCTAACAGGTACAGGGCCATCAGCCACAGGCCACCCCTCTAGCAAGACACACAGCACAGTGCCCATACAGAAAAGGTACCAACATCATATTGCTATCAAAAGTCACATTTTTTGAGCTAACATTTTGTTTGTGCTCAGTGGAAATAGATATCAGTTTTCAATTATTAGGACATTCACAGACTGAAGAAAAACCCAAGAAGAGCAGGCTGGGGACCCAGCAATCCAAGGAAGCACCAACACTGCACACAATGCCTCTTTATCTTCCATTCTCTAGCCCTGTGACATGCTGCCAACTCAGATCACCTCTTCTCTTTCAGTTCTCCTCTACACAGAGGCAGATACTTCAGAAAGACGAATCAAAGACAAGCAATACAACACTCATGAGCGTGATACAAAAAAATACAATTTTGCTCTCTGTGAGCTCTGAGGAAGCTAATGAATATTTATCCTCATTAACTTCATATAAATCCCAGATTTTCCTCTCTTTAGTTTTTTTCCCATGGATGACAAAAGAAGTTCCTAGTCATAATATTTTCAGGGCTCTTACTGGAATTCTGCATCACATCTCAGGACTGTGGTTATGTGGGGAAGTGAGGAAACAGAGGGTGCAGGAGGTAAAAGGGGAGACACAGTCCACTCTTAAGACTCTCTTCATACTTACCACTCTGTGCCAGACTATTTCAATGGCTTCCCATTTCTCTTTCCCACTGATCAGTGCAGGAATAAAGGACTGAAGCACCAGAAGAAGAAAATGCAGAGGCAGCACTGCTTCTCTGCACTTCAGTTTTGACAGAACTGACCTCATTTTTTCCTTCCTCTCCCCCTTTTACCACAACAATCCTGCCCTAATGAGTCAGTCTTGGCCGAATGCCCCCATGTGCAGCCAAGCTCACAGAGGTGTCAAAGCTCCTCCTGTCTATTTTCCAAATTACTTTCACAACTCCTATCACAAGAGTCTTATCAGAACAGCAGTTGTGACATTAAATAGAACAAATACGTTGTAATCTGAACACAGGGAGATGTCCAAACCCATGGGACACACCACACAGGCAAGGCCAAAAGTCACTAGACAGGAACATTCAACTGAGAACTAGTCCAGGAGAGTGTGTGCTTGATTATCACTTAGGGTGAACTACCAGTAATTAGATATTATTAACAGATTCTGAACTTTCATTTGCAACTGGCAAATAATTTTAAACTGAAAGATGCTTTTCATCTTAGACCGTAAATAGGTGGGGTTTTTTTCTTAAAAAAAAAAAAAAAATGTTCAATACATCATATTATTAAAATGCTGGACATGGCACTCAGTGCTCCAGTCAACTTGACAAGGTTGTGATCAGTCATAGGTTGGACTCGATAGTCCTTGAAGTCTTTTCCAACCTCAATGATTCTGTGATTCTATGACAATCCACTACAACAAAGCAGGCACTGTGAAACAGTCAACCAGTACTTATTTGCTACTACAGGTTCAGTGGCTTAATGTCTGAAATCAACATTTGTAAAAACCTGAAAACTGGGCTAATTTATGTGTCTGATACATCCATCGAAAATGAGACTGTTTTGTAACTGCAAGCAGGTGTAAGTAATGTTTTGCATGTTCAGTTGGATTACAGTTTCCACTCAGATGCATCTTGACACAAACACCAAGAGCTCCTGCAGTGTGTAAAAATCCCCTAGAAATCCAGACCAGTTAAAGTGACAGATGAGAAACTCAGAAGGAAGAATACCTTGCTTGGGAATGAAAACACCACCACCGCCTGCTTTGAGACGCCCTCCCAATCCCGACCCTGGTGAATGGCAGCACCAGGAGCACCAGGAAGCCCCACTCTGAGGACCTTCAGTTCCTCCTTCTCCCAGCAGAGGCTACTGCTCACCTACAAACACATGCACATGGCACAGCACAGAGCAGGAGGGGGAAGCAGTGGTGACTGAACATCTCCCCCGCATCCACTGGGCTGCAACGAGGAGCTTCCCTGAGAACCACCCGCCTCTTTACCTTATTCGCTACCGTGTATTGGTACGAGTATCGCTGCTTCCCGCTCATGTCTTCGTACACCGTCGGGACGATCTTCAGTATGTAATCGTGAGATGCGAGAGCTGTGGTCGAGAAAGGAAAGTACACATCATCACTCAGAGAAAGGGATCACAGCCTACACATTTCAAAGTAAAGGAAGTCATAAAAAAGGTACTTCCTTCATCTTTATCTCAAGTTCTGTGACAAAGTGACAATTTCACATCCTACATTTATGTCCTTTGTACAAAACTTTGTCAGGTAGTTGGATGACACGAGAACCCGCCCACCACTTCTGTAGGACCACAACCCACTGGGGTTTGGGTTACTTGAACCTTCCTAACTGTTTGCAACTATAAATGGTAACATTTATCACCACAAAAGCCTGGTTATATCAGGAACTAGCTAAGGTTACAGCTGCAGCTCACTGAGCTCCTTTTGACAGAAGAGGTTGAGAACTCACAACCTGTGCAGTCCCATTTCTTGTGTACCCATTTTTTTCCTCTGTTCTTCCTTCTCCTACAGCTGCTTTACCATTTTTTATTATTATTTAAATGGCTTGTGCCATTTTTTCTGTCTGCTAAAACAGTTCTAAACCAGAATTCTAAATGACTTCTCTGCAGGATCCTTTAGCCAAGCATAACACAGTAACATTTGGCTCCTGCAGGAGAAGAAAACCCAAACCACAATTGTATAGATTCAGGAACAGCCACAGAAGTTTTGTTCCAAGAAATGGACAGGATTGATGTCCTGCAGGAGCCTGAACACTTAAGAGGAAAACTGTAGGCTGAACTGTAGTGTGCACTGGAAATTTCCTTTTGTGTGCTGGTCATAAAGGAGAATGAAAATGCTTCTCCTTCCAGCCATAGGGTAGAACTTCAGGTAGGAGATAACTTGCAACACAAGAGTAAGGGTAATTTCTGGTGGTGGTGACAGCAGTAAATGGTAACTATAGGAATAGGATATGGATAAAAAATTCCTTAGTTCTGAGTCGGTTTTAACAGAGCTGGAAACAATGTTCAGTTTGCAGAATACCTGCAAAGGACCTTTTGGGCTAAGCCTTCTTTGTAGTACTAGAGAAAATGGAAATGTCAGTCAGAAACATCTGTATCATTTTGGCTAAAGAGGCAAATTAAAGACTTCCGGATACACCAGGGTTGTATGAAGGGCCCTGTTTTCCCTCCTGCAGAGAGTGGCTAAGGCCTGTAATCACCAGGAATACATACGATTTGAGCTGAGTTTGTCTGCTCCCTCCAAGGCATTGAATGCTCCATGAACATTATGGACCTGGAAAGCAAAAAGGCACATGAAGAAACCTGACTTGATACTCTTTATCTTTGCTTCCCTGTAACTATATCAGCCTGATTCAACCTGTCCAAAACTAAGCCTCAACCCTGTAAAAGATGACCTGGAATATCTTTCAGTGACCATCATCACAGAGGTTGGCTCCAAATAAAAAAGCCGATTTCACAACACTTTACAAGATGAAACTCCAAAACCACTCCAAAGCTAAAGGAACTGCAGTTGGAAGAGGCCAGTTGTGAAATTTAATTGTGAGATATTTCCTAAGAGCTTTGCAGAGTTAACTGTGACATTAATTCATCAGGCTGAAAGAGAAATAAATGGGAGTCACACTGAGGGTAAAACTGAGGAGTTCTGCAATGGCAGCTACATCAGAGCAGTTGGGCTTGTGCAGCTTGCACTCATGAGCCCAGCTGTCACACCGTGCCCTCGGAGATGGGAAGGACACATACCAACACTGCCATCCCTTCAGCTTTTCCTGAAGCTGATTCCAGGCATGCAAGTATCTGTTTGCCCAGAATAACAGGATTTCCATCCCATGCCTTGCACATACTGTGATCTGCAGTCTACACCAACAGAAGCATCAATTTGTGAACTCTCCAGACAGGGAAGTCCCTCAGCAAGAGCTGTAGGTCAGACATTGTGTCACTCATGCAATGTACCTTAAGCTACACAGAAAGGATAAGTAACTCCTCAGCCTGGAAGTTCCCGACCTTCATCAGACAACAGGGAAGAAGAGTTTGGAAGAAGTATTTGGCCATGGGTGTGACAGAGTTTCATCTCACCAACAGGGCAATGCAATCTCCTTCCCAGACCCTCTCAACAACTGACAGCAAGTTGATGTATTTGTTTTATCCTAATGGCCATTTCCCTATTCCAAACACTATGAAGGGGGTGATGATTTGGAGGAAACGGCAAGCGAACCAGTTTTCCTCAGTAGAAAGGAAATTCTGGAGAGACAAAATCATCAGCAAGTTCAAGTGGAAGGTGCTGGTAACGGGAGCCAAGCAAAAGCTGAACCTGCTGCAGTCCTTTTGCTGCATTTCAGGTATTGTACACAACAGAAACCACTTTCAAACTACATGAGCAGGCTGCACTTATTCTTTACTCATTGTAAAAGGCATATGAAGAAAGAGAAGCCTCTTCTCTAGTATTATGCTACAGTATTGTGTCTTATTTGTGATACAGGTAAGAAGTAAGTCTCTCACAGCATATCTGAGCCAGGGACTTAAAGGTCCACTTCAAACTTTTTGTAGGTTTTTCCCTCATGTAGATGAGACCAAAATTCAAGCCAATGAATTCTTATATGCCAAGAAACCCAGTAAAGACAGATGTGGAAAGAGAAGATTGGGTTTATTTAATCATAATTTCTCCTGAGTGCTAGATAACGATGTTGAATAATCCTGGTCCTAAACCTTGTGAGGAGTCTCGTCTTCCCTTGACAGTTGCAAGGCTGGAAGTTATTTGCTGTTGGCCTCTGCCTGAGTTACATGTCCAGTTATGTGTCTTTGCATGTGATTGCAGAGGTTAAAGCATAGGGTGCCCAAGGTCCTGCTAAGCATCTTTTTGAGGTCCGTGTTATGGAAGAACAAAGTGTTGACATATAACATATGTGGACATACAACTCAGGCAGAGACCAACAGCAGGGTAAAATAACTTCCAATCTTGCAACCATCAAGGGAAGACAAGACTCACAAGGTTAAAACCAGGATTATTCAACACCATGATCCAGCACTCCAGAGAAACCTACTATTAAAAACACATGATCTCCTACTTTTCATATCTCTCTGGGTTATCTGACATGCAAGAACTCATTGGCTTCAATTTCAGTCTCATCTAAATGAGGGGAAAAGCTACAAAAAGTCTGCCACTACTGTGCATGAAGTACTGATGAAGACTTAAAAGTTCATTCAATGGCAGATGAGATTCAAATCTCTGTTTCAGACAGACTGGTTTTTCTGGAGAACACAGCCTGTACCACCGTGGATCATTTTGGCAGGGTCAGTAACAACCTACAAAGAACTAACTCCCAGCACATGACACAAGTGAATGAGAAGCTTCTCACCCTCTTTACGAAATATAAGCATGTGTTACATCAAAGCGGGTGGAGACAACCCAAAATATTCAAAGGTGTATCCAGACGGGTTTAAAGCTCTGCATATTCACTGGCTCTCAGTGTTTGCTGAGTCTTGGTAGCACCTGTTTAGTGAGCATATTCTTCTTTAATTTGTGCCGTTGAACTCCTGTTTGCCTACAGGAACAGCAGCACCTAAATGCTCCCTCCTTGTGTGTGGAGACATGAGCAGTTATTTTAAACTCTGAAAATACTAACCTGAACTTATCCAAATCAGGAGCCAACTACATGTTTGCTAAACAGGTACCTCACCCTCAGAACTGACGACACTTGCTCCTTTGCCCCCAACTACCCAGGCTCCTCCTCCATGCTGATTCACACTCCAGCTCCCTTATTCTAAGACTACAAGATAAAACAATGGGAATGCTTCCTCAGAGCACTGATTTCCCACGCAAACTGCAGAACTCCCTATTAGCACTCACCTAATATTTTTCATAATCTCAGTGTGCTTTACAGACATTAAGCCAAGCTTATTTACATGCTAATATTTCACCGTTCCCACACAAGATATTTCCTAAAAGAAGCCGGGAGCAGAATCAGAAGACTACAAAGCAACGCTTAGACTTGTTAGCATGAAAAAGGCTTTTGGAAGTAGGTGTACAAGAAGCAGACTAATGAGACGTCTGTGCTGAGGAAAGAAGATTACAGAGAGACTATGGGTAAGCAATGTTTAGGGCGAGTCGCAAACTGGGTGTGCACATGTATAACTCCCACCTGTGATGCCAGCTCCTTGGAAGTAGGCTAGAGAAGTGCTGTAATCTGCCCTTATTGAGAAATCAGGCAATATTACATAACTTGCAACACCTGGTGAAATTCTATCCACTGGGCAACTGCACACATTCAGCTTCTGCCCAGCAGGGAATTGGCAGTTCCAAGTCCAACTTATGTTTCATAGAACAAATTTGACTAATAGGTGTCTGCTATATAAGTGCAGTGAAGTGAATTAAAAAGAACTTGACTGGTGCTGTGGTAAAGACAGTAGCAAGCACACATCTTCCCTGAGTACACTCATTGCTCCTCCACAGAGGCAGAAAGATTTGTTTGCTGTATTAATACTGAATATGGGATTTGCTGAGCCATGAATCCTCACTCCTACTCCCTGCAGAAAGACAGCCACATACTTTTCCAAAAGCACTTTCAGTTTCAGAAGAAAACATCAAAGTTACTCTATGACTGGACACTGCTCCTCCCTGAAGTTGTGGCAGTGAACCAGCTGTGAACTCTTCCAGATGTTGCATGGAAGCAAGGGATGGGCTTGCTGACCCAGGCAGTCCTTTCTTATGGCCTCCCCACACTGTACACAGCCCTTCCATAAAACTAAAGTGTCTAATATTAAATCCTTGTCATTGCATTCCCCTGCAGTCAGGCAATTTTGAGGGAAGAGAACTCACCTGTAACTTATCCCCAAATGAGAGCTTATGGATGACGTGAGTCATGTCGGGGTTCTGGGGCTGTGCAGTGGCACTGTGGGTCGACACATGGAAGTTACCAGGGACCTAAAATTAGTCAAGACAAGGAAGAGAGGATTGCACATTTTACCCCTCAAGGCATTGCTCAGTTCTGTGATATGACATGGAAGTGCCTGGATCCATCTAGGCTGTACCTACTGAGCAGTGGACAACCTCTGGCACAGCTGAGAAAGGCTCTGCGATTCCTCCCTGCACTTGATCAACACTTGGATCAGATACATCCTGCAGCCCAAGAGTTTGGCACTCTCACATTGCTAGTGCTGTTGCCTAGGAGGTGATGAGTGGATCACTCCCAACTTCAGGGATTCCCAACACTTAAGGCTATGTCTTTCATCCCTATTAAAATAAAATTCCTGTCTGTGACAGGCAACAAACAGTTGCTTAATTTTTACTCCCACATCTTGCATTTGTAAATGGGCCCCACTGCTGCAGAACAGCTGTGGATATATTCTTGTAGTACTGGTTGTGAGCAATTTTACATTTGAGACTGTGCCTGAGTTTTATATAAAAAGAGAAGAAAAACCACCAAACCTAAGGGGTCTTCCCACACAAACTAATCTAGACCTTCATCTTCTGGCCCTGGCAGGAGCCCACAGGAGCCACTCCTTTTAATTTTTTTAATGGAGGCAAATACAAAGTCCTGAAAAATAGAAATTTCACTTAAGGACTCGGTTCCAAGACAGAAAGTGAGCACTAGTGTCATTCTGATGGGACCACTCCATCATGCACACACTTTTCAGGTCACCAGCCCTACTACATGAAGTCTTTCAGCACAATCATTGTTATGGAGGGTGCAAGAATGTTTTTCTACTGAGTTAAGGTTGTGAAATTAAGCAGCACTGAGGAGCAATGTGGCATGGCCTAAGACAAGAGTGGGAGGACAGTTATACAACCAGTGCCCATTGTGCTCTCTGCAGAGACACCTCACCAGCAGGGCCACGGGAGGCCACATGCCAGTTCCATGTGCTTTCAGGAAAGCTAATTTAATGACTTGAGGAACAGCAGTGCCCTCCTGGGAACACTTTCAGGTGTGGACACCAGCTGTGTAATAAACAAGCTCAGTAAGCAGGGCAGCAGACTCTGCAGTAAGTAGCACACGATCATCTCCCTGTCACCTTGTCCTCCCTCCTCAGGTTTGAGAATAACACCCAAGTGCAACCTGTGGCCAAGTTTCAAAGCCTGGCCAGGTCCCACTCCAGATCCCATCTCACACAGAAGCCTGTACAATTCCTGCCAAGGGAATGAAGACCTCCAGGTTGCACACAGGAGGTTCAAGTTGCCAGAGCCAGAAGTCCTGGGTCAGGTCCCCTCCCTTTGAGAGCTGTCCCAGCCACTGTATGAGACACAAATGAAGCAGTGAAGGAAGGTCATCACTGCCACATACAGCAACCCCCTTTTGTGCTGCTTGAGTGAGCAGGACACACCACATCTAGCAGACAAACCCCTCAGCTCCATGCTTTGGGAATTATCTGAACAAGAACTACCTTTCAAGAAGCTCTTTCCCAGTTTTGTGGACTATTAGCTGCCAGCAAGCTTGGTGGCTTAATGGTGAGGAAACAAATGTCCTCTTTTTAAGTCCCTAATCCATGTCACAGAATCAGTAAGAGGTTCTGCCTGTTATTTTTAGATATGATTGAACATGACCTGGGAGGAAAATAAGGAAGTAGGATTTTGTAGCCTGTGGTACATGGAGAGGAGTGAATAAAGGGTGTGCCCTTCATAGGACATCAGTGGGTCCCAGCACTGCCTCCTCCACCCCAGCTAGTCATCTCCAGCATTACATAGCAAGATTATTCAATCCTGAACACACCCATCCCAAAGAGGAGCCTCCTCCAGGCCTGGATTTTCATTCTTTGAGACAGAAGAGGAGCATTCTGACAAGGCATGCGCAGAGGCCTCGTGCTGTATTCCAAACATCCCAGCAAGGAGCCGCTTCTGTTCCAGTAGGGAACATTCCTGTCATTCTGCAGCTCTTGGAACAAAGGAGGGCTTGGATAGAGCCATTGCCAAAGACCTCTCCACAGTGAGTCACATTTTGGAGGTGCAGAAGTCGTGACAAGTAAACAGCGAAGCTGCTTGGCATTTGTAGGGAGCTCACACCTCCCCTGAACATTCATCTGCGGCACTGAAAGGCAGCACTGGCTGTGACACAGAGCTGCTCTCCGCTGTTCTGCAATTCTGTCTTGACTCTCCGGTTTGAAGAGCAGAGAAAAACCCTGATCTAACACAATCCCTGTGGGTCTGGCCACACAGCCTCCTCTCCCCACATTTTCTGCAGCACCAAGACTGATGAGGAACATGAACATACACACTGCAGTAAAGGCACTGACACACATTTTCAAGAGCCTTTTACCAATGGATCTTGCCAGCATTTCCCCTGCCAGCATACACTCACCCACTGCCATTCCTACTCACCTTGTTGATGCTGAAATGGCCCTCAAACCTGCAGCCATCCCCATTATTGAGAGGGATCTTCATCGAGTTGTCAATATGACCCACTTCATGCCTTCCCATTTCATCTTGGATGTCGAGTCCAACCACTGCATGGGTGGGAAGGGAGAAGATAAAAAACCAAAACAAAAGAACAGGAAAGTTGCATAGGAAAAGCATGCACTGCTTTTAATGGGAAAAAATCCACATCTTTTCTGTTGACATTTCAAATATTGTTGTACCGGAAAGAACTTTGTCACCAACATTTTCACACTACCTATTTGACACAAATAGACATCCTATGTGTTGCCAGCTCACTGCAATCTCAGCTACACAAACATAAAAGACTTTAGGTAGACAAGCAGGTGATTTGGGAAAAACCAACAACCCACTGGTGCATTCAGTTACAAATGAAACTTGGGAGGTTTCTTACTCCCAGACACAAAAAGGTTGCTATAAGAAAAGGAAATGAGATTTAGAAAAAAGCCAGTGAGGGAGAGCAGCCACGAACACAAGCTGCAGAGTGAGCACAAGGTCCAAGAAAACAAGTGTCCTGGCCTGAAACAGAAAGCAATGGGATATTGGCAAAGTCTGCAGTTACTTGATCTCCATCCACCCTGTTACAGAAGGGGCACTGTACCAGTTTGGGCTCATTTCAAGTATTACTTAAAACATAGGGAAAAACTGCTAACTGAGAAGGGGTACTCACGTTCACAATGCAGGTTTGGCAAACTGATGTTTAGATTCACTTCTATTTTACCTCCACTGTCTTTGTCTGGGTCATCCACATAGAGCTCATTAACTCTGGAGGCAGAAAACACAGGTAGGTTCAGGCACACATTTCCACAGGGAAAAACCAACAACTTGCATGGGGAGGGAAAAAAAGACGACTAGGAAGCCAGGGGTTGACTGTGATGGCTACAACAGAGTTACAGAGAGCAGGGAGAGCCCGTCACAATGGCATGGGGGCAAATCATTTACTTTTACTTATTGCTTGGCAAGTGCAGGGGGCTTTAAACAAGTCCGCTGCCCCAAGAGAAAACAAAATTCCTGCCCCCTTCCCTAACCTGAGCTTCCAGAGGTGATACAAAACAAATATCTAATGCTGAAAAGGTGGCAGGCTCACAAGCTGCCCTCTACTGCCTGGGATGTTACTCCTTTCAGGAAGGAAGGAAGTATGTGTTTTTCCATTTGTTTCATAAATAGTTTTAGAGAAAGGCTGCTCTCAACCATCCCCCAGGAAAGCTTATTTGTGTCACTAATTGCTTTTTGTTACTGCCACACAGCTGACAGAGCAGCAGCAAGAGAAGGCAGCACAGCATACTTGGATCTTCCTCAATATCACGTTTCAGTCTATGAATGGTAACCAAAAGCAACAACTAAAGTTGAGGAGAAGAGGATTTGAGCCAGGAACAGATGGCAAGAAACATCCCGGACAGCAGGATCTAACACACTGTACAACAGTCTCCCAAAGAGTAATGCTGTTTCACAGTACCCACAGTGCTGGCACATACTTCACAGGAGGCAAAATACAAATAGAGAGTAAAAGGAATACAAGAGTAGAAATATTTATTGTTGGCACATACAATCCATCCGACATAAAAAATAAACCAAAAAGACCCAGTGCTGAATTAGTTGAACAGTCCCAGAGAATCCACTCTGGGGAAACTCAACACACTGAACCAAGATGATGCTGAGATGGCCTGGGAGCTCTTTTCCCTTAAAGTCCAACACTGCTCAACAAAGAAGAAGATTCAGCAAATTATCTTCCAGTGAGACAGATTATAAAGTTATGAGAACTTATTTTCAAGCAAGCTACGTAAAATTAACTACCTTTACTGCAAGTGCTCTGTATTACTTTATTTCATGCTCAAAGTGCATGAAGCCCTTTGACAAGCCCTTGCTGAAGAGTCTACATGCTAATACTCAAACCAGACTAAGGCAGCTACAAGACAGATTCAGAGATTTTGCTCTGGTGATACATCTCTGGGCCACAATGAACTGTTTACCCTGTGGATTCAGAAGAAACAAACCTTCACACTGAGAAACACACACACTGCCAGTTTTTTGGAGGCAATTACTCACAGGTCAGTAGGGTTTACAGACACTCATTTAAAATCAGCACAGCATTTGTCTTCAGCTTCACAGCCCTACCTTTCTCTGTTTTTAATTGGCTTGACAAGTTGCTTGCAATCATTACTCAACCTATTTTTCAAGTGATTAATAAAAATGACACAGAGGGAGGGGAAAGATTGCTCATCAGTGACCTAGTTAGAAGCTTTTTGGCTGAGCCCTCTTCTCCCAGGTGGAATGCACTCTGTCTTCTACATGTTCATTACTGACAGATTGGGTAGGATCAGGATTAAGTCATACGTCCAAATACGGCTGGGAGGAGCAGCTCCAGCCAGGACAGGCACTAATCCCCCAAAGCAATGCACTATTCAGTGCTCCCCAAGTCCTCCCATCAATATCCAGTTGCCAGCCAACCTATTTCATAATGCCTGCCTTCTTCCCAGCCCTCTGCAGTCCAAGATGTGGGCCATGCCCAGCCAGCACCACAGGCAATCCGATGTTAGTGGTGAAACAGAGTGTTCAGGGCTGGCAGAGAAGAGCTGCAGGTTCAGCAGCTCAGCTGAACATCCCAGCATTTTGGAAAAAAGCTCTAGCAAGGTCAGTGTTTGTATTTGCTGATTTCTGACCCTGAACCCGTCAGAAATTGTGCATCCAGGCACACTCTGACAGTGAAGGCACATGAGCCTTGCAGCGATAAGAGGTGGTTGCTGGTAGAACTCACGGATAAACTGTGCACAGGGAGCCTATGGAAGCTCTCACATAGGAAGGCCAGTGCTGAGGTCACTTGGTTGGTGACTGGATCACTGAGGCAAAGAGAAGTAGGCCACTTTGTCCACATCACACAGCCCATTTGCTGCAGATAAAGGAAACTGGTTTCCTGTCCCACAGTCCGGTCACTGGACCAATGGTTCCCAACCTGTCCCCTGGGCAAGGCTCACAGCCCAGCCACCTCCTCCTCCTCTTTACCTATTTTCCCTCTGCCCCTCTCCTACTCATGTTCCAAATTTCATAACCCCACCTATCACTCCTAAGACATCTGACAGCTTATGACAGAAGGAGGTCCTTCCTTCCGCTCCCTTCAACCTGCAGTGTTGCCTTTCATGGAGCACCCAGACAGCTGGATCCAGCTTCTCCCTCCCAGCTCCAGGCACCGCCTTCTCACAGCAGCATCACAATCTGGCAAGACTCAGAGGCTCCAAATTGCATCCTCTGTGTGTTACCGAGGTTCCCTCTCACTATGGAGAGCCAATGACAACACACCACAGGTTATACTTGCTGGGACAAACCTCAGAAGAAATGTTGTTTTCAAGAAACTGAAAATTTCACTACAAAATATTTGGAATATTGGAATTCTGGAAATCTCACAGGTAAAAAAAAAACCTCAGAGGTCAAGGCTACTCTTCCCAGGATCTCCCCATGAACCACTGCCATCCACGTCTGGATGGAGCTGGCAGAGGTCTGGTGTTCACACCTTCCTTCCTATCCTCCTCCCCAGGATCAAGAAGCCAAATTGCACAGAGTCTTCCTCTTATTTAATCAGACTATCCTGGGGTGTTGAGGAAAGGACTATTTATCACCTCCAGCCACTATCCTATTCCCTGAAGGAAAAATGTCTCTGGTGGAAGAAATGAAGCTGGCTCTAATTTATAGCTGTCCCTCCCACAACATAAAGTGTTCTAGGAGTAACAGTGGTTTAACAGTGCATCTGGGATGGTCACAAGGGAAATAAAAACAGGTCAGGCAGAAGGACACTGTAAATGCAGATGCTCCTATGGTTGTTCAGAGAGACAGTGTACAGGATCATATTGTGACTCCAAAGACATCATATACCTTCTCCAAACGCCCCAAGCATGGAGGAGTTGGTATTTCACTGGTTGCTGCTACGCAGTATTTGAATAAAAGCAGCACAATACCACAGGGGTGAGGTGCAGAGCTCTGGAAGTACAAATAAGAGGAAGACCTCTTGTCCCATGGAGCCTCCCACCACGGACCCAAGGAAAGGGAGGAAAGTTTTGCTGTGCAGCAGGAGCCGTGATCCACACAGAAGGAATCCGCTTCACTTCTGGAAAGAGCCACTTGGAAATACTTCACATTCCTCAGAGGGGCTTCTCACTTGCTTATCCTGTTTGCTTACAAACTTCTAGCATTATATGGAAAAAGTTGAAGAAACCCTTTGGGCAACAGTGCAGATCATGCAGATGGAATGAAGAGAAGGGGGCAACAGCAGGGAGAGGGCACGGCATTGCTTTCAGGTTTTATCCAAAGAAAGTCAGACCCATTCCCCACGCTTTAGGTCTCAGATTTACGATACAACAGCTTTGTTTCCCCAGAAACAAAACTACCCCAGTAACATATTTCCACCCAGCAGCCCTGGCCGTTAGCATTAGAATTCTAAAGAGCTGAAGAGCCTGCAGCCCTTTGAATACAAGAGTGGACACTGCATCAACCTTTCTGAGCTTCACATGCTGCCTGCGTGTTCTCTAAACACACCCTTCATGTCTTCTGCCCTCCTTGTCCTAAGTCTCTGCTTCAAATTTTAGCCTTTTTACTCCCTCTTTCACAGCAAACAATCAAGCAGCCTCCTCCCAAGTCACAAACCATAGAGAAAATACAACAACTTATTCCAGAAAGCTGCAATTTACCTTGTCCCCAGCTCCCAGGAGGCACTCTCTGGTCTCTAGGACCCCAAGCCTAAGAGGGAAAATAATTATTCTTTCTTGAGGGAGCCCAAAGGTTCTCAAAAGACTTTTTCAGAAAAGCTCTCTTGGCTCCACTTGCCATTTCAGCTCTAATCAACCACCTTCCAGAAATACAACCATCCAAAGCTGATACTCCTGCACTACCATCTTCTCAGTTGTACCAGACCAGAGAAGACCCAACACAGGACAAAAACATATCATCTTCCCAGTTTGTGCAAAGAAACAACAAGCAGGTCATCAAATTCTCTACTGTGTAATAAACTGTGCATGTGTCTATTGCTCTGCCATTTGTGATCGTTCTTCTGTGTCCTGAATCTCAATCAGCTCTTCACTGTCAAGGTCTCTGTCCCAGATTAGGTCTCAGCTCAGCTGTGAAGCACAAAAAACACGTTGTCCTACAAAGGAAGGAATTACAGTTCTCCAGGAGGCAGGAAGAAGGAGAAGGGTTCAGAAGACGTCAACGTAGATTTGAGTCAGAAATTGCCAATGACATCATGACACGACCTTCTGCTTCCTGTAACCCACACACGTCCACGGGGACAAACGGCACAACAACCCCTCACAGATGTCCAATACCTTTTGTTGGGTAATCTCCAAGATACTACGCAAACATTAATTAAGCTTCTTACCTGCCTACCTCTCAGCGCTGCTAAGTATGACATCCTTCTACAGAAAACTGTCTGTCTCAAGGTCAGTCCGTGGCAAGAGCAGGATTACAACTCCCAGTCCCCTTTGGCTGCGAGGCTGTACTGCCCATGCTGGGCCAGTTTGCTCCAGCATTTCATCTGCCTCAACTGGATGAGCCAGTGGAGTTGGAGTTGCATCTCCAGCTTAATGTCAGAACACATGAATTGTGGCATCTGTTGGCTTGTGCTCCAAGATTACGGTTTCCAGCAGAAGAAACCTCCTTTGCACCAGGATCTCCCACTGCTGCAGGTGCAGGATGCTAAAATCTTCATAGGCTAAGAGCCACAAGACACATTCCACATGCTTTGGAGAGACAAGGGACAAAACACCTCTGAAGACATGCCTGACAACAATTCTGCTTCACTGCAGGACCAGCCTTGGGCATGCAAATGAATCCAGCATGGACAAGCAATGCTGGTCTCAAACTCCTGGTGTTTTGCTTCCTCCCACACTCCTGACAGCCTGTACATGAGCAGTCAGGGTGTGCTGCATGGGATGGGAGTCCAGCTAAGGGGCTGAGCTGTGGGCTATTCATACACTGGCCAAGGTATTTTTGCTAAGATTAAAGTAAGCAGGGTCCCCAGCGAATGACCCATTCACCTTAAATGAACAAATTATATGGATATTGCCTGCCAGAGGTCAAAGACAACACTCTCAGGCACATGATGGGATTGTTGAGGCTGTCCTGTGCAGGGCCAGGAGCTGGGCTACTTGAGGGTCCCATTCAGCTCAGGATATTTTATGATTCATGATTTATGCTTTTTGCAAAGGCAGTAATTTTATTTCAGATACTCCGCTTAAGTAATTAACTGGCTTGCAGGGGGTGCACAGCCTTCCAATTAGCAAGCTTGTCACTTCAGATAGTTTTTTGCCTGTCATTACATTAAGAAAAAAAAAAAAAAGAAGTGAAACAGTGCCAGGAACAGTTTATTGCTTTCTGCAGTGTGCTGTGGCAGATGAGTTGGTGTTGAGAGCTACATTCATACCACAAGTACCACATTCATACCCTCCTACCCCTTCCTCTGGCTGCCAATGCAAGGCAGACAAGATTAGGTAATTACATCTTTGCTCCTTAATGATGGAATACTTGGAAAACTATTATTGATCTTACAGGACATAATTCATGACCTAATTACAGTGATAAAACTCTAAGATTATCATCTTGCCAGCTATTAACGTCTAGCACAGATCTGAGTTAATTAGAAGAGAGAGAGGTGATTTCTATGCTTTTGATTTGCAACACAACAGCAGGATGAATGAGAACGGCTGCTTAGGCCAGGACCAGCCATTCCTAGCCCTCAGACTACTCTCAACCTCTTATCCATCTTGCCCAGGAAATACCAGACATTTAGCACTTCAGCTTCCTTTCTTCAGCCATTTCAGTCACTGGCTCAGTGGGACAACAGTGTTTGATGGTGCTCATTTTGCAGAGGTTCAAATGCAGAATCAAGACCTCATTTTCTTTAAGTTGTTTTTTACAGAATTGAAGAGATTCATCCTGTAGGTTCTTGGTCTGGAATCATAAGGGTTGGAAAAGACCTCCAAGATCAAGTCCACCTTGTTAACTAGATCAGAGCACTGAGTGCAATATCCAGTCACTCCTTAAACACCTTCAGGGATGGGGACTCCACCGCCTCCCTGGGCAGCCCTTTCCAACGCCTAAAGTTTGGACTGAGTCTTCAGTCATTCTCAGTCTAGATGAGGGGGGGCGGTTGTCAATCAAGAAGATCCTTGATTTCCAGAGTTAAACTCACCTTTCCCTTAATGGCAATGATAGGTTGTGACTGAGAAAATAAAATAAACCTATTCCCTCCCCAACCCTTCACTGTGTTTTTCCTGAGAAGGATGTAGCCCCACCTAAGAACCAAAGTTTGATTTCCTTCATGGCTGCCCAGAGGCCTGGCAGGGTCACACCATAAATCTCTAAGATGAGCAACTTGGAGTTTTCTCCCCTACTCAGGGCTTGTCTCCACAGGAAACCAGTCAGCAGCAAAGTAGGATGTGCTCTCAAGAGTGTCACCTGTTCCAGGAGCTTCCTGCGTGTCTGCTGGAACACACAGTGTCTTCGTTTGACTTCCTAACTGGAGTCAGCTCCTGTGCACAGACACAATCTTAGTGCTCATTAGAAATGCCCACACGAGTTATGACACAGCTACTGTGATGCACACTGTCCTCCCCACGTAGGTAATGTTTGGGTTTAGTGTTATGACTGCGATCCTTGAGATGAGGGTGTCATTTTTTGGCTTTCTGCCACCCAGACAGAATTTCAGCAGCTGAGACTATAAATGCTACAAGAATGGTCTGGTCAAGGAAACACAGTTTTGAAGTTGGGCAAGAGTGACCAAACCGAGATTTCTAGTAATACCAGGAATTTAAGTTGCTACAGTCATATAAATGAAGCAGAAAGTCCAACAGTGGGCAGAAGCCAGCAAGTATTAGGGGTTAGTGTGGTGCAGGGCAGACCTTCTTTTCTCACGCTGCAGCACGAGTTCAACAAACCACAGCAACCTCTTGCTTTAAATGCAGACACCAAAGAAACCTCTCGCTGGGGAGAGTCAGACAGGGAATCCTGTGGGCACCACAGCTGAGGTTGGTGCTGACTTGCCCTGCAGCAGGCTGCCCGTGCTCACACTCCACACACAGTCACCCACTGTGCTCCTGCTGTGAGGAAGCCACGAGCAGAGAACCTGCCATGCCTGATGTGAGGCACCAGGCCAAGCGCTCTCCATTTCACCTCGCCATCAAAAATGTGCAGCTATCCCCGTTCAACCTGGCTCTGTCAAGTGCTTTACGGGAAACACGACACAACAGGAGAAAGAGTGATGCACATAGCACAGCTGGCACTGGCAAGGCAGGAAAGTTCATGTCCTGTAACTGCACACTCTCATTAATCATTCAGATCCTGGCTGATATTAGGAAACTTCACTCTGGGTGAGATATCTGTTATGAGAGACTCAATTCAAAAGAAACTCGAAGCTTGCAATAAAAGTTGACGAGAATTGAACAGTTTGCACATAAGCAACCTTCCACATCTTAAGTACTTGAATCATGGGCTAACAAGGCTCAAAAAACCTCTGTGAGATACTATCTCCCCTGTTATTTGCCACCACCCAGTTTAAGTGGTGGCACAGAGCTGTCACACTGTTCCAGACCACGCAGAGCTCCCCACTTCTTATTCCCAGCGATGAGACTGTGCTGTCACAAGGCACTGCCAGTAATATCAGGCTGAAAGGGAAGCACAAGAGGCTCACAACATCTTGTACTGGGTTTCTCAGAAGAGAAAGCAATGAGTAAATGGAAAAAGAAGTTTACTCCTGCCTCAGAAGTCACTGAACTGGGAAGCACTTTAAGTGACTTTCTGAAGTATTTCCACTGTTCCGGGGAAGCCTTTTCACAAGTGCTGTGGGTGAATGTTCCCAGCAAGAGTCTGATGACTTGGAACTCCACAGAAGGAGGTTTTCATACTCTCCAAGCTGTTGTGTTGGACAGTCCATGACGAATCAGGTTCCTGCAGTCATTTGTCTCAGACTCTTCTATGACACCCCCTCTGAAATTTTACTGCTTTGTTGCTTGCAAACACCTCCTCTCCACACAGCTCCTGCTGGGAAAGGCAGTTACCATCTCTCTGAGGTCTTAACGAGGAGTTTGTCAGCAGAGCAGGCAGAAACTTACAGCACCTCCAATATCCTCGTGGAAAATGCATCATCTTGTTAAGAAAAAAAAGCACGAAAAGCCCTCAGAGAATCACACAATTTTACTGTTCAAAAAGAAACTTCTAGTCAGGGAAGTACCACATAAAGGCATGTGCACTCAAATAACTGGATCAGAACTAGGGAAATATTACTAATTCCTCCTATAAGGCATTAACTGAAAGAAAAAAGAAAACCAAATGAGAAAATGAGATCTAAGAGGAGAGCAAGAAAAAGCACTATTTTACTCGAAGCAATTTGTCTAGCTTTTATCTGTCTCTTAAAACAAGAAATCCAAGGAAATTCTGTAAAGTGATAGATAAGGTGCCTCCAGTATTTCACAAGCAAACACATGGGACTGAATTCAAAGAAACGGTGAGTTAGAAATCTAAGATACCATCTCTGAAGGAAAGGGACAAGAGGCACAGAAAATTAGCTAGAGCTCAATTACACTTCTACCATTAGGTTAAACATTTGTGAAGGTTAAAATTATTTTTGAAATTATGTTCTTGACCCAAGACAGAGCTGCACAAAAACAATGAAAGACCCACATGGTTATCAGAATGGCCAATCTAAACACAACATTGGAGCCCAATGTATTTCAGAGCCCTTTTGCTCAGCAGTGACATCTGTTGCTACCTGGACCATCATGTGAGTCTGACAGAAGTTCCGCCCTTCCTAACTATCCAGGAACTGTGCATCACAGTCTAGTGAGCTCACTGCTACATCAGTAGGATGATGGAGAATGTTTCCTAGAGCCCAAAACAAAGGCACCTGTGTTATAAGTTACTGAAAGTTTACTTCGTGGTAGGAGGAACATGAGAACAGGAAAAAAAATAAAATCTGATTAACTAAAATACTTACTCTACGAGCAATTTTTAAAAGCTGGAATTATTTTTATTTTGCTCAAAGCTGTTTCCACCTGGGACAACTTGTCTTCAGGCACAAAACCTGTCAACTAGATTTCCAAGAAAGGCTAAAGAGAAGAGAAAAAACTCATGTGTGAATAAAGCTGTCTGCATGTATTGGAGATTCAGCTCTGACATTAAAAAAAGATGAATTGGTGATATTAAACTAATAATAGTTCATGTTTTATGCAATTCATTTATCCAAAAAGCATCTCCAAAAGTATCCAGCGAATACTGGCAGCCCATTTTATCCACAGGGAAGGGAGGGGAAAGAAAACACTTTGTCAGAGATCCCACTGTATCTGCGATGGGACCCCAGACTCAGATCCATGTGAATCCAACCTGGAGGAACCACACATTTAAACACATGGTACCACTGATGAAAACTACACAAGTTCTTGAGAATCACTTTGAACCAAACAAGTATAAAGGAAAGTGCCTGTACAGGAGGACAGGGGAAACAAATCTCAGAAGAGGACAAGAAATCAACAGCTTAAAGGGGAAGAGAGAAACTGCACCTGATGGCGTTGATCACTTGGCATTCATGTTACTTTACACTCAATCACCAGAGCACTGAAAAGGGTCAGAAGCTTTTGATGTGATCTGTGGTCATGTGAAGAATACTCACTGTACCCACAGAACAAACCAGTACACAGCTAATAAAGGATCAAGCACGTCTGGAACAGTTTTCTCTGCCAGAAATACTTTAGAACCAAGTCTGCTTAGTGTATCTTACTGAATTCAAAAGCTGAATGAATGTTTGAGAATTTGGACTCAACCAAAAGGAACCCAAACCCCATCAGGCAACTAAGAGACATACTGAAATAACAGGAATATTTCTCTCAGTAAAGCTGTACAGATTCATATATCGACACACACATAAACAAGAGAAAACATGACTTTTACTTACATTTCAGTGGTTATGAATCCAGTGAGCTCAGACAGGAAGAGAAACAATATGAAGAGACAGCAGCAGACAGAGACTGCAACAGAGGCAAGGAGAGGAAAAGGTTAGTTGTGGACCCCTAACAAAGACAACTTTTCACACAGGCATATGATTCCTCCTATGGATCTGAAACCCAGACACACTTGCAAACGAAGACTCTTTAGAGTCCATGACCCAGAGGAGCCACCAGAGCTGTGACTTCATTGAAATTCTTATGATATTCAACATCCTGAGGGTCACTGTCATTTTTGGGCCACTTTTCCATCATGATTTCCATCTGCCACAGCTCCTGCATTCTCCATCTCCAGCACACAATGTTGGTTTGCGAGATCTCCCTCCTCTTTACAGAGTTGCTTGACAACTTGACTTCTCCAGAGCATTTGCTCCAGATTTTAAATAATTAAAACCTCTAAAAAGGAAAAAGAATCAACACCTCCTTGCTTTGAAAGCACACAGTGGATTAAGAGACATTTTGGTTCCTTCTCAAGTTCCAGAGCTCTGTGTAAGTCATCTCATAGCCTGGGCTGGTACAGCAGAGGCATGGCAATAATGGACTAGTGTAGCCAAAGCCTGAAATTCTCAAATTTCTCCATTTGTTGATACATTGACTCTTCAGAGAGGGGAAAATTCCCAGTTAGGGAATTGTGAAGCACCTGGCCAACACATCCCACATGTTTTCTAAGAATAAATACCTGGCGTTCCAAGGAGGGAACCCAAAGTAACTGGCATGTTACTGGTTATTGTCCATCAGGAAACTATTCAAACAATTGAGCAGTGACATTCACACATCAGTGACAGGGTCACTGCCCCACACAGAGGGGTTGGAAGGAAGTACAGCCATAAATCCTATGGAGCAGGGATGACTGGAGCAGACAGGGATGTGCCAAGTGAAGGAGACAGGGCTGCAGTGTGTATCTGTACTAAATAAAATACCCAAGTTCACCATGAATCACTTGAAAAAGAGTAAAGCAGGAACTGGCAGGCACTTCCAGGGCTGTGACAACCAGAGCACAATCCAGCTCACTCCTCCATCCCAGCACAGCTGCAGTGACCAAGCACTCTGTGAAATGGCCACTTTACCAGGGCTGCTAATTAGGATTAAGAAACACATAAGAAAAACCCTGTTCCTCAGCTTTACACCACAGAACCTACACAACCTGAATATCCATTCCTTTGGGAAGCTCAGGCAACAACAGGCTGGGGAATCATTGTATCACATGACTGCACCAGCCCAAAGTCCCTTGTTCCTCCGACAGACACAGGAAGGAAACAGGAGGTACTGAGGGCAAGTACTGAGACAGACCCTTGAGTGACCTAAAGCCTTGTGCCTCATTCTTCAGGCTAGTCAGTTGATAGTTCTGAGGAAAAAGAAATGCGTTGTTTCCCCTTCCTCATCAGAAGAATTTTAAGGGTGGATTCATTTACTGACCTTCTGTAAAGTGCAAGGCATTAAAAGAGATGCCAAAAAATCCATTAGCTAGGATGAAGAAAGAGAGGGAAAAAAAAATTCAAAGACCAGTAGGAAAACGGGAAGCAAGAAGTGCTATTAATTTCTAAAGAGAAACCTCAGAGGGTCACACAGTTGCTTCCAAGTCTTGGCTTTCAGGACACAGAGGATCACCATGGCTGTGACCCAGCTGAGCCCCTGGCAGTGACACACTGTGTCAGGGGAGGAGAAAGGTCTGCTCAAAGCACAGCAGCAAACTCTTCTAAGAACTGACATACATATGTAGGAGCCCCCAAAAAGCACAAGACTCGTAGATCCAGTGTGTGATGCTGTTGGCCACAGAGCCTTGAGGTCCCTGAGCTCTGGCAGAACGCAGAGGAGAGTGTTTCACACAGACAACCCTTTCTCCTTGAATCGCTTCCCATATTCCTCACAGCTTGTTATCAGCTTACAAAGCCTTTCCACAGCCTCAGCCAGACCTCTCTGCTCTCAAGCACTTCTAGGCAAGCCTGGTACTAATGACTTTAAATTCTCACCCTCTCTCTTCCAATTTTTTAACTTTCTTCTCTGCCACTTGCATCATCAAATGATCTTTTCCAGTATAGATAATATTTGCTGCCTCAAGCCCATCTTCCAAGTCAGCTCTTGCAGGGAAGGTTCATGACAATACTTAAATATAGAACAGTAAAATTCCACTAAACTATATATAAAAAATCCTGCAGGAATGCCCTGAAGCACCTGGCAGGGACTGACTTTCAGAGCTCCTGAATGCTTTTGCCAGACTTCAAACTGCACAGTCAGTTGTCAGCCCATAAGAGATTGCTGAGGGTGGACACGAGAGGGGAATATAAAATCATGAGGGATTTTGGGGAGATAAATGGGCAACAACACTCACTGTCTCTTCAATTATGAGAACAATAGGGAAAGGGGAAGTTAAAAAGAAATTTTTTTTTCTACACAATAGATAACTAAATTCTGAAGATACTTGACTATCAATGTTGAGGATGCTTAAAAAATAAGATCTGCAAGATTTCAAAAAGGAATCATACATGCCTTAAAGAAGGAATCCACTGAGGGCTACTAAACAAAAGGAATCATGTCTAGGTCAGGAAGTTCAGAAACCACCTGAGCAAAGCCTGAAGTGTTCAACCCGCCCTTGTACTCCTTCTCTGGCATCTGCTGCTGACCACTCCTGGCAAGGGGACACTGGGATGCACAGACACTTGCACTGCGGCTACTCCTGCGTTAAACCCTTTTGGCACACACACGTTCTCAGGACAGGGGCTGTCTTGGTTTGAGACTCATGTGAAAGCCTCCTGTATTAAACTGACTCCAGGGCCAGCATTGTCCCAGAAGCAGAACACCAGCTCCTCTCCCTAGTGTGGAGCTGCAGGCACAGACGATGCTCCCAGCGTAAGAATTTATGCACTTCAGCTGCTTATTTCCTAGTGAAGGCTTTCACTTGCTTCCATGCAAATGTGCAGTTCTACCACTCACATTTGACAACTGCAGGATATTCGGAAAAGTAGATTAAAGGCTGGGATCAGACAGACTCAAACAGTCCCTGCATAAAGCTTAGTTTAACTGCAAGAGCACTGCGACGTTCCCACAGACCTCGAAGGACCATCTAAGAGAGATTTCTTAAATCTCTAATATGATAACACAATCAATATATAAAAGGTTAGAGACACGCTGCTGTTGGCTGATCTTTAATCCCAAAAGGATAGGAAATTCTGACAAGCTTTTTATTCCTACACTAACCTTTCGGTACATATTCCTTCTGATACATACCCCAATCACGTACATTCCTGGCTCTCCCAGCCCTCCCCACAATAAATGAAAGTCAAAGTGTTGAACACATCACACAGACTGAGAACGTGGATACATGTCTATATTAAGGCATAAAATTAATAGCATTTATTATTCAATGGAGCAAACTGTTGTGAAGTGCAAGGAACGGGTCTTGTTACAGACGCCACGTGAATCATAACTTTGATATTTCCTGATGTGTATTTAAAACTCCCGGCCCCAAACAGCACAGAGTATTTCTGGATAACATTTCCATGTGTGCATACAACATGTGCATGCAAACTATGCAGCCACATGGATTGTTAAATAGCAGGATAGTTCCAGCAGCTGTGTCCGACGCCCCTGTCCAGCCAGATGCCAACTGTCAGCCAGCCAGGGCGTGTGCTGCTGCTGCTGCCTCCATACCCTAACATGGCCAAGCTGCCACAGCCTTAGGCAGGTCTGCTGGAGTGGCACCAGGGACACCCTACACAGGGATGGCAGGGCCTGCAAGGACTGGTGGAAGAGGGACAACGATGGCATGACTGGCTGGGGGCACAGGGATGCTGCCTAAAGAAGGGATTTTTGTTGAGGAAAAGGAATGGGTGACTTCTGTGCACCTTTCAGAGAAGTCCACAGCAGTGGGTATGTTGTTCTACGCAAACCTCACTTCAAGTTAACTGCATTAGTCTGTTCCTGGTTACTTCATTCCTAAGAAAGTGTTTGTAGCTGGATGGGTTGCTACACAGAGCTGAAACACCTGGTACACAGCATTCACTGCAACTGGAAATTACCAAACCATACCTGATAAAGCCTCAATAACATCCCAGCTGGCCTCCGAATGTGCTCCTGATCAAGTCACCTGCTCTTCTTCACCAAAGCTCCTCAACACTCACTCTCCCTTAGCTGCTTCCCCTCTAGAAGCCCTGGTGTCAGATGCAGAGCTGCTGTTTTCCATCTCCTTTCTTCTGTAATCTAATCTATTTCTTCTTCCCCAATAAACCCTAAACTTGCTTTTAAAAAAGCCTTTTTACAACCCAAAACCCACAGTAAATTTATTCCTATTCCAGAAAACCTTTGGCACCAGAATGATACTGAATTAAGCTTCAGCAGAAATCATGTAGGAAGGGCCTAAATGAATAGTTGGCTACTATGGGCTACATTAGATCTGCTGTGTAAAACTTGGAGGACTTAAAGCCAAAATACAGTTGTAGTCATAGTCTTTAAACATATTCACTAAACACTGAAAGACTTTTTGAGAGACAGAACCTTTCCCTACGCTCAAGCCCCCAGTGTTACGAGCTGGCTTTCCTAAAGCATTTATCACAAAATCATGTAACCTTCCCAGGCTTCAAACTGGCCTGGCATTGGGCTGGTCTCATTCATGGCCTCCTACAACACGTAAGACTAGTGGCTTTCAAATTACAAGCCACAGGTTTGGTCAGACAGAAAGCCCATTAGGAAAGCTGCTCACCAGATCCTTACAGGCACAACCACCAGTTTGTTGGTTGCCTGTGTGGTTCAAAAGCTTCTACCTAAAGCCTGTCTAAAACCACTCTGAGAAAGAGAGGAAGAACCAGTTAGAGAAGAAAAATCAAAGCCTGAGAAGCTGCAAATAACAATACAGAGAAATAAGTCAGCTAATAATTTTAAGTAAGAGTCACAACCTTCAAGCCTTCCCACAACAGACTTATCACTTGAGCTGTTTATTGCAGATCACAAAGCCTAACACTGGATAGTCTTTGATGGGCCTTTTTGTTTCTAAAATACTCTTCTGAGGTGATTCATAACAACACAAATTCTCAAAGGCAGCCCAGTTACAGTGTGGGAACTCCTAGTTTCCAAAACAGACGGGAAGGCAGGATCACTCACAAGTTCAAAGCACTCTTTCAAATCACTAAATCTCATACAGCTCTGAACTCACAAACAGTTTTAGTCAAGCCCTTTGTTCACAACTTCAGCAAAACCTAAAAGGCAGTCGGGATACAAGTAATTCAGCAGTCAGGAGAACACAGAGGACAAGGACTCTGGCAGTAAATATTTAGGGCAATGTGTTATCTTCACAGGAGCACAGGATAGTTGAGACTGGCAGAGGAGATCATCCCGTCCAACTCACCCACTCAGAGCGGGTTGCTCAGGGCCAGGTCTACTTGTCTTGAGCAGCTCCAAGGACAGAGGCTCCACACCACCCTGGGCAACCTGTTCCAGTCTTCAACCATCCTCACAGCAAGGAGTTCCCTAAGCCCACAAAGGGCTTTCCTTTGTGTCCACTGATTCACTGGTCCTGACTCAGTTCTCTCTGCTGTCACCGAGGGATGTGACATCACTCACGTCAGCAATGACACACAAGACTACTGACCCATCTATAAGAATGGATGAATGGAGCACAGCTCCATGATCAAAGGAAGTGACTGCTCAATGGAACAGGAAAGCTGCATTAGGAGGGTAATTACAGGTCTGGCAGGACCAACCTGATCGATGTTTGCCCCGCACAGCAGCTCACTGCACATAATTGCCTGAAATTGCATTACTCAGTCTCCAGCCTCCCTCAGGAGCAGGAAGGAAGGAAAAGGGGCCCAAGGCAAGAGATTTGTATCAGCCAAAGTCTACGTATTGATACACAGGAGTGAGAGTGGATTGCTATCAGTGGTTTCTGACCAAGCAATTTCAACCATTCAAAAGCACAACAAGTAACAACAAAATAAGATCCATGCTCATTAGACCCACCTACATCATCAGATTAATGTCCTGAGTACATTGTGAGCAAAATACATGTTTCCCAAACCATCTTCACCACTGGTGACTGCACATTCTCCCCACCCCTGCTCCCTGTGGGTCCAGAACCTGGACTCCCTATTTGCAGTGGTTTAGTTCAAGTCTCTTCCCAAGCACAAGCCTGGGAACATCCACTGTGAATGCATCTATTAACAGTAGTTTTTCCACAGTGACTGAGGGGGTGTCTGTCAGAGGTAAATAAATCTGCAGTCATCCCCATCCCAGTGCTTGGAGCAGACTCCCAGCTTCTGTTCCTGGGAAGAGACCAGCAAAAAGCTCTTTAGCTACTTCAGGAGATGGCAGAGTGGGAATTTCCGTGCCAGTTTTCAAGAGTTCCCTTTCATGACAATATGTACTTACTATTTTTCATTGTCAAGATCTCATTTCTCTGGTGAGACCCACCCCCAGAATACTGTGCACAGTTCTGGTGCCCTCAGTGTAAGAAGGACATGGAGCTGTTGGAGAAAATCCAGAGGAGGCCAGCAAAGTTGGTAAGGGGACTGGAGCACACTCCCTAGGGAGACAGGCTGAGAAAGTTGAGGCTGTTCAGCTGGAGAAGATTGTGTGGAGACCCCACAGCTCATTCAGTGTTTGAAGAGGCTACAAGAATGCTGGAGAGGGACTGTTCATCAGGAACTGGAGTGACAGGATAAGGAGGAATGGCCAAATTGAATGAGGAAATTTAGGTTGAATATTAGGAAGAAATTCTTCCCTGTGAGGGTGGTGAGGCCCTGGCAGAGGTTGCCCAAAGAAGCTGTGGCTGCCGCATCCCTGGAAGTGTCCAAGTTCAGGATGGACAGGGCTCAGAGCAACCTGGTCTAGTGGAAGGTGTTCCTGCCCAAGGCAGAGGGTGAAACAAGATGACCCTTAGGCCTCTTCCAACTCAGGCCATTCTGTGTTTCTGAATGCATACAAACTATTCCACTTTTTGACTGGGCAAAACAAGCTGTTTCAGCAACAAAGGACAGACACCCTTTCCAATGTTTAATATCCCTTTAAAATATTCCCCGGAGACAGAGAAGACAAACAATCTTTAATTTTAGAACAGGGGTATGCAAGGACATCAAAAAGAAGCTACTTACTAATGGCCCCTGTGTAGGTTGGCTGTGTAAGGTCTTTTGGCACCTTCCTGTAGATGTCAAACCTGAAAGAGGAAAAGCAACAGCCATAAAACAGGTGGAACATTTCAATACATTTCATGTCCCCACAGGGATGAGTGATGCTGAAGTTTTTCCATCCTACTTTCCAACAACATTTTTTCAGTACACAGGAGGATATGAGAAGGAAAAACAAAACAAAACCCCCTTTTCTTTTGTGCAATTATGTAACTGCACTCTGTCCTGGCTCCAATTTCCAAGCACTTCCCTCCACCTCCCTGTGCAATCCGAACTGTGAGAGAAGACAGGGAAGAAGCCACACTGGACAAGTTTATAGAGCACTGTGAAAGAAAAAGGACACTCTGCAGCTCGTAGCTTGTATCCTGCAATAACCAGAAACAGACAACACCAAAGTCAGAAATCCAGGTAAGGGACCATCCCTTGGACACTGGATACACAAGAGAAATTAACACAAGTCTGCTACTCCCCCAGCAAAATCCAGTTTAATATTAGATCGTTGTTTTCATTCAGTCATAGCTTTTAATATCCATATGGCTCAGCTTTGCTATTTTAAACTCCCCATGGTTAAACTTTCCCTGCCCTTATGTGTTGGCTGTTTTATTTCCTACCACCTTGTGTCCCTTCATGCCCAACCACAGTACAGCTCTGACATCAGTTTTTCCACCACCCAACAAAAATTAATTAATGCATTAAAAACACCCACCCACCCTAAAGAAGGAAGTGACTGCTTCCCCCCTCAAAATACTTTTTTGGATATACCACAAGCGGGTGAGATCTGATGCTTTTTCCAGTCCTGGAGAGACATGAGAGACATCAGCTCCCAAACTCCTGTCCTATACTATGCCAAGATGAAACAACCCCATGTTTACTCAGTAGCTCCTACTACACCAAGTATTATACAGGGAGTTTAAAACTAGATCATCTTTGTTTTCCTCAGTCTTTACCAGTTGAGACAGTTTGGAGGCACTCTGGATGAACCAAATGGCATTTGCCTCGCGTGAGATCAGAAGGACATGGTTATATTTCATTCAGGAGCTGAGCTGAAGCTGAACAAGAAAGGGAGGAAAGGAGAGAAGGTAGAAAGATAATTCACCTGCCCAGCTCAGATCCTGAATAAGCTACAAATTCACTTAACATCCCAACAACCCACTGTGATATACTTGACAGCAATGTTGCTCAGGAGGTGTATGTTTTCATGACTCTACTCACTGCCACGTCCTAACCAGATCAGCAATATTCCTGACCCAAACAATCCATTTACGGTTTTCCAGCTGCCCTGAGAACATCTGGAAAGTGCTGCTCAAATTCTTTCCACATCCACCAAAGCAACAGCAGCGGATGGCAAAGGAAGCCAAAGCAGCTGATGACATCATGGTCTCACAGGCAGAGGAAGCTGCTGCTCACGCCTGCTCTCAGCCCACTAAACGCTGAACGCTGGCGTCGTCTGGCCAAAGTCACAAGAATAGATCAACACAGCTAAAAAAGCTGAGAAAGAGGCAGAGCACGTGAACACACAGGGGCTGCTGAGCGTGAGCAAACCAGCAGAAATAGGAAACAGCTCCATGCTGCTTTCAGTAAAAACAGCGGCATGTGGATACTATAAAAGGAAGCTTGCTCTTACAATGAGAAATATTTACTAGTATTAAAATGATGATCCATCACAGGATTAAAAGGGAAAAAAAATATCTAGCTTTTTAAACAACTCTCTGGAAAGTTGATGTCATGGCAGGGTTCTCTCCTCCCAGGCTGCCATTTTAATCATGTGAGGAACAGCCAACACCACAAATTAACTTTCATATGGTGAAACTAAGTCTGGATTAGGCAAAGACACTGCAGAAAGCGATCAATGGCTCCCAGCCACAATTATCACCTGGCCTGAAGTGCTTAAAAGGCAGAGCACTCCCTGTGCTATTCTGCTTCCCATCACTCCTCCCACATTATGTTCCCTCTCCTCTACTGCCATGACACACATCCAGGCAAAGAACAGCAGGCAAAGCACGTCCCAGTCTGAATTTACAGTCTAGAGGCACATACAAGAAGAGTACAAAACACAGGAAAACTGAATAAAGGTTTAAAGGCTTTGTTTTGCAGCTTCAACATGTTTTTAGATAAGGACAGGCAGTATGGAATAACAGAGTCATGAACGGCCGATGAATGGAAAAGAGGCAACAAGAGTAGACTGGACAGTGGGGAGGAAGGAGGGAAGCTCAGTTGAAATCTTATGGATAAAGGCAGAAGTTTGAAGCATGACATCCAGAACCTGACTCAAGCAGAAGAAAAGGTGTATTTAAGCTTGCAAAAGGATGCTGAACTGATCACAGCAATCAACAACAGGCAAATGGAAAAAGACACATTTGGAGTAAGAGACAAACACTGACTTGATTTTGCTCATGCCCAGTTGACTACCAGCCCAAAGGGAAAAGGACTGGCTATGTGCAAGTATCATGGCAGGACAGTCATTTGCTTGGAAAAGACATGTTCTGAGTTAGGAGAGTTCATATTTTTTATACTCTTCAGAGTACAAGGCAACCTCCCATAAGGCATCTGATATTGGCCATAATTTATTCAATCTGATTCTGGTTGGTGAAAACAGCAGTTGTATTTACACATTCAGAGAAGGGCAAATTGGAAGCTGAAAAGACATGAACCTTTGAGAAGAATGATGGACATGGCACAGCCAGGAAACAAGGCAACCTTGTTAACTCTGATTTAAACTCCAACTTAGAAGAAAATATGAAATGCATAGCATTTAATGACAGCTTGAAAAGTATGCTTGTGAGACACAAGAAAAATTAAATCCTAGCAATGAGTAGAGAATGGAACACCAAAGGCAGCTTCATTAATTACATATAACTATAAAAATAAGTAAATCAAGCAAACTTCTCAAACAAATATGTGAAGTTGGCAAGAGTTACTGTAACAGGTGAGTCTAAGCCCAAAGAAAGCAGAGATTTGTGAAAACTCCAATCAGGCCTAAGGGTTAAAAATCTGATTAACTTCTAGTCTCCACTTGACAGACTTTTCTCCTTTTGCCACTGGCTTCTTGCCTACCTCACAGAGCTGAAAGCAATTTCAGGAGATCACTTACACTGTCCTGGGAAAAGGAAAGAATGAGGATTAGACAGCACAGATGATTTGTAATGTATGAGGGAGGCGGCCATGGAGCTCTATGAGTGGTAAAGGGGAACAGGTTTTACTTGCCCTCAGGTCAAATGTTCCTGTAAGCACCTGCAGTAAAAATTCCAACAAGCCTCCAGGTTCCTGAGGCATTGGTCACTTGGAAGAGCATCAGTACCCTGGAAACAGAGAGGAAGCTTGTGCTCTGACTATTGCAAAAGCTGCTTTACAGCAGAGAGGCATCAGTTCACACAGAGAGCAGGCACATGTGCATTTTCCACTGCACAGTACTTATATTTAGCTTTTGGCAACTTTCTTCCTCCCCTCAGAAAGGCAAGATCTGTAAGGCGAAGGAGTATTGCTGAGTTAATCAATTAGCATTGTTTCAGAATGGAAACAACAAACTTACTGCTAGGAAAGTTCTTCCTCCAGGTCATGTGTGTTCTCATGAAGTGGAGGCTGGACCTTGCAATTCCAGAATATGAGGCTAAAGATAGAACTAGCTGTCATCAGTATAACAAAGGAATTTCCTGACACATCTATAGTGTCTTTTCTTTCAATGGCGAGCAGGGTTGCAAACAAAGAAATGAAAAAAGGCTGTTTGGCAATGTCAGAGGTTTGCAGGAAGCAACATTCATACCTAACATGAGGGACTGCTACAATACCTTTTTCTCAATCCAATAGCTGAAAGAACACAATAAAAAACTTCCTCATCTTCCTGATGGGATTGACAACAAACCGGTAAAAACAGTCTCTATCTTTCTTCTTTCTGGGTTCCTTTCAGGTTCTGGGAGGCCACAATTAGGTCACCCCAGAGCCTTCTCCTCTCCAGGCTGAACAATCCCAACTCTCTCAGCCTTTCCTCACAGCAGAGCTGCTCCAGCCCCCTGATCATCTCAGTGCCTCCTCTGCACTCGCTCCAACAGCTCCATGTCCCTCCTGTGCTGTTCCCCAGGGCTGGAGGCAGCTCTGCAGGTGGGGTCTCACCTGAGCAGGGCAGAGGGGCAGAATCCCCCTCACCTGCTGCCCATGCTGTGGGATCAGCCCAGGGCACACACAGGGGTTTCTGGGCTGCCATCACACATTTGCTCTTCATGTTTGCTTCTCATTATCTCCTACAGCCACAGGAAGCACTGAAGTGTTAAAAAACCAGAGCCAGACACAGCAGTGCTCACCTGAGCCACAACCATGTCCAAGGCTGGCACTGCAGAGGCAATGGCAGGTCAAACCCAACTGAATGAATGGACATCATCGGCCCTGGGGTGATTCCTGAGTTTCCCTTCAAATCTCTGTGATTGACAGTGCTGGATGGGTGGCAGGGAGGGCAGAAGATATCTACCCAAACGCTGTAGATACTTCCACCTCCCAGCCCTGAGATGGGGATGAGCTCACTCCCTCAGCAGGAGCTGCTACAGGCAGGGCTTTCTGCCAGGGTGTGCTTAATGTACACTTGAACGGCTTCAAGTCTGGATCCGAAACATTTCAGGAAATGAAGTAATAAATACATTATTTTACTGAAGATTACCACACCTCCAAACAGAAACATCATCTCTGACATCTCTGGAATCTGAAAAGAGCTTTTGTAACATCTCTGTAAGATGCTAACTTTTTTATGAGCAAGAAGCAAAAAACTTGAGGTTAAAAAAATTATTTTAAGTAGGACTAACTGAATGGTGGGTAAATATAATCATAGAATCTCATGAGTTGAAAGGGATCAACCAGGATCATCAAAGTCCAGCTCCTGACTCCCAGGAGTAGTTTATCCCTAAATTACTGATGCACTGTGTGCTGTTCCTGCAAAGAGACAGCAGAAGCTTTGGCTCTGTGGAGCACTGAAACACAGCTCTGGAGTGAGTGGCACTGGCACATTTTCATGTACCCTTCTGCAAGGTCTGGTTTAACTGATTTAACTAAGAGGCAAGGGAAAGATTGTTTCCTGGACTGTATTTGGGATTGCACTTAATCAAGCAGAAGTACAACACATTCTCAAGTGGCACTTGGTCACAGACCAGAATTCAGGCACTGTAAGTCAGCAGCAAACAGATTAATTGTTGTCCCTTTGCACTCCTCAAATGATTCAGAAATTTAGCTTTAATGCTCACCGACAGGGGAAAAATGCTTTTGTTCTTCAGGCAGATTATTTTTTTCCCCAGAACAACTGCATATTTCAACATTAGCCCTTTTGAAGCATGCTGGGTCTATCACAGGTACTTCTGCAGCACGTCCTGAAAGTTAGAGGACGTGAGCATCCATTACAGCAAATTACAATTTTGATTCAAAAAAAATTAAAGAACTATCAGTATCATGGCTGACATTCCACCTTTGGCAGGTCAATGGTGATGTAAATCCATCATGTCATCTTGTCTCAGCAGCAAAGGGCCCATGGTTGTGATTCACACAGAAGAATGTGGATGTTGAAACAACACTCAATTCTCCACCTGCCATATTAACCAGTTTCCAGAAGTGGCATCTTATTTTTCAGCAGATACCACACTTGAAGCTGAGGTGACTAATTCCTGGTGACATTAGTCACTCTCAACAACAAGACCTGTGTAGAGTGAACAACTGCCTTAATTTTACTACACATCAGTAGCTTTGAGATCTCTGAAAAAAAGAGACAAGCTGGTGCTGCTGAAGCAATTTCTCTCCCTAACAAATAACTTCACTTGAAAGAACAACTTGCAGGAAGAACATTTTCCAGCAGAAACAGAGCTTCACTATTAAGTTAACTAAACAACTGGCAACTTTACAGCAAATGTGACTAAATTACATAAAGGGGGAATTATTAAATACAGAAAAGTTAACTTTGAAGACACTATAGAGACTGTGTTGTTACTGCAGGAAGCAGTGTGAAGGACTGTGGATCCAATGTTTGTATGCCAACATGCAGCATGTTGGAGACCCAATGCTGTACAAATGCTCATTAATTATGAGGAGGGAGCAACACCTCCATCACAATCTATCAGATGCCATAATGCCCCTCAGAAAAATAAAGAGTAATACACCTTCCCAAGCTGAGACGGCTTCCTGGATCAACAAAAGCCCTTGGTCAAGGACTCAAGCTTAAATCACAGCACAGGGAAGCAAAGAAATACCAACCTCTGTCTTCAGGGACATCAGCCCCTCAGTGGGAGGCTGTGGGACATGGATCTGGGCTGTAACACTCATATCTCTGTGGTTCTCCCTTCTCACACAGTATCCATTGTTAACTCACTCTCAAGGTAGGTGCCAAAGTCAGAAAGTAGGAACTTTCTGCCTTTTTGAAAGCACAACTGAAGCCACTGAAGCCACCCACCCTTGTGTACCCCAAGAAAGGAACCTCTCAGACCTGCAGCTAATACTGCATCTGTAGGCCAAGCTCTCTGCTCCACAAGGTGAAACAAGACCAAGCTGGTCTTTGAGAAACTATCTCACACACGAACTGTTTCCCTGCTGCTCCATGGGGGAATACAAGCCAGTTAAAGCAGTTTCCCAAACTTGTTTACACTTCTGCTCCTGTGCTGGCAATGCCCCTCCCCAGTTCAACAGCAAGTAGCTGCAAACTGGAGATTAGCAAAATATTGCTTCTGGTTTTCCCCATTTGTCAAGTTCTTCTTGTAAACCAAAGAAAAGGGGAGCAGGGTATGGCTGCAGACCTCAAATACCAAGGATCCAAGAAGGCATGAGGTCACTTTCTCCACACACACGCCAATTCCTGATTAACCTAACAAAGAACTTGCCTGTTCTTACAAAGTCCACTCATTCCACACTCACCAGTAAATGCAGTTACAACGTGGAAGAGAGAATTTCTACAGTGACACTCTGTACTTGCCACATCCCAGAAATGTAATGACACAGAGGCAGCCCCATGCGGAGACATTAAGTTTTGAGAAACTCAGTATTAAAAAAAAAAAAAAAAAGGTGCTTTTTGTCAAAAGAAGATAAAGCACTCTATTCATAATACTGGTTTTCTTCTCCAGGTAGACAGAAAAGCCACTGCACTGTGACTCTCTGGGAACATAAATTCATTCAAAACAGTAATTCCAGACTGCTTTTGATGAAAACTACATCAAAAAAACTACATGCACAGTGGAAGATACACAAAGAGCAAGACAGTTGCCAAACACAACTTTGGACAGCCAAGGCTATGCCAACAGCCATTTCATCTTTGCTAAGAGTCATCTTGAGGCAGCTCTGTCTGATAACAGGTTAGAAAACATCTAATACCTTCTCTTCTTTGAGTGCATCTATTATTTATACATTCTAAATAAATTCACTTTTAGGCCACATCCCTCAGAATTACACCAGACTCTCTAATTACTTCACAGAGACATCACTGAATCCAACCAACTAACAATTTCTATTCAGCTGCCATTAAAGAGACGAATCATCCTTCACTTTGAGAAGGATTAGTTTTCCCTGAAGACATGGACATAATAGTGGGATTTGTCACTCTGCACATTTCTGTTTTCCCTCTTACTATTTCTCATCTGCCTCCTGAAACATTTCTGTTGCATTGCTGTATTCCAGATAAAAAGCACAGATTGTGTGTTCCATGCCCTTGATCTGGTTCCCCACAGGAGCTACAGATCTGCTGCAAAGGCTCTTCCCACAAGATTTCTATTAGTGTATGTTTTTAAGTCTGCTTTCATGACAGAGGAGGTGCATTAGCAGTTCAGGAAACCAAGGCATGTGTGAAGAGAGGAGAGAATGAACAACCTCAACCCCACTTCAGGAAACACGTTCAAGTGCACATGAAATGAGCTGGAACGATTGAGGTGGTTCTTCAAGAGTCTTCTGCCAGCCCAGAGCACAGACCACCACACAGCTTTGCCTCCTCATATTCCTGCTGCCACCCCCTCGGGAAGAAGCACCCCTAGAGAGCAGAAGAGTTTAGAGACTCTCAGTCATTCGACACCTGCTACTACTAAGGCTCTTAGCAGAGATACCACTGACAGCAGAGAATCCAGCAGTTCACTTTGCATAAAACACTTTATCATTTATAAGGAGGACATGGGAAGCAGGAAGAAACTCAGTCATGATAAATATAACTTGGATTAAGTCCATCTGACATTCAAAGATGACTGTGCACAAACAGACTCCATCCTCTCTCTCCAGGAATACTTCAGTGGAGGCTGGTGTTACAAAGGGGAGATCAGAATTTATCCACTGTGTCTGTCTCAGACTTTTTCCTTCTCCCCCTCCCCAAATCGGTGCAGCCTGAAGGCAGAAGGGGAGGGAAAAACAAAGAGGCCACACTAGTTATCTTCCATGTGAATTCATGGAATCAAAAGGAAGCTCTGACTACTTTCAAAGCAAAGATCATTCAGGCTGGAGATTAATGGCCAAATGGAAACGCCCTTCCTTTAATCCCCAGTGGTATTTCTAGAGAAGCCTTCCCACCAAAGGCATGCTGCTTAGTGCCAAGGAGCATTTCTGTCCCTGTGATCTGCTGACTTCTCAGGCATCTCCTTTGGTCATTTAACCTAAGTGTAAGAATTACAAGTGCTAAATACATAAGAGAAAAACTGCTTCCCCACCAGCCTGAGGTACTGAGGACCTGTAAACACTCCTGAAACACTCCCCATCCTCCACAATACAAATATGAAGTAAACCAAACTCTCTAATAGACTAAGAAGGGAGACATGGAGCTCCTGGAGCGGGTCCAGTGAAGGCTGCAGAGATGGTGAAGTGACTGGAGCATCTCCCTTCGGAGGAAAGGCTGAGGGAGCTGGGGCTGTTCAGCCTCGAGAGGAGATGCTGAGAGGGCACCTGAACAGTGTCTGTCTGTCTGTGTCTGCAGGGAGGGACCAGGGGATGGACCAGGCTCTGCTCGGGGGTGCCCAGCAATGGGACAAGAGGAATGGGCAGGAACTGATGCCCAAGAGGTTCCACCTGAACATGAGGAAGAATTTTGTTACTGTGTGAGCAACAGGCTGTCCAGAGAGGGTGTGGAGTCTCCCTCACTGGGGATATCCCAGAACCATCTGGACACAGTCCTGTGCCATGTGCTCTGGGATGACCCTGCTTGAGCAGGCAGGTGGGACCAGTGTCCCATTATGGTCCCTGAAATTTCTGCCCCAGGACTCTCTCTTGCTTTCTTGATTGAGACAGACCAAAAAAATAGATTACAAGGTGCTAGAAAGAACAAAGAGAAACAAGGAAGGCATACAGAATACTCCAATGCTACTTGAAGAATAGAAGATTTAAAATCAAAAATCAAATTACTTAGCCAAGAGCTTCAAAGTTGTTTAACAGGCAGCAATTGTTCCTCTCTTTCCTTGGGTCACTGCTCTCAGATAATGATTTTGGAACAATTCATCCTGACTTGTCAATACTGCTGCTGGGCAGTAGGTGCCCAAACACACCAGCTGAAGGGCAGAAGCCATCAGGCACTCAGGTGGCTTTTCACCTCTTCAGAGACCATTTAACTCTAAATAAAACCAAACAGGCTTATACATACACCCTCACTCCACCAAAGGCAGGCAGGTACTTCTATCAGAGCGTATTTTCTGGTTTGTTGTTTTTTTTTTTTTTTTCCTTCCCACAAAGCACAGCAGACACTCAAGGTAAGATCTTGAAAAGCAAAGCTGTTACTTCTGCATAAAGGATAAATCTAAGCCCAGCAATTTAGTTTTCAATGTGGCTGTTCAAGCTGAAGGAAATGTATAGGTAGAACAAACAACACAGCTGAATCTGGTTTGCACACATGGTGCTGTTTTGATTAACAAAATACCATCATTATTTAAAGAAATAAAAATTAAATCCCAGACACCTGTTTGAAGTAGTTGGAGGGATTTGTATTGTTCACAGTTGTTAAAACCATATCTAGAACAACTGTGGCCAAGACCAGAGATAAAAAGATTAACCTCTTTACTTGGTAAATTGATTTTATTCAGCAGGCTGATTACTGGGGTATGCAGAGATGGCCTGAAAGAACAGTTACCCCATTCCATGCGACAAACGACAGAACATGCAAAATAATCCAAACAGTGACTTGGGAAAGCTGGTATCTGGAACAACAATGATAAAGGAACAAGTGAGACACAACTCCCCTCTGCCTGGTGATCCTGAGAGGGGCTGGTCATCACCAGACTCCCCTGGGAGAGAGAAGAGGAATGAGCAGATGACTGGGCAGGTGAGAGAAGCTGCTCAGCAATGCTGTGGGATGGATTTTGTACCACATGTGCCTGAGAGCTGCTACAACAAAAAGTCAGACCTGGTCTGGCCAGCTGTTTGGAGCAAGTCTCTAAACTAGGAACAGATGGGCTTTAAATGAGGAAACATCAAGAACAGTATGTCATTTTAAGCAAAAGCTCTCCTACTTCACTCTAAAAAAGCAGTGAGTTCCAACACCCTCTGCATGTTCAGCTTCCTCTGGTCCTTCCTGTACCTGTTCTAGGCAAAAATCCAGAATTTTGTTCCACGGATCTAGCAAGGAAAGATTTCTACACTAAAGCAAACACACCCTAAAACAGTCTGAAGAAGTAAAGCTGCCTCATTCCTATGCCTTCCTCTACAAATCTATATGAAGCACTACTTTTTCTATTTTCATGGAGAAATAGTTTCAGATTTCATTCTGAAATCCTTTCTTTAGCTCATGCTGCTTTTCTTCTTATCCAAAGACAAGTGTGTGCTCTGACAACTCTGCAGGAACACTTGGCTCCTACAATCCAGCACAGATAAAAAGCAGTAACTCTTCTTCCAGTCCAACAAAGTAGGTAAAATCTGTTTTACCAAGTGGGAAAACAATGTTAGGAAGTCAGCAGCAGAGGAAGAAAATAGGAACTACTGACTTTGAGCCCTTCATTCTGTTAATTCTTTGTTTAAATGACATTTCTATGTTTCCTGTCTGCTGGTAGATGAGAACATAATGTGCAGAGAGCAGCTCAGGACAGCTCTGGGACAGCCACGCTACGATCCCAGGGATGGGATGCAGCAGTGGGAGCCAACAGACCTGAATTCTCTCCGCTCCTGGTGCTGACTCACTGTGTAATTTCTGCTCCAGTCAATTAAACCTTTCTTCTTCTGCTTGTTCACTTTGCACAGCAGCACCTGGTAACATTAGCCCACCTTTCCTCGAGCACATGGAAATCTACAGATGAAAAACTCTGCAAATATATGAAGCATCACTGAGCAAAGCTGCAACTTCCACCTGAGGGAACAGCTGGAGCTGTGTCAGGAGAAGGTTAGGTTGGGTATCAGGAAAAGGTTCTTCCCCCAGAGGGAGGTGGGCACTGAACAGGCTCCCCAGGGCAGTGGGCACAGCCCCAAAGCTGCCAGAGCTCAGGAAATGTTTGGACAATGGGACAGGGTGGGATTGTTGGGATGTCTGTGCAGGGCCAGAAGTTGAACTTGGATGATCTTTGTGGGTCCCTTCCAGCTCAGAATATTCTGTGATTCTTTGAAGGTCTGTACAAGGAAAGCTGCAGGAAAATAAACTGGATGTGCTCTGCAAGAGCTGAACCTTAGTTCAGCAACAGGGTTGTGCCTGGAGAGCACGTTTATGAACAACCTTCATGGTTTTGTGAACTGGAACACAAACTCTGAAGCATGTGGAAAGTAAGATAAGTGATCCTGTTAATCGCAGTTTCACACAGAAGGTAAACACTGAATACAAAAACACCAAAGCCTGGCCATGAATGTGAGTTCGAGATGCAAACACAGATTCAAAGCAGGACTAATAAGCCGATACTTGTAAATACCAAGCAGTTATTAACACATTTTATAAGATGAACACCTGTGTAGCAGCAGATAACACACATATCATTAAGTAATCAGCCAGTCCTCATTTACACACAATGGTGTACAACACACATACTCTGCAGGACTGGAGCTTTAATGGCCAAACTCACAGGGCTTCAGAATTACATCGGAAACTGTTTAATCCTGAACCACTTTGAGCAAGCTCTGATACGGGAAGGACTAGACAGGGAGATGGAGGGGTTAATGGAGTTTTAAACCAGCTGATCTGGACTGCAGTTTTCATATTCTGTGTGACTGACTCCTCGGTCACACATCACACACACAACACTCACAACATCCCACCACTTTTCAAAGCAAATAGTACTTTTTTTTGACCTGCTAACTCCCCACACTTTCAAGCCCAGGAATGAAAGGTAGGAATAGGTTTCCCTGCCAGCCAGCTCCTCCCTCTTAATTCTAGTTCCAAGAACATAATGAAACTAACAGAGGAAGTCTCTGAAACAAGGAGGAGTACTGAGAACAAGAAAACAAGGTTAGGCCAGGAGGACTGTCATTAATTATATAATGCAGCCTTTGGGTAACTGGACACTTAGGGAAAGGGGCTGAGAGAACATGGGAGGCATCAGCCTCTGCAGCATTATGTCATCTGGCCTGCTACTTACTTAGGGAAGGTAAAAGATTTGCATAGGGACAGAAAAACAAACCCATTTATTTCAAGGGCAAAAGACTATGAATCTCCACAACAGCTGCCAAAAAAGGGCAGAAAAAAAATTTCATATATTCTGCTCCCATTTAAATTAATTCCTTTCCAAGGAGCTGGTTCTCCTGTTTCCTCCCCCCGTCAGTCATTGTGCCGTCCTGCATAACACCTGTTTGCCAGTTATGTTCTAAATTTTGTGCTTTTATTCTTTCAGTGCATATTAAGCTTGCTTTCTGCTGCCCAAGAACACACACAGCAATTGCTACTGTGAAATACCCCAAAAGTGCAACTATTTTAGGTGAAGAATGGAAGACATGAAGAGGTACATCACCTTTTCTTTTTTTCTCCCCTTCCAAATAAATTGTTAGGCTCAAACGTATTTCAAATGCAGTTGGGAAGAGGAGGAAAACAATCTCAAATACTCAAAGGTGGAGTCCAAGCATTTTATTTCCTTTTAGGCAGTGAAGCAGGTGTCAAAATGAAGGATGGGAGAGAAATGTATTTTTAATAAAGTGAACAAATCATATTCTGCTTCATCAAAACAGGAGAAAAGTGTCATGAAGAAATGTTCAAGTATTCCAGGCGATCCAGCCCTCCTCTGAGCTGTGAACAAGAGTCACTGTACTCCTGAATGGGAGCAGCATATTCTGGAGGTTGGAGAGGATGAGCATTAACACACATGGCTGCTCCACAAACTAAGTAAATTGTTCAGAGAGTTGAATGTCATAAGTGAACTATAAACTTAAGACTCAAAGACTCTTGTCCTTGCAGCTTCCCAGCACATCACAACACTTCCCACCATCACAGTGCCACCCAATCCATTCTTTATGAGCCCCCCTAGTCCTGAACATCCCTCCCAATTAGAGACCTGCCTGCTGGCTCCTCCACCTCCTGCCACATTCATAGAATCCCACAATCATTATGGCTGGAAAAAACCTCCAAACCATCAAGTCCAACCTGTGGCACATCACCACCGTGTCAACCAGACCAGAGCACTGAGTGCCACATCCAGGCATTCCTTGAACACTCCAGGGATGGGGACTCCACCACCCCCCATGGGCAGCCCCTGCCAATGAACCACTGCCCACAGCCGCTGGTTCCCAGTATAGCCAGGCTACTGCCCTCACTGGGCACCTCCTCAGCCCTGTCCACAAGCAAAGACTCTGATCTCCAGCAGACACTGAACAAAACAGGAAGTTTCCAATAAATTTATTTATTTCCAATAAATCCCCAATGCACAACTTGGAGTATAATCTGGGCAGAGCTAATAAAAAAAATAATAAAAAAAAAAGTTGTACCATAGTCTTTCCCACAGCTTCTAGGAATCACAAAACAGTAAGACTGTTACTGCCAAACACCTTAAAACAAGATCTGGCAAGATAAAATTAGCACTAGAAATGTGTAAATTTTATTTGCAGAAGCTACTTTCTGCTTTAAGTCCCAGCTGCACTTGCTCAGCACAAAAATCAGAGATTGGTACAAAAAAAGCATGAGCAAATATACCATCTGGGGAAGGGGAAAAAATAAAAAAGGCCAGGGATGTGTGAAGGAAACAGCTCCATATTCATGAAGCTTCCCTCCAAAGTGCACAGACCAAGATTTCTCCAGATCCATAAGGGGGAACTCCTAGACATTCTCTGGGGTCACAGTCTTGTGCTGGACCAGGCCAAGGAAAAACTGTTCAATCACTGCTCTGCAGAGTGAACAAGGACAGGAAGGTTCTCCCAAAACAAACCAGCACCTGAGGCTCAGACAGGGGCTGGTACTTGCCTGAGGCTGACAAGGGTTAAGAGCATCAGAACCCTGACCTGAGAGAGCAGACAGTGGCATTCTCTGTTGTGTACACACCCAGACAAGCCTTCCCTCTCCTCCAAAATAATTTCTGTAGGACAAAATCCATTAACATACAAGATTCAGGGATAGAAGACCTCACACCCTCTTCCAGAGCATCAAACAGGGAATTCAGATATATTGGACTTTTTTTTCAGAATATCAATAAACCCGCAGTGACCAGCTCAGGTTCTCCTGTTTGAATTCCAGTCTGAGGAGACAAGAGTTTCTGTACATACTTCTACAACTCAGTCCTACTTTTCGTTTGCATAAAAGTGGATTCTCTACAAGAAAGTACAACTCCCCTGCATCATCTGGCTTCCATGTGAAGTTCCTTGTTCTGACAGAGTTTCCAGGAAACACCTGTATGAATGTTATCCCAGTAGAAAAACATCACTGATGCAGACCCAAGAGCTGCAGCTTATAGTTGGGGATCAGGTTTACCAGGGGATAGTAATGCAGATACAACACTTTATAATGCAGCAACCAGAATCAGATTTCAAGGCAGTAGGGTCACATTTGATTCAGAGTGACAAAGAAGCTGAGCAAGGCTCTGAGCCTTCATCTTTATCAGAAAACAGTCATATTTACATTGATGGCTGAAGTAGTGGGCTTTATTCACAGCACCTGGTGGTCTACAGAGATGGACAGCAATTTGGAAGCCAAATGATCTGCTTTAGGATATGATTGTTAAATAAACACCAAGCAGCCAGGACCTGCTTAAATCCTGTCAGCAGTAATACTTGTCTAAACACATCAATAGGCCATTTTGAAGGCTGTTCTATTAAATGCCAATATTTCCAGCTTCTCTGAATGAAACTAAATACATCTGATTTGGAAACATCCTCAAAAAACAAACAAAATAAAACCCCAACAACAGAATAGCAAACAAACAATTCAAGTGCAGCAAATCACACTGTCACACAAACTATAGTCTTGTGTGTTTGTCTGCCATGATTACTACTAAAACACTCAAACATTTCAGTATAAGCAAGATTTTGTAGGTCAAGGCAAGACTGTGGTTAATATTTTGGCAGAACAAATTTTCCATTTTCAGAGCAGTTGGCTCTGTACAGGAATACCCAGACAACACTTCACAGCTTGTGCTCGGATGGAAGACAAAAAAAACAAGACCATTCCACTATTTCTTCGTTCACTGCAAGACTATTCTTTTCTCACCACCTCCACCATTTGAATTACATGCCTGAAAAATACATAAGCACTCCTCAAAATATGAGCTCAACAACATCCACAGCCTCCCATCCACACTGGTGGTATTGCTTCAGCTCTGTTTACATTGTGATTCAGACATTTTCACAGCAATGAACTATGATGGCATGAAGAAAGCATCTGTGTCACCAACGACTGAACAAAGGAGGACAGTTAAAAGTTCAAAAGGAACAATACAGAACTTTCCTACAAAGTCAGACCTTAATATTTCTATACTTACTCAGGAAAAAAAATCTCTACTTCAACTATATTTTAAGACAAATGATGTATTAAGGAGACCTAGGAAGAAATACCTACATACACACTATGTATAATCAGTTATTTGTGGCACAAACATCAATAGACTTTCTGTACAGCTCTGCTTGCCCATCTGACTGCTGTGACTGCAGAATTGATTTCTCAGGTGCCCTCAAAGGGCTTTTGTTGAAACAAGTTAGTCATGGCACTGCCTGGCACCAAAACCACTTTGGTAATTACGTAAGGTGGCAGCAACACCACTTGGAAGGGTTGTTTACCAGTGACATTACACAATGTGAACTGGAACTTGCTCTCCAGACGTGGCTGCAGTTCAGGAGGAAGCTCACTTGCAGTTACAGGCACTTTGGAACCAGAGAGAAAATGTGGGTCCTGCACAGAGAGGCAACCACCCAGCACAGAACTGTGCTGCAGCCTCCAGTCACAGGTGTAGACATTGATTTAGGAAGTGCCATCCATCAGCACCACCACATACAGGATTTAAGACTGTGAACCAAATCACTATACAGGTGGCAACATCTGTGGCTGTCACAGTGACCCTGCCCAGGGGCACTCCCAGCCCTTTTTTGATGTGCCACTGCCTGCACAAACCAGCAGCACAGCCCGTGAGATCAGGAGGTGCCACACCAGCCAGCACGAGCTCTCTGTTTCAGCCAAGAGCACACCTACCTGCTGCTGTCACCACCATGCACCTGCTAACAAATGAGCTCAAGGGGCCTCTCCAAAATGAGTTCAGCAAATAATTCTGCCAAATGAGGGAGTGTGTGCTGGTGCAGACAGCTGAAGGAGGTGCTGGGGAGGTGCCAGCAGGTGCCTGGAGCACCACGATCCGACTGGCTCACACTGCAAGTCAACATTCCGAGCAAACATGTGCCTTTCCAGTCACATTTGACATTTATGAGGCAGGGTATTTCTGCATAACAGTCAGCAAATGTTCACACACAGGGCAAATAAAAGTCGAAGGAAGACTTGAGGGGCTACAGAAAGACTTTCAGCCGTGACCCTCACAAACTTGTCAAAAAGAAAATGGTAGGATCACAAAAGTCAGCTTTGCTCCTTCTTTTCTGAAGCCTGAAGAACAAAATAAGTTATTTTCCTTAAGCTCAAGAATGAATGAGAACTTGTCCAGGGGGTTGCTTAGTTCAGAAAAGACTTTTCTCCTCAGTCTTAAAATCACCTACAATCTACTGGTTTGTCCTCATTAATCTGACCAGGAATAAATTTCACAGTTGTTCCAGGCCAGCTGTCTGAGCATCACTTCGCCTATTTACCATTACAACTCTTAGGGCTAATATAAAACCAAACATACTCCCTCTCCTAAAATGTGATTGGAAGTGTGCCAGCTTTGTTTAAGACTGAACAATTTGATTTAAAAAAGACCTTCAAGAACTGAGGCAAAGACTTGCCTGTGTCCCAAAACAATAAAAGTGTTCTGTATATCCAAGTCAGAATATCCACATTAAAATAGTAGTTATCACAGATGTGCCAAAGAACAGCTGACAGTGGGGGCTCATTGTACTGTTCAGATGCAATAGAGTCTTTGCCTTCCACACTAAATCAGCATTTAAATCTAAATTCTTTCTAAGCCTGGCTCCTTTCCCAGAACCTCCAAAATCTGGGTATAACATACTGCTTCTTCATACAGGTTATCACACTGAAAAAAAAAAAAACCCCAAAAACCAATCAATCAAAAAAATCCCTAATGAAAATATCACAGTGATTAATTGCAAGAAACAAATTGTGAATTTCTCAGTTAAATACAAGAAGGATTCAAGGATATTTGCCACTCTCTGACAAGCACATGGCCATGGCACAGCTGAGACTTACTCAGAATTAGAACAAAAACTTGATTTCAGAGTGATTTATTTTAGTTTTTCTCAATCTAACCAAGTAAAGTTACTAAAATAGTTCAGAAGTTTCAGTATCTTACAGACTCACCAGTAACTCTTAGATGCAAATATGCAGGTGCAAAGTAAGACCACCCAAGACAAAAGAACTTGCAGTAACGTTTCTCTCTACCATGTCCACATCCATTGCAAAGGAGCAACTTATTTTTACCTTTTTAATTTTCATTTTTACATTGTAATTCTCAACACCAAAGCAGTCCGCAGTCCCAACACCAGCTCAGCCTCCTGCTACCTGGGTCACACAACAAGTGAGAAACCTCCTGACCCATAATTACCACTCAAGATGCCCCAGGCTTATACTTTAATCTAATCATGACTTTAACCATCCTCAGATGCTGCAAGTGTGCAGGTGACAAGGGGTCTTAAAGGCTTGAGGGGGAAATTGCCTACAGCTCCAGTGAGATAACTCAAAATCCCTGATAAAATAGGTAGTAAGCTGAATAGCTGACACAAGTTCTAAGGAACCAGGGAGTGGGAAACAAGGAAAAATCTGTTGGCCTCTTTCAGCCAAATAGGTTTAAAAAAAAAAAAAAAAAAAAAAAGGAAAGAACCAGGTCTTCCAGAAGTACAAACTGATTCAGGAGTTCTGTAGGAGGGCTGGAGTCTTGTGACATGTACTGAACAGATCTGCACCAAAAGCTCCAATCTGGAAGCTGAAACTTGGTTCCATACCAACATCACAGCAGGACTGGAGAGATTAGTGTGAGTTAAATGCTTTGAAAAATGAAAAGCATTAGGTAAGTACTAAGTATTATTAAAACCCTAAAGATACCTGGGACAGAATGATTAGTATTTATATGAAATTACTGTGAAAATATTTTTTTATTTATGAATTAACTGCATTTGGTATTAACAAAGGGAACCACGGATAAACCAAGAAAACAGAAGTCCTACATGAAAAAAATACTGTACAGGATATTACAAGGAACAAAACAAGTTACTTCCAATATGGAACAATGACATGAACCAATATGGCTCAGGTTGACTGATGGGGACAACTTCCAACAAAGATATTTAAGCTCTCTGGGTTCTTCATTAAGGCCAGATATGAACCTGTAATTCTAAGGAAGAGGAAAGATATTCAGTCCCATGGATTGAAAGGCTTTCTTTGACTTCTAGTTGGTGAAGAATAAGGACATTTTTGGTCATGGGCTGTTTTAATTACTTGTCATTTGTCTTTCTATCATCTCCAGATGAGGCTCTGGCAACCTATTCCTCCTAGAGCTACTTTGTGTGGAAACAGAGCTTGAGGTCCAAGTTTGTACCTGGTCCACTATGCCCCTCTCAATCCCTGATGTCAGCTGTCATAATCCTGCCACTCTAAAACATAAAAAATAAAAACTCTGAGTAAAGGGTGGGTACACCATCAACAATACCCTGCCTTCCCAAATGCCCTGGCAGAGCAGTTAAGGACAGTGGTTCCCTCAGCTGCATTAGCAACACAGACCTGTGGAATCTGTGCCCTCCAGAAGAACACAACTCCTTTCCACATGGAACCTCTGAATTTTGGACTCTAGAAGACACATAGGGGCACTTCTAAAAGGTTTTTAACAGTCCAATCCCCTAATTATATACAGGCATAACACCCACTCCAAAACGTGTGCTAAAGACAGGGGGCCAAGCTGTACCTGCCACAGAGAACATCCAGCTGGAACCTCTGAGAGAACAACCCTCATACTATGAAAAACATCACCACTTCATTCAGAAATTCACTCAAGGTGGTAACCTCATTTCTCTAACAGCACTGTATTGTATGTTCTAGAGTTGACAGGAAGTACCTGTATTTTTTTTTCACATATGCATCATACTTCACCTACAACAGTAACATTTTCCAGCCTCAGCAGATTTTGTTCCACTGACTGCACATTGAACAAAACCCGCAACAGCTAAAAAGGGCTCTAACCTTTACAACATTTGGGTCCTGAACTCTGTTCATACTTCTAAAACAGGAAAGTGGTTTGTTGCACGTGACATCAGTTTCTCTGTACTTTAAATATAAAATTCCTGTTATCAACGGCAGCCTTTTAAAAATTCATCTTTGCAGAACAGCTGAACTTGAGCAAGCTTACGTTATTATTCGAGAAGGAGCTTTGAAGTGTCTATTTCTAATCCTCCGATCTAAATGACAAAGAAGTTATTTGCAATTGTGAATCTTTAAAATGCAGATCTGAACGGATTCCTCTCTTTGTAACTCATTAACACAAACCCTGCAGTTCAGCCTTAATGTCTTTGTTCTATTCCAAAGTGAAGCACTACTGCTGTCTCTTAAGATGATTATGCTTATGGTGAGCCAGTGTTTCCACATGCATATTCTGAGAACCAACAGAAATTACATTTTCAAAGACATCAGAAATAACATTTGCTTTATCTGCTATTACAAAGTGACAGCCACAACCCAGGATCCCTTACTGTTCATGTATTTTACAAGTCTGAAAATAGATGGCAATAGGATCCACAGCTGGCAGAATGTCTCCAAAGCTGAGAGGAATTTTTCTATCAAATTTTATACAAAAGCAGAAATGAGGCTCTGGGCCCCAGATCCCACATGATCCAGCAGATGCTGTTTCCAGCTTCAACAAGTTCTCATTCAGAAGCAACTGCCTCCATGTTCAACAGTGCCCCATGGATCACACAAGATCCTGTCAGCCTGTATAAATGAGAGGCCTCGTTTAGAATTACAGCAAAAATGTAGCACACGACTTTGGCTTGGGAGAACTAAAAACCTGTACTATCACCATTTTCCCCTACCACCTCAAAGGGGTCACATGTATGGGTCATCATGATGATCCTACATGGAAAGGACTGCAGGCAACAACTGTATATTCCAAAAAATGCTCTATTAAATTCTATATCAGAAAACTGATCTGTGCATCTTCCCCATTGCACCTCTGAAAGTTGCAAACAGTTGGTTCGAGAAAGGCTCAAAAGGAGAATGAACCCACAGTCGCTATTTCAGCTCCATTTAAGTCAGAGGGGTCTTCTTCTGTCCTGCTTTGGTCCCTGACACTGCCTGTGACGGCCCAGGGGACTCAGGAGCCCCACAGAAAGGCCAAATCCTTCAACTCACACCTGCTCAAGATGCCGAAACCACTGGTGGAGGTGTCAGTGCTGGTCCCAACCATCAGGCACGTGGTGTTGCTTTCCACACACAGAGCCTCACTGTAAGGAATGACCCCCTGCAGCTGCAGTGGGACCCCCACTGGGATCCCCAAAAGCTGCTGTGGGACCTCCACTGTGACCCCCAGAGGTGCTGTGGGAGCTCCACTATGAGGAGTGACTTTTTAAAGCTGCTATGAGAGCCCCACCATAAGAAATTACCTCCTAAAACTGTTGTGGGACACCCACCATGATCCCTTAAAGCTGCTGTGAGACCTCCACCGTGATCACCTAAAGGTGCTATGGGAGCCCCACTATGAGGAGTGACTTCTTAAAGCTCCTGTGAGAGCCTCACCATAAGAAATTACCTCCTAAAGCTGCTGTGGAACCTCCACCATGACTCTTCAAAGATGCTGTAGGACACCCACCGTGACACCCTAAAGATGCCGTGGGACACCCACTGTGACTCTGAAGCTGCTGTGAGACTCACACCGCGACATCCCAAAGATGCTGTGGGACTTCCACCGTGACCCCCTAAAGATGCTGTAGGACACCCACCGTGATCCCCTAAAGCTGCTGTGGGAACCCCACTACAAGGAGCGATGCCCTAAAGTGGTCATGGGACCCCACCATGACCCCCTAAATCCGCCGTGGGACCCCAAGGAAGGACCTGCGGGAGGAGCGAGGCCCCCGCACCTCCACCCCGGCACCCACTGCGGGGTCCCGTGGGACACGCACACCCACCACGCCCCGAAGGTCCTGCCCCAAACTCCGCACTGCCCCTCTGGATGTGGATCCCCTCGGACAGAGCCTCCCCGTTCCCACGGGCCCTGCCTGCCCACCCCTGCTTCGCTCATCCCCCCATCCATGCATCCACCCATCCATCCATGCATCCATCCACGCATCCTTCCACCCATCCACCCACGCATCCTTCCACCTATCCACCCATCCATCCACGCANCTGAGGGCTGAGGGCTGCGGGGTGCGGGGTGCGGGCTGCGGTGGGGTGCGGGCTGCGGGGTGCGGGGTGAGGGATGCGGCTGATCCCAGCCCCGCGGCGATCCCAGTTCGCTGGTGATTGCAGCCCCGCGGTCATCCATGTCCCGCGGTGGTCCCAGCCCCGCGGGTGATCCCAGTCCCGCAGGTGGTCCCAGTCCCATGGCTGATCCCAGCCCCGCGGGTGATCCCAACCCCGTGGATGATCCCAGCCCCGCGGGTGATCCCAGTCCCACGGCTGATCCCAGTCCCGTGGATGATCCCAGTCCCGCGGTGGTCCCAGCCCCGTGGTGATCCCAGTCTGCAGCTGATCCTAGCCCCGTGGATGGTCGCAGCCCCGCGGTGGTCCACGTCCCGCGATGGTCCCAGCNCCCCTCTGGATGTGGATCCCCTCGGACAGAGCCTCCCCGTTCCCACGGGCCCTGCCTGCCCACCCCTGCTTCGCTCATCCCCCCATCCATGCATCCACCCATCCATCCATGCATCCATCCACGCATCCTTCCACCCATCCACCCACGCATCCTTCCACCTATCCACCCATCCAGCCACGCATCCACCCACCCACGCCCACGCCTCCCTCGGCGGGCGCTGTCCCCGCTCACCTCCTGAAGTCAAAGGGCATGTTGGTGTCGGGCGGGCTGCGGGCGCCGCCGCCCCCGGCCCGGCTCTCGCCTCGGCTTCGCCGCAGCGCCAGGAAGTGACGGCCCCGCCGAGCACAGCCCATTGGCGGCCGCGGCTTCCGCCGCCGGGTTACGGGAGCGGCGGGGTGCGGGCTGCGGGCTGCGGGGTGCGGGGTGCGGGCTGCGGGGTGCGGGCTGAGGGCTGAGGGCTGCGGGGTGCGGGGTGCGGGCTGCGGTGGGGTGCGGGCTGCGGGGTGCGGGGTGAGGGATGCGGCTGATCCCAGCCCCGCGGCGATCCCAGTTCGCTGGTGATTGCAGCCCCGCGGTCATCCATGTCCCGCGGTGGTCCCAGCCCCGCGGGTGATCCCAGTCCCGCAGGTGGTCCCAGTCCCATGGCTGATCCCAGCCCCGCGGGTGATCCCAACCCCGTGGATGATCCCAGCCCCGCGGGTGATCCCAGTCCCACGGCTGATCCCAGTCCCGTGGATGATCCCAGTCCCGCGGTGGTCCCAGCCCCGTGGTGATCCCAGTCTGCAGCTGATCCTAGCCCCGTGGATGGTCGCAGCCCCGCGGTGATCCACGTCCCGCGATGGTCCCAGCCCCGTGGGTGATCCCAGTCCCGCAGGTGGTCCCAGCCATGCTGGTGGTCCCAGTCCCCTGGATGATCCCAGCCCTATGAGTGAACCCAGCCCCACTGCTGATCTCAGCCCTGCAGGTGATCCCAGTCCTGCGGTGGTCCCAGCCTGGGTCCCCCTGGGTCCCCCCGATGCCCCACAACTCTGAGCATCCTGTGCAGGCGCTGCTCCGTGCCCAATTCAGCCCCACGGGCGCTGCCAGCGCGGAATCACAGAGTCATTTAGGTTGGAAAAGACCTCCAAGGTCGTGGAGACCAACCTGTGACCCATCCCCACCGTGTCAACCAGACCAGAACACTGAATGCCATGTCCAGTCGTTCCTTGAACACCTCCAGGGACGGGGACTCCACCACCTCCCTGGGCAGCCTCTTCCAATGTCTGACAACCCTCTCCAGGAGGAAATTCCTCCTGGTGTCCAACCTAAACTTTCCCTTGCACAGCTTAAGGTCGTGTCCTCTCTGGGCTTGTTTCCTGGGAGCAGAGCCCGACCCCCACCTGCTCCCTGCTCCTGTCAGGGAGTTGTACAGAGCGAGAAGGTTGCCCCTGACCCTCCTTTTCTCCAGGCTGACCCCCCCAGCTCCTCAGATGCTCCTCATAGGACTGACTCTCCAGACCTTTCCACAGCTCTGTTGCCGTTCCCTGGGGCACCTCAGCATCTCTTGCAATGAGTTGCCCAGAAATGGACAGGACACTCGTGTGGCCCCACCAGTGCCCAGCACAGGGGGAAGCGCTGAATGCAGGGAGCACCTCGGGATGCCCTGCTCAGCCCCACTGTCCCCTCACTGTATCCCAAGGGCCCTGTGGGTGCCCACGGACCCTCTCAGCACCTGCACAGGTACAGCACCTGTTCCCCCCACAGGGCTGGGGGTGCGGGGTGCTCCCTGTGCATGGCAGAGCGGGCTCAGCCCGGCGTGCCTTGCTGTCCACAGCCCCTGCCCGTGTTCCCTCGGCTCCTGGCAGCCCAGACTGCCTGCAGTGGGACTGCCCAGACCCCCAGGCCACTCACATGGGTGAGGTGTTTGAGGCTCTGTCAAGCATCTTCTGCATTCTCAGCATCGCAATAGTAACAGCCTGTGAATGCAGTGTAGTCTGCGCCTGGAGACAGAGTCAAGCCAAGGTGACAGGCAGGGGAAAGTCTCACACTTCCATGTGCCCACAAAGGAGGGAGGAGCACCCACCCCTGCACCTCTGCATGCACCCTTCCCAGCAAAAGGTGGGAGACCTTACAGGAGCATGTGGTGACAGGACAATGAGGAATGGCTTCAAAATGATAGAGAGCAGATTTAGATTAAGAAGAAATTCTTCCCTTTGAGAGTGATGAAGCCCTGGCACAGGTTGCCCAGAGGAGCTGTGGCTGCCCATCCCTTGAAGTGTTCAAGGCCAGGTTGGATGGGGCTTGGAGCAACCTGGGATAGTGGAAAGTGTCCCTGCCCGTGGTCCTTAAGGTCCTTTCCAATCCAGGCCATTCTATGATGAGCTCCTTTGGTGCCAGCATGGCTCTTTCACTTGCTCTTGAAAGTATTTTTTGCAATTTTTTTGGGCGCAAGGGATTAAAACAAGAAAAAGCTCCCCATTCATTAGGAGAGAAATCTCCCCAGTCTTGCCATTTTGCCTAAATTCTTTTTTCTTGCATCCCTGCCAGGTTCAGTGCAATGCACATGGCTAATCCTGCATTGCTTCACACACTGCCCTGGGTCCTTCCCATGATAATGTTACCAGCTAACATCATCCATTAGGGACTTTTTGCTTCACGTAGTGTGACCACTGCTGTATTCAGAATTGCTGTCACTCACATACAGTGCATGTTAGATTGCAGTGCAGGAACAAAATACTCTTGCTTTTTAAGTCTAAAAGAAGGGCAAGAGAAAGAGGGAAATGACAGTAATCTAAATATGCTGTATGCAACATACTGCATTTCTAATTGCTTCTGCAGCTTTCTTCCACTTCCTCCTGCTGTGCTCATCTCTTTACTTAGAGATGCACATCTTTTCATTTCAACTTTCACCCAGAAACTAGGCACATACCTGGATAAAAAAAAAGAAATTCAGATTGAAACAAGCAGAGAAAAGCTACCAAAGAGTCATACCTGGATAAAAAAAAAAGAAATTCAGATTGAAACAAGCAGAGAAAAACTACCAAAGAGTCAGAGTTGTTAATCAATGCCATGGTCTTTCAAAGGAAGATATAGTAACTCATACTGGGAATATTAAAAACTAAACTGGAGGAATCACCACTATGATAAAACATGGCATAACTGCTCAGAAGCCCCCAGGGAATATATAAAAATAGCTAATTCATTTTTTTGTATCTCAGACACCTAAATTGTCCAACTGCATTGTGCAGGCATATTCAGCAGATTGCTAACAGATCAGCCACAAATCCTGCAGCACTTTGCATTGTGCTGCAAAGTTGATCAACCCACTAAAATTAATGAGACAATTCTCAGTTCTCGTGAGGTCAACCAATTGCATCGGCATAGCCAGAGGGTACTATCTGTGGTGGAAAAAACCAAAACAAACAGTGCCTATCGAGTTAGAGTTACACAACTGAGTGCTTGTTGAGCTTCTGGCAAGGCCCCGACATCATTAGCTGTTATTAACTGTCTTGTGCAAAGACATCAACTCTCAGGAGCCAAGAGAGTGCTGAAGGGTTTACAAAACCTCTGCACTTGTACAGCAGACAGGTCTGGATGTGGCCTTGAAGAGTTCTTCCTCCTGCATGTTTGAGTCTCCTGAACACAACACAGTGAGAGCTCACATTGTGGAGATTTTATTTTCCACTCAAAGGTCAAAGCCTGAAGAAAGCAATGGGCTCACAGCCACTTTCCAATTGGGTCCAGCTCACTTATATCCTTGCCAAGGGAAGAAGAAGTTAATGCCCTGAGATAAGACCCTCGTCACAATATTGTCTAATTACATAAGGTTTCTATCGAGCTTGAGATAAGAACAGGAATTTGTCGGCAGTCCAGCTGGGTGCGGCAGCCTAGTTCATGTTGTGTGTTAGAAAGGGAACCAAAAGCAAGGGATTTATTCGAGGTTGTTGTCAAATCATTAGAACTGGAATAAGTAAACTGATGCTGACAACTGATTTAAAAGTTAACTTTCTTTTTCATGTGAGCAAACCCCAACATGTTCCTGACAACAGTAGACCTAAAACTATTGTTTCTCTTTAAATTGCATTAGGATCATTAAATGAGCTAAACTGCTACTCTGAAATCAGTAAGTTGGTATTTTCAGAACTCTAACAATGAAGAAACTGCAGCAGATGAATTGACTCACTTAAGACTACAGAGTAAGATCAGCATCAGCTCTATAATTAGCAAACAAATCCCCTCATTCATAATTCTGTGTTCATAATTCATGCAAAAAATAAAAGAATATTTTCCTCATTCCAGTTCACTTTCTTATAGATAAATCAGATCAAGGATGACTATCTGGATTCCTAACTAATGCCTCACAACAGCAAAGCTGATACCGCCTTACTATAAAAAAAAAAAAAATTGGCCAAAAAGTGCTTTGAATCATCTTCCTGGATATTTATTTCATACATTTGTTTATGTAGGTAAAATGAGTCATCTTCAGGTTTCTGAGATATTCTTAATTTCTAGATTATACATTATTCTTTAGTTTTAATTTCACATTAATAGAGTTTATATTATTATTAGTTTATAGAGTTTATATTAATCATTGATAATTCAGCCTGGAGAAGAGGAGATTGAGGGCAGACTTCATATCTATGCATAACTTCCCCATGAAGGGTAGTGGAGGGGCAGTGCCAAACTCTGCTCTCTGTCACCAGTCACAGGACCTGAGGGAACAACTGGAACTGTGTCAGGGGAGGGTTAGGTTGGGTATCAGGAAAAGGTTCTTCCCCCAGAGGGTGGTGGGCACTGAACAGGCTCCCCAGGGCAGTGGGCACGGCCCCAAAGCTGACAGAGCTCAAGGGGCATTTGGGCAATACTCTCAGGGACAGGCTGAGATTGTTTGGGTATCCTGTGCAGGGCCAGGAACTGGACTTGGATGCTCCTTGTGTGTCCCTTCCAACTCAGGATATTCTGTGATTCTATGGATCTATTAATTTTGCTCGTCTCTACTTTGTAATCTCAAAGTTTCAAGTTCCCAGAAAAGTGTAACTTTGATCCTTACCTGTTCTGCGTGGGTTTGGATAATGTAACATCCTGTAAAACGCATCCACGATTTTCTCTTTTGTTTTGTTTGTGATTCCTTACACACAGCTGAGTTTTATTTTAGTCTCTGGCTCATGCTACATCTCTTACAGTGGAACTGTGCTGTGACTGGGTCATGAGCAGTGTTGTTTGCTAAAGGTAAAGCTGGGTACATACAGTCATCGTTTAGGTCAATTAGGCTTCGTTCATCAATTGGGAATGTGCAGTGACTGTGACAGAAGGTGCAGTGCTTATTCACTTGTACCTCTTCTGCTACGGAGGTGTGTTTGCTCCCAGCTGAACTGTGGCTTTTGAGGGGGGATGTTGTGTGCCAGGGCCCACCCCAGGACATTTCCCCCTGTGCTTTTATTCACAGGATATGCATGTAACACTGGTGTCGGGGTGGGCTGGGAATTGGAGTGAGCGCATTGCTCTGCAGGGCGTGTGTGCTTGATTATGTGTTGTGTTCTGCAGGGTGTGTCGCTGGCTGCATGGGGCATTGAACACAACTGCCCTTCAGGAAAAGGAAAAAACACTGTGGAGAATGAAGAGAAAATGTTATAAGGCGTTTTAAAAATATAAATAACAGCGTGTGAGGAAATCTTTCTGAAGTAACAGGATGCGCATGGAGGTGAAGAATTCAAATACAAGTGCTGTGCTAAGTATAATCAGTAATGAAAGCTCAACCCTTCCTCTTAGGATTTTGGTAATCTACATGTTGGTAGTACTTTTCAAATTCCAGGGAACAAAAAAGCAAGCTTGGAGTGTTGTTTTAAAGAACTTAAGTCTTTAAGTGTAGTATGTGTTTATCATTATCACATATGTTATGCTGTCTATCTATTTCTGTGAGATAGGACTTAAAAAATAGAGGAGACTAAATTTGTATCTACACAATTAACTGTGTTAGTTACTTCTTTATTGAGTGGCTGAGCTTTTTTCTTAAGAAGACACAACAGCAACCTCTCTTCTTCCTGCTCAATAGGCAGGAGAAACAATCTAATTATTTTATAGATCACAGGGCTGGGCACAGCTTCTCTGTGTATGTTTGAGTATGGAGAAGGGGGTCTGTGCAGCCACATGGCCATTTCCTTGTCCTGTACATTGAGCAAGTACATTGTTGGGCAATGCTGAGGGGAATTTGCCGTCTTAAAGCCCCTAGAAAATTTACTCTGGTTTTCATACAACTTCTCTTTGTTTTCAAGTTTGTTTCCTGGCACTTTTTGGGTGTAAGGAATTTACTAAGAGAAAATCACGGCAAGCAGAACAATTTTGTGTTTAGTTTCTTTTTCCACTATGAAAATGTACTCCTTAAGGAAGTTTCAGCTCCTATCACAGGCTTACCTCATGCTTCCAACAGCATCCTATATTGGTGAGTGTTCAGTGTGGTTCAGGAAACTGCAACACCTGACCAAAGGTCATGGACAAATGCAAGTTAACAGTTAACTAGGGTGAAGTGCTGTAATAGGGGACTTTGAACACTGAGGGCCAGATCTCAAAGGGATTTATGATTAGCAGCAAGGGAGAATTGAGGATTAAAATCTGATTCTCAAAGGCACAATGCTCTCAAGTGAGTTAAATGCCTAAAATTCCCATCGCACTGGAGGGGAATAGCTCAGAATCTCAGAATTTGAGTGCCCTTAGCCTGTGTACCAAGTGATGAGATGCCTACATCAGGCAGTAGAAAATGCTCAGAAGAAGGGGACCTCTGAATATCTCACTGTGAAACTCATACAGGACCAAAAAAGTGTTTGCATATGGGTTTAAGTAACACATTTGACACTGACATCTAAGTTAGTCTTGTCAGTGAAAATATGCCTGGCAGATGAGCCACCTCTCTGCTTTAAATACTCCCCAAGTGCTGAAGAGCACTGCCCTAAAAGCCAGTTCTGGACCTTTGAACAGGGATTACCTTGAGAAACCTGAGGGTGTGCAGGGAAGGGAGAAAAATATACTCTGTCCAGCTTCTGATAGCTGAGCCATGGTGTAACCAGGAGCACAAGATTTCTGGTGTCAGAACAGGGTGACTGGTTAGGGCTTTTAGCTGGGAAACAGTGATGATCCTGACAGTACTCTGATACTGGTATTAAATACCTCTGAGTACTCCTGAGAGTTCTCTTCTGACATATACAGCATGTCTAAGCAATTGAATCCTTGAGACCTTCATGGCAACCCCCACCTCATTTCTGGGTGGACCTAGGCAAGAAGAAGTAGATGACAGAATTCAGCCCACCCAGAGCAGCTGGGCACAAAAAGGCGCCAGACCTTGAGGCGCCTGAGGAAGCCATCCCTAGAAGCTGTAGGCACTTAGAGCATCTGACGTAGCTGAGGAGGGGAGGCAGAGCTTTCCTGGGTTGCTCTCATGAGTACAGGCGCCAGCAGTCTGCAGAAGTTGCACTTTGGTGCCTGAGTGCTATTTTGGATCTCTCCCAGAGACGCTGCACTGGCACGGTCTCTGTGGGCACTCAGTGCACAAGCTCAGCAGGGACTGAGGATGCTGTGCCTGGCTGGTTGCATCAAGACTGACCTTCTCAGAACGGGTGGCTTCTTTAGGTATGTGCTGGGGAAGCCAACGCAGACACCCAGATAGTTAGGCTGTGCTCAGGTCTCTGTCTAGCACAAGGGAATGCCATCCTGTGGCCAGCAATACACGGAAACCAGCTTTCACAAGGGAATGAGTGTGTGAGGGTACAGCAGCACTGGGTCATCACAAAGGCCCTCAGGCAGTAAACAAGTTAACCAAAACAAAACCTTGACAAGGAGGAATTTTTCAAATAAGGCAATGGAAGCTTTGTTGGCAGACTTGCTAAATCCTACTGCCATGCTCTGGGGGCAGCCAGCTGTGCTGCTGGGACTGAGCAGGTTCTCACCCATCGCTGGACCCACTGGAGCCAGCTGTGTGCGTGAGATGTCGAGTAGCACTTCACTGGCTTACTTTTGGCATGTCCCCTGTGCTGCCTTATCAGCATTCTCAGTGGTTTCCTCTAGATATTGTGTGGCATTCAGGGAGCTGAGTAAGGCCAGTGGGACATTACAGACAAGAGGTACATACCAATTTTTTCATCTTTTTCGTAGTAAGGATATGGATTTTTAATTGCTGCCTCTCCTGCAAAATGGGACTTGTGTTTTCCTCGTTCTTATTTGGTCTCTTGGCAGTGCCTGTGATGGTCAGTGGATTGGGGAGGTTTTGTCAGTGCTAAAGAATCTGCTGCAGAAATCAGGGCGTGGCTAGAGAAAATCTTTTATAAAGAGGTTTTATTAACTGTCTAATGAATTTAGCCAGAAATCGTTGTCTCTGGCCTTGTGTTGGCTTCACCTGGAGCCCACAGACTCTGCAATTTCAAAGTGTCATTGTCAGAGTATGATTTAGTGAATTTGGAACAAATGAGAACAGATATGTAGGCAGGCTTGTGCAGGAACTCAGATGTGGGGATAAGTTTCAGCCTCGGGCAGAAGCTGAGAGGAGATGTACCAGGGGAGTTGAGTCATCAAAAATTAAGCTCAAGCAAATGACAATGTGCAAAATCAGAAATTACTAAACCAAAGTGACTTGAAGAAAGCAACAGATAAACACTTCCATAAAACTCCTTCCTCCTTTAGAGGTAGTCAGGCCCAGCAGTCTCCAGATTTCACCCCTGCTGAAGAAGACCCTTTCACCCTGTCTTCTGTGAGGCCACTTCAAGGTTTCTTCCTCAAGCTTGTCGCAGAAGAAACAACAAAATCCTGCCCTCCTCATGCCGTGATAATAAGCCTAGAGTTAGCCAGGATTTATTTTAATTGGACTTTTTAACTTTTTTCCTGGCACTTTAAAGTTTATGAACGGAAAGGATCAGTCTGACTCAGAGACTGGGCTACTTCCAAACATTAATCTTAGCTGCCATATGTTAATGTAGTTTGGCTCTGGTGCATCCTATGGTGTAGAGATGTCTGTACCCTTCCATCTGTGGGGTCAGAGGCTACTAAAGGGAACATGCCAGAGACTTGAGCAGATTGTGTTTGCCTGACAGGCAATTTTGCAATCTACAGGAACTGAATGGGGTTCTGTGAGTAAGAAGGCCTAGAAAACAACTATATTCTGTTCTCTTGAAGTTCATATTTTATCATTGCCAAAATTATAATGCCCAGGGAAATTCTTTGGCCTGTACACAGTCTGAAATCTATATATACAGGTGTTGGTTATCACAGAACTGAGCTGAAGGTAATAAACCTTGACATATTGAGTTGGGTTCAGTGGGACAATATTTAGCCCCTTCCCTTTTGGTTAGCTTCATAGTATGGGTATATCAAACACATAAAGATGACTGTCCTGTTCATCATTATTTTTCCAGCACTGAAACATGAGTTTCTCATCATTTCTGTTTCACTTTCTTCCATTCTCTGTCCTAAATGTTTCCATTCTACAGTAACTATTTTCAAAATTTATCCATTATTTGAGGGTGTACACACAACGTGGTGTTACTCTGCCCCTTCCTCATCTTCTTACTCACACACTCTCTTCCCTGAAATCATCATGGGAACAACCCTATTAAAAACAAAAAAAAAAAAAGAAAAAAGAGAACTTTCCAATTCTACTTATTTCAATGGAATTTCCCTGATGTCCTTTTTCCATATTAGTGGATGTTTTTGCTAGTGACAGTTGTGTGAACAGCATCAGGAAAATGAAAACTTTATTTCAAGGTTGACAGTGGCTTGATGAAACTAATTTTCCTAGATTCTCTCTCAGGCCTATGTGCAGGGACAGGTTTCCTCCAGAGGCAATTCAGAGCAGTAACCTCACTGCATGGAGAACATAGGCTATCCAGAGAGATTAACTCCTTCAGCCTAAAACTTAAAGCTCAAAAAGACTGAAATGCACTCTTGTTTAGGGGAGTTACAGCAGACATGTATCTAATCCCACTGATGTAGACTTGTGCCTTTTGTGCTGACATGAAGAGAGATGTTCTCAGTTGAGTGACCACTGGTTTATTGTACAGGACCACATCTCAGTCCTCTTCTCAGCTCTGAGCCAATTTTCTAAGCAGTTCTGAGCAGGGAGCCCTCTGGCCTTAGTTTTCTGCACGGGAAGTTATGTAAATCATTATGTTAATTAATGTAAAACTTTCCTCCAGGAGGAGGGAGATTTGATGGACACTCAACTCCAGTTAGCAAAGGCTTGATGTTGAGGTGTCGGCTTGTGACAGCGTGGGTTTGACAATTAACAAAGTACGAGAAGCCAGACACGAAAGTTTCCCACACTGCAGGGAAATTTTCTGTGCACATTTTACATCTTACCATTTCCCCCCTGCAGGAACAGCCAGGCCAACGTTGGGAGCGTATGATGACAAACGACACAGTGCGTTCTCTCGCCATCCGGAGACTCGTCACCATGACAAGCTGGAGCTGTAGAAGATACAGATGAGTCATGGCTGGAGCTTTATGTAAATGAGGAACCCCTTACATTGCATCCCGTGTGCCAGTGGGGCCACGTAAAGTTCACGGCAATGACGTCACGTTCTCATGTCCCCTCTGACTGCATGGCAGGGCAGGGAAATGGGGCAAGGTAACTGTGGTTACCCCAGAGAGGGCAAAAGGTCAAAGCCGGTAGTGAACCCTTGGAAAAGAAGATTCTTTCCCAGAAGCAATGCCTGGAGAAAATTTTCTCTTTCATTTTCCTGTTTATGGCAAAAGTGAGTGAGCTACTGATTGTAAACTCTGAGGGGAGCCAGATAAGGGGAAAGTATTTAATTTAGGCAAAACATTCGCTCACTGGAAATCAGTCAGTTTTAGTGTCTTAGTAAGATTTGTGGGTCATCTCTGATATAAAGGATAAGATAAGAAACTGATAAGAGACTAATTTAGCTTATCCAAAGCACGAGAAGTCCTGCTGCTGGGTGGCATAATGGTGCATTCCCTGTCCTAACAGCTTGTGTAGGCAGCATGTCCCAGGCAGGAGCCCTGAGGAGTAGAAGCGTGAAAAATCAGCTCAGTTGGATTGTGTCTCACCAAAGCCACAGATAATATTATTTCAGGTGGAGGACCAAGCACTCTGACTCACCCATGCAAAAATCATGCTGAAGTTTACTGAAGACAATGGAATTAATCTAGTGTAAAACTAATCTGAGAGAGAATGCCAACCTCCAAAATGTTGACCTCTTTAGCTGTTTCATTTCTAGGGTGCCATGGCTCATGTATGTGCATGGTGAGCAGATAGAGCACACTCTGACTGCAGAAGATGACTTCAGAGATTCAAAAGGTGTGAAAAGGCTTGCAAACTTGAAAGGATTTCTCTTACTTTAGTTATGTTGTTTCAAATCAGTAGGGAGATTTAATTGACTCCAGTGGGAGTTTTGCTTGAGAAAGGACTGAGGACCTGAAGTGAGAGATAAAAAAAAATGCACGTTGCTAGCCCATAGCTCAGGGAAGAGTGACTATCTTCATTTACTCCGTGCATTTCTCTTCAGGGAGATGCAGGTAACTTCCCTCAAATAATTTCAGAGCCCATATCACTTTTTTTTTTTTTTTTTTTTTTTGGTCAGTATTCAGCACATTTCCTCTTATATTTGATTCTGTTTCTTTATCAGTAGATATTATCTGACAGATAATACTATACCAAGTATTTCACATCCCTTACAGTCATCCTAATTTGATAATGCTCTGTACATTTGCTTTATTACCTTTGTTTCATTTTTTTCCCTTTACAAATTGATTCAAACATCTACCTGTGGCAACCAGTTGTACCTATTTTAACCCTACTCTTGTTAGTATTGCAGCTACAGCATAAATGTGTGCTTTGACTTCCAGAGAAGTCTGCAGTAAATTTTCCAGACAGGTGATGAATTGATTCAACTCTAATTTTTCACTGAATTTAAAGGTCAGTTTTGTGATGCTAAGAGCTCCTCCATGAGCTAAGTCCTTCATATATTTTTGCTCTTTTCATTACCTGTTCCCCACTCTGTCCCACAGTGTAATGGCTAATAATTGAGCTCTTTTCAACAGTGTAGCTCCTGCTCCATTGAAGGTAGGACTTTTTTCTCAGCAGAAAGCTGACTCATAAGGTATGCTGCCTTCTATCCTTAGAAAAAGTGACTCACTAATGGATTTTTCATTATACATTCAAGTACTATAGACTGAAATTTTGCCCTACCAGTCTCGTCTTGAGGAAGTGTTTGGAAGACTCTTTGATTTGGTATTTTAGTTATGTCTTGGTGAGGGTACTGAGATACAATAGATGCTGTACAAGGAGCTGTTTTGTATTATATGCTATGAGTATTCCCATTAACTTCAGCAGTGCCATGGTTTCACTCTGTGTGCTCCCTTAGCTAAAAACCCCATAGAACTCCCTTACACCTGCATCATGACATGTTCAGCACCTGTTTTCACCCAGCACAATGAGTTTAGAGTTGTTTTGTAGAGCTGTGCAAAAGCTGAGAAAGCTGGGACATAAATGAAATAATATGAATCCCATTGGTACTATTTCATTAATACAAATAGGCCATTTGTTCAAGCAAGGCTAATTTGGTTTTCTTTCAGACAAGCAGTGAAGATTCAACACTTCTCACAATGGCCCACAACAGAAAGCTAAATATTATTGTTTCAATTTTATAAACAAGGGAGTTAAGGATGGGGGAAATTAAGTTGTGATAGGGAGACAATGGAAATATTGTGGATGGAGCCCAGGAGTTCTGTATGTTTGGGTTTTTTCCCAGTGTAACAATATGGTGCATCAAAGGTTTTCCTGTATTTACAGTCACTGCTGTTTAACTTTGAGTGATGTCGATGTGAATGAGCATCTGGCAGGATCTGTGTAGAGCTGCAATTCACAGGAGGATCCCACCTTTTGCCTGTCCATGTTGTATTCTGTTAAACTGGCTTTGCAGGGGGCTTTGAGCGGGGAGTTCTGAATCTCTCTGCTACTGACAGGAGCTGTTATTTAAAACTGTGTGATGAAGGTGCAAAAGGGATGCTGTCAGGGTGGTTGCTTTGTTCTTCACTACACAGGAGTGGATGTGCTGCAATGACAAGTTTGTAAATCATAGTTAGTTCCGTTCTCACACCACCCAATAACCTTACAATCTCTCTGTCAACTTCCTGAGGACCTCGGGAAGCTATAATTTGTGATAAAAATGGGAGTTGAAATGTTACGTGTATATCAAAGCTGAAAATTTGTGGCTGGCTGACCTTTTCATTTTGAGCAAATGCACTCATTTCCTTTGCGTTGCTTACTGTTTCCTTGTGGAGCTCGGCATAATAGGAAATCCTCCATGATTGTTCTCCTTAATCAGTGGCTCCATTGTGCTGCCTTCTGTTCCTTTCAGGAGCAGTGCTTCTCATGGAGCATCACTCTTGGCCTGTCAAGCATCAGTGCCCCAGAAACTCAGATGGTCTGTTTCAGAGAGCAGTGTGTGCTAAATTCAGTGTGCTGTCAGAGTAAGGAAACAGCCCCCTGATTTTCAGTTCAGAAAAAAGCACTCACTGGATTTTACAGTGATATTTCCCTGTGCTTGTGATTAGGCTTAGATGAATAATGGAAATGAGGGGTTCGTAAATTTACATTCTGCTTCATTTCCATATGTGGGGGAGTGTCATTTGTTGTCATGTCACTGCTAATATTTGCATAGTCATTTGGCAATTATAAAGCAGGCGTATGAATCTTTAGGACAAATAACTTCTCCAGAAATATATTCTGCAGTGCCTACTAATTATGACTAGCACATCATTTTTCATTTTATTTTTCATTTCTCTTTGTCATCCAGTCTAGAAGTTCTACATTGTGACTGTACATCCTAAACTGCAGATTGTGTAGCGTTTGTATACATGCCAAAAATTAGACAAGTATTTAAAACCAAAAGATGCATTGGCAATTGCTTAAAAGAGTTTGTGAAAAAAAAAAGTAAGGCTGAAGTTGTCAAAAATACCATTTTTATTGGTAACCTTGGCTTTGTAAAGCATAACATAAACAAAAACATAGTGACAGGTCTGTGCTCAGGAAAAGCTGATGCTTCAGCAAGCCTTATCTTTTGTTTCCTGTTGCAGGATGGAGGTGTTGACATCATGTTCCTGCACATGCAATATGCAAAAAGCTCAGGGTTCGTAATTCCATGTTGGCACAAATAAACAAGTTTTGCTTGTTGCTACTGATTTTCTGCTGTCCTGCTTTCCTCCACTGAAGTCGATGTCTGTGGGGAGCCAGGCAGCCAGGCAGTCCCCGCAGGCATTTCACAGTACATCCACTTCTTTTTGCTTTCCTATCACATGGCTTTCAAGTGCAGCTTGCAACAAAAAAGAGGAGTGTTGAAAGGGCTTTAGGCTGTGTATGACCCATTCCTTAGGCAGAAGTTCCATGAGAAGCCTGAGGGGGCTTGTATGACAGTATGGTTAACAAAAAACATCATGAATGCCAGGATAGGGCTCCATGCATTTATACTGGAGTCAAATCTCTAGGGAAATGAGGTTAGTGGCAGTGGTGATGATGATAATAGTAAATAATGCACACTCCCCTTGGATTCTGGCTGACTATCAAGACAGACTTCCTGATGATGAGATGCATCTGTCTGTCTCCAATCTCTTCAAGGTATCTGCAAGGCACCATTTTTTGCAATTACAAAGGACTACAGATGAGAACATGCACCATAAGAAGCAATCCAGGAGCATTTGTCCCAGACTTCTGTCTCTGATTTCCATAATCGTTCTCATCTCAACTTCTCAGACATTAGCAAGCCAAATCTCAGAACAGCTCTGTCAAGTGCTGACAGTGGCAACCCTGAAGCCTTCAGGCTTTTCGTTTTTCTGGTCGTGCTGTGCCTTGTTTGCATGAGGATGAGACAAGGGGGAGAGAGGTCCCTATCACATCCTGCTAGGAATAGATGGGGGTCTCTGAATAGATCTGTCTGCTTTCCATGGGGACTGACACTCTGCAAGAGCACTTTACCAAGGGATTCTTCATGAAAAGTGCAGAGAGCACCTGCCCCAAACTGTGCACCACCCTTGTCTGGGGAAGGGACTCTCTGCCAGTTGCAAAACGGACCTGAAGCAAGACCACAGTGACGTTTGTGGCTTTTCTCTTGGCCTGTTGCTGGCTATGCCAGGTAGAAAAGAGGAAGGACAGCCCTGTGGGGAGCACTGGTTTGGTTGCAAAAGGTTTGGTCTCACCCCAGACCACTGCTCTCTTCTCCAGTCCTTCAGCTGACACTGGCTCTGTTTCTCCCAGAAAAGTGGGACGAGTTGTGCTCCCCTTCCTCCCAGGTGCCATACAGGCCACTCTGCTTTCTAAGAGAACAAAAACCATCCCAGTGCACCGGCATATCTACAGAAATACCTTCTTTGCTGTTTCAGGGAACACCAAGTTTAATTCCAGTAAATGATTAAGCAAGATAAATGGGCTTTGGCAATCACAGGACAGATCTCCTCCCAACACCTGGACCTATGACTCCGCTGTGTGTGATCAAAGTCCAACACATCTAAGTGCACTCAGATATCACTCAAAAATATCTCCTCCTCTGCTAAAGTCCAAATAGGAGTTGGTATTTGCCATAATTTGGGATCAATATATACTTGTGCACATTCCTATCTAATCATGCACTCTCTTGAGGCTGGACTACATGTTTGTTTTGGTTATTCTTCACATATTTAATAATAAGGGAGCAAATGCTCCTTGGCCCATCCTCTCTCACTCTTGCGCTGATTTATTGTCACTGATTTTCATGATTTTATCATTGGCCTCCTGACATGGAGCCATTCAAGTTTAGTCATAGGTGCATTTATCATTCTACATGACCTATTTAAATTATACACAAATGAAAACAACCTTTGTCCAAGGCATTTGCTCTTGATTCTTTCTTTCATCAGTTTATCAGTATTGTAAAACGAGATGACTTTTCATGACATTAATGCGAGAAAATAACCCTAAATTCATTCCCATTAGTTACTTTGTCCCAGGCACACTAAGAAATTAGCAGGATTTTTCCCTCTGGGAAGAAGGCTTCTTGAGCACACAGAGCACTAGCAGAGCCGCGTGCATGAATCCCATAGATCGCTCTCAAATTTGAGAGGAGATTTGTTACCTGGTTCCTGTTGACAGCCCCTGAAAACCTTGACAATCTCATCCTTAGACTGTATTGAGCTGTCAAATAGAAACAGCAGGTTATATCCTAGAAAGTCACAGTGAAAGTGGCAGCTTCCCAAGCCCATTTGATGCTCAGGGTTGTGATAGTGAGGGTTGCTTAGGTGGTTTCTGCTCTGCCTTTAGGAGCATTTGAAAGAGGAAGGGGGCAGGAATGCTCATGGTATCTCCAAGGTAGCCCTCTCCCAGTTGGAAGTTGCCAGGCAGACAAGGCAGCTTAGGGACTCCACTGGGTAAGTGTGTCACCTCACCTACTCCATATACCACTTGTGATGCTCTGGCACTGTAATTGCCACATCAGGCATCACTTTCGTCAGAGGAGGTTTTTTTTCCAAACTTTGAAAACAAAGTTAAATGTAACCATTTGTCTCCTACAGACAGGGAAGCTGAGGCATAAAGGATGTGAAGGGCTTGTACAAGGTTAGGCAGAAAGTCACAGGCATTAAGTCACCAAGTGTCCTGATTTCCTCTCACCTGTATGAATCCCTAGAACTCACTATCTCCTATAATAAAGCTTAGCTCCGAGTCTTATTTTGAAATGTAATTAATATGCCAAGTGCTGTGATCCCCTTTGATGGAAGATTCTATGTAATTTGCTATCACATTTTAAATTAATACCTCTGTTACGCAGCAGTAAAGTGAAATATGGATAATTCATTTGCTATTTTTAGGGAAAAGACTGAGTAAAACTCCAGGAGTTTTAGGTTACAGACATTTTCAAGGGAAGAGCTGTGAGATTTCTGATGCTTAAAAAGTGAGGATTAGCAAATACACAGTATGTTCTGGGATACTGGCTTTGTAGCGGTGAGTTCCCCCAAGAGGATGACTAACAGCAGGATGTGGGACATAATTTGCATGTTCTCTGACTCTGCTGCAATCATTTGTGTATTGGATACTTGAATTATACATTACACAGAAGGTCGCCCACTTGCCAAGCTGACAGCCCTGCTGAACAGTGCACAGTCCTGGATGGGGACTGATGTTATTTCAAGAAATGGTTAGTGTTGGGTTCAAAACAAAATAGCTCTGTGAATGAGAGGACTTGGAATTTGTCACTGACTACTTTGGGCATTTGTTTACTTATTCTGCACCACTCTGACTTTCATGGTTTTTCCCTCTGCTTCTGTTCTTCTCCTGTGGTGAATTTGACGCTGTTGGCAGGTGCCACAAGACATCCCTACTGTTCCAGTGCTCTCTCTGTACAGAAGGTTCAGCCTGGGCAGTGGCAGATTCCACCTGCTCTGCCTGCTGAGCTGCCTCTGATTTTCACAGCATCACAGGATGGGTCAAGTTGGAAGGGACCACAGTGGGTCATCTGGCCCCACCTTCCTGCTCAAGCAGGGTCATCACAGAGCAGATGGCACAGGACTATGTCCAGACAGTTTTGGAATATCTCCAGTGGGGGAGACTCCACACCCTCTCTGGTCAATCTGTTCCAGTGTGTAGCTGTTGCACAGGAAAGAAGTTCTTCCTCATGTTCAGGTGGGTCTTCCTGTGCATCAGTGTCTTGTTGCCTCTCATCCCTGTTTTCTTAAGGAAACAAGAAGCTTCCTTGGTCTCATTGCAGCCCACTTGAACTAGGTTTCATCACTGATAGAAGGACACCAGTGGTGCTTTTTCTACTATCCCACTCAGAAAAAACTCCAAAAACTACTAATAAAGGCCCACAAACTCATTCTTGTAGATTACCTGTCCAGAAGGAAAAATCTCAAAGTCTCTCCCATCTGAGAGAGCCAGCATCTCTGAGAAATCATCTTTCACATACTGAAATTCAATGAGAGAAGTAGCAATTACACTTTTCCCCTTGGAAACAGTATTTTTTCTGTTAGTTCTGACCACCAAAGAAAAAAAAAAAAAAAAAAGGCAAAATTATTCTAAACTGACCGACAGAGTGCACTCATCTAATCATCTGATTAGCCTTCTTGCTGGTTGTCACACTACCTTACTGTACGCTGGCTTGAAAGGCAAGTAACAAGTTCCAATAAGCTGTTGCTTTCTTCTGCTTAGAACGGTTACCACTGCAAGACCCATGACAGTGGGAATCATTTTATCAACTGCATTCTTCCAGAAGCTGTTTTTCAGCTGGGGTTCATAGGAAGACGTGAACAATTTTCTTCAGTACTTCCACTGAGAGCTCAAAAATCTTTTAGTCAAGTATTGTTCATTAGACCACAACCACATTTACCCTTCCTTTTCCTTCTGCTAAACCCATGCTGAGAAAGCAAATTGGTTGGTTTCAAAGTCTGAATTGAATCTGCAAAACCCCAACAAGAACCTTTGAACCATTCCCTATGAAATAACACTTTTCTCTCCCTGTGCTCTGCTGGTTGACCATCAGAGCTTTCAATATAAAATGCATTATGATGAGTAATGCTAGATCTGCTTGTCTTATTCAGGTCCCAGGATGCCTCCAAGGCAGGTGGATTTCTGGGGAGGTGACCATGTGCCTCATAAACAGTGTCAGTAGCAATCAGAACCTCTCATCTTCCCCTAGCTACAGAAGTGAGGATCTGTTCACACAGTTGCCTGCTCTGCTTCTCACTGAGCCAGGCTCCTGCCTGAAGTAACTCCATGTTTTTCCATTAAGTCTAACCCACCATTTCCAAATAGATTCCCAGGAAGACTCTCTCTCCGCTCTCAGCCCTCCCCAGGTGTAGTGCTTGGCATGGCATATGCTGCTGCTCTGGGTGGGGGCAGTGGCTCTGTGGCCCCACAGTGGCTCAATACAATATTCCAATGGGCTCCAGGGAAACTGCAAACATTTACACCAAGCAGGAGGCTGGCCTGGAGCAGAAATTCAGATAGTTTGTCACTGACACTTTATAAACAAAAGTCATAGGTTTCAGTGTAATATGCCATCCTCCTATTTCTAAGTAAAAGATACATCACAAAATCCGCAAGGGGAACGGCTGTGTGAGTAATAGCAATGGCACAGAGCCTGCATCCCAACCAGCGTGCCAAGCAATATTCCAAGAAAATATTTCTAAGTTACAAAAGTTGCGTAAGAATGATTATTATTTTTAAAGTACAGAAAACGAAGTCCAGTTACTAAAAAAACAAACACATATTTTTAGCCTTGCTGGTCTCTTGATCTCAGACTAATGAGAACCATCTGCACTGGGACTGGCTGACGTTCCTGGTAAATAACCTTTCACTGCAACATTCCAGATGTTTCAAAGGCTTCTTTGCAAAGAAGCGTTTGTCTCCCTGCCTGTCAGTCTTCCTTTCTGCCTTTCCTGTCCATGTTTACTTCAGGAATATACATTCCTTTATTAAATGTTTTTGTTAAAAATAGCTTGTGAGGATTTTTGGCTAATCTTCATTAGGATTTTTGCTTGCTAGCAGAGAATGAAGGCTTTCATTCCTTTAGTACTGAAAAACTAAATTGGAGATTAGAGAAGGAAGCTGAAATATTTAGACTAAAAAACACTCAAAACTTGGAGATGGATTTCTACCTCATCTTGATCCCTCTGAGTATTCCAGGTATTGAGCAGACATGTTTCTTTTGGTAGTGAGAATTATTAATGTGACAGACGTTTATGGAATATACAAATGTACTTTATATGAAAAATATACCTCACTACAAAACCTTTGCATCCCGTTATGTAAAAGAGTCTTCTGGTTTGCTTTGTTGTCTCTGCTGTCATATATCCTGGTATAGGATATTTCCTATGCAAAGGAAAAGATCCCAGGACTTATTTTTGTCCCAGCTGAAATAAACTGAGCTGGAATGGTGGCAGGAAAATAAGGGGATTTAAAACCATCCCTTAACCTTTCTGTTATCTCCACCTGGAGCCTGCCTGAAATCTGATGTGTTACAGCTTCATTAATGCTGTAACTTGGGCTGGGTACAATTAGATAAGAAAAGGTTCAGTGTCAAACCTCCCACTCAGGTCTCCAAGCTGATGTCTGTATCACCAGCTAACGGTGCTGCTCAGGAGTAATGAATCCTTACTCAGGAGTAATTACCCTGGAGAATGCACTCTCCAGTGGGTGATTCTTTATTTTAAACATTTCGTGACACTGCTGAAGCGTAAAAGCCCTAGAAGGTACAGTCTGTCTGTTGGTTTCTAGAGGACTGGAGGCTGTGAGGTCCGTGGTGCTCGGCTGTGGCTGGGGCACTGTGATGGAGGTTGCAGCAAAATCCAGTTCTCCGAGGTTCTGTGGGATGGGACACGCAGCAGAACTGAGCTAGTAATGGGTTTATAGCAAGCTGTCCTTTGTTCTTTTGTTGCCCGTTATCAAACTTGTTTCATAACAAAAGCTTACTGAGCTTGGGAGTTTTGTGTGTGTTAATACTGGTAATATGATTTAAATATTCTGATGATTCATTTTCACTCCCAAGAGCTGAATCAGCCGTGTAGAACTTAACTTGCTTCTCCCAAACCACTACCTTTTCCATCCTTTCTCGTCATTTCTATAAGAGGATGATTCATGCTCCTCTTGTATTTACCGTTTGAGAATGTGCCCGATTCCTTTAACTAATTTCACTTCTTGTTCCTCTTTTTCAAGAAAAAAAAATGTGCTGAGGAAAGTATAGCAGTTGTTGATCCTATGAGACATATCCCACTGGTGAGCCTGGCACGTGAACTAAACCCAAACTGGACAGAGAGGAAAAAACTACCTTGAATTATTAAATTGATCAGAGCTCAAACTGTGAAGTTCAGCCCCTGGCTCACATTTCACATGTTTTTGAAATTCTGTGTGTTCAGGTGAGGGGTTGTGTTCAAATGTGTGTGTTCAAATATAACTGGTATAATGATTTATTTTTTTAATTGTTGAACAGTAGTTCCTTATTTTATGTAGTTATTCAATTCTCTTTTGTGTTCTCTGGTGGCTGATTATGGTTGTGACTGGATCAACCAATTACCTGGGAGATGGCATTAATTATTGATTTACCTGATTACATGCAAGAGTTCTCAGAGATGGCCAAAAGATACGTAAGAACATAAGGAAATAATTATGTCAGGCCTTGGGAAAACAGCTGGACTCTTGTCCTCACTTTCCATCTGAGACACTGCGCTTCTCAGCACAACCTCGCAGTAATGTGATCAGTTCTAAACTCAGAGAGCATCTCTGTCTTCCCTCTCTCCCTGCCAGTGCAGCCCCTCACCAGACCCAGGGTCCTGTATGGGTGGAACTGTGACCATCCAGGTGAAGCTGTGACCATTGTGGGACCCTCTGGCTGTTCACATCATCCAGGAGCTGCCACGCTCAGAGGAAAATCTCCCTCAGCTTTCAACCCCTTCCATTTTAGGGCTCCCCTCATCCTGCTGCTTTTATGAGATTTTATTAGGAAGAGAGTTTTTTACACCACAGCAGCAACCCTCTCTCAGAAGTGTGTTTCCGTGAGTGTCCCTTTGACTGGGCCTCTGGCTAAACAGAACTCCGGATTTCGTGCAGCAGCCGAGGTGAAATCACAGCTTGTGACAGGCTCCAAGAGCCACAGGGCGTCTGTCCACACGTGTGGCCACCCCCAGGAGAAACATTCCATGTTTGGGCAAATTCATTTGAGCCAATGCTGCTGTATGACCTCACTCCTCATCCTTCCCCATCAAGAAACAGTTTGTCCAATGCTTCGGAGAAAGGCAGAACAAACACTCGATGGACTCACCTGAAGGTTTCACAGCAAGGCAAGGAGATCAGCTCAGCACTGAGTTTCATGGAGTTGAGTGGACCATGAGCAATGTGACAGGGTTGTGAGTGGTCGTGACAAGGCAAAAAAATGGATCATTAGATCCCTCTCATGGATATCATGCCCTTCCCCACTCCAGTGGCACTGAGAGGACACTACATCGTGAGTCACTTTGCCCCGTGTGTTCTCATGTACTTCGGAAAACAACCCAGTGGGCCAAAGTTTGGCTTTTTCCACAGCCTAAAGGTTTTCATATTCTAAACAGTTAAGTGTTATTCTCCCCTATGACTAATACTGTGTTTTCACTAACCACTGTTACACACAAACATCACCTCACTCTATCACATGAGAGAATCATGTCATATTGCAAACATTTTCACAAACTGCATAGCAGAAAATGAATAAGCAGTTCTGTAATTACCAATATGTGGTTATTTTTTAACAGTTACAAACTACATACAAAGATTGGCTATAAACACCTTGGGAGTACACACTAAGAAAGCACAGAAAAAGGTACATGACTAACAAAGGGACTCAACTGGAAGATGTGCAATGTAACATCCACTGGGATTTCTGTGTGCCTTGCTTCCCTGACAGGTTCCTTTACTTTTTAACATCCGTTTTTATGAAGTGTCATTCCTGAGTCCCCACACTGAGTTACTCCATAGTCCAAGAATGCAGGAATCGTGGCTTTTGATAAGAGAAATCTCACTTTATTTCACACAGTTTCTAGTTGCTTTTGCTGTTTCATCCTCCCCTTCCGGCCCTTCAGCAAATAACCCTTTTCAACACCACTAGATGGTGAGACAAATTTAGACCTGCAGAAGTGGCACAGATGAGCAGTGGGAGGACCGGCCTTCTGGGTCCTTGATTCCTGCTCTCAGCACAGGACTTCAGCAGGAGACAGAAATACCTTTCCATCAGCTCTGAGGCTTTCAGCCCTGAAAGTCCTACATTATTCCAAGTTGGCTTCATCCACCCAAATTTATTTGTGAGTTGGGAGCAGTTAGTGTGTGTGGGGGGACTCTGAGCAGGAAACTCTTTCCCACAGTAGCTGGTTGCACTGGCTTTACAGAGCCTTGCACCCACGATCTGGTGGGAAGAAATGTAGCTATAACTAGTGGAGAACAGGTTTGTGGTCCCTCCAGGACAGGCAACAAGATGCCAGACTCCAGCTCTACCCCTTCCAGCTCTGCTCCATCCTAATGGGCAGAGTAATCCCAGGCTCAGAATCAGTCTCTGACTATACGTGTGCCATGTACATTTCTGATGCCTTCACCTCTCTGTAAAGATAAGAAGAACAGAGGAACAAGCTACAAATGGCTGTGCCTCAGCAGCTCTTATCTCAACCTTTATGAGCAGATGGTTCTGGGAATCTGAAGCTCATACATAGTCACTGTGCCCACAAAATGCTGACATCACATGACAAGCAATAGACCCAGAGCTCATGTTTCCGTGTAAAGAACACGCCCCTCTCAGCTTCTTGGTGAGAGGTACGTCATTTGTTTTCAATTCAAATTCGGCCTCCTCCCACAGAAGCCTTGCCTTACCCTTCCAGCCATTAGAGGATGTTATTGAGAAAATACACACTCAAGCAGTAGGAAGAATAATTTCCCCTAAGTATATTTTATTGTATATCTAATACCTTTCATCTTGAAATACAGAGATTTTATTGAATAAATACCCTCATGCCTAGTGCAAGGCATGATTTACAGCAGATTAATAGAGGCAATTAAATGTAAGATTAAATTGCCTAAACCATTTGCCCTACTAAGCTGATCCCAGAGCTGTGAAGTGTATCAGTGCCACTAATTCCCAGAGAATTTCCTTTGGAGGCAGGTATTTAATGATTTTGAATATCAAATCCATGGTATCCCAGACTGGCTCTCTAATGCCTGTAATCATGTTAAAACGCAGCACTAAGCAACTTGCCCAAGGCAGCTCGGTGAGTCACTGGAAGAGAAAGCTCCACTTCTGACTTGCATTAGCTGCTCAAGCAGACTTGCAAAATTAGGATGGAGGACTGTCCATGCCGCAAGCTTCCCAAGTGTCTTGGGTTTCAGGTCATGACAACCATATGCCAGGCCCTATGACAGGCAAACACACATGTGTGGGGTCACACAGTGCTGTCCGGGCACCTCAGGTCGTGTCACCGAGCGGCAGATGCAGAGCTCTGGCAAACACCCAGCACGGGGCTGGCTCTGGGGGCCCACATGTTTTGGAGCATGGGTAGTGCTTCCTGCACCCTCATGAAGTGATGGGAGCTGACAACAGCAGAGAAAGGCTCGTGGTGAGGAGTCGGGAGTCTGTGACCATTGTGGTCTTCAGGACAGGCACTGAGCAGTCCAGGGCAGGCAGGGAAACAGTGACTAGAGATTTCTTTAGGCAGGGCTGGGTGAAAGGGGCTTTCCTTATTCCCCAACATGCATCAGTAATCCAGGATGTGTGCTCAGTTGAAATACCAGAGCTGCTCCACCAGCTGCTTTCCACTCAGCAAGAAATAATTATGCATTGGACGTGGCACACAGAAATAAAGACGTACCAGATTGTACCAGCCAGTCTCTCCAGGAGTGAGACCTCCAACCCCCGCTGTTGGGACTGACCCTTCTGCCTCCCCATTCTTCCACCTTGTCAACTCCAACAAGAAAAATGTAAGGCAGTGTGAGCTCAGCCAGACCCTGGACAAAGGGTACATCTCAGGATTCAAATACATAAAAAATAATGTTTTCATTGCAGTGTGAGTCATCAGTCATTCTATATTGTTTGTATTATTTATTGCGACCTTTCATCTCTGAATCTTTCTTTTTCTTTCCCTTTCCTTTCCTTTCCTTTCCTTTCCTTTCCTTTCCTTNCCCTTCCCTTCCCTTCCCTTCCCTTCCCTTCCCTTCCCTTCCCTTCCCTTTCCTTTCCCTCCCCATGTATCTTTCATTTCTTTTCCCTTCTGTTACTTGTGAATCTGTGTCTCTGTAAAATCTGTCCAAATATTTATAAAAGGAAATGCTGGGTTGTGAAACTGAATTCAGAGAAAATGTTACACATGCTGAAGAAATGCATTCAGCACGGTTTCCAAATGTTCCCACATGCATTTTTGTTCTGTGTCTCAAGTGTTGGGGCTTGATACTTCATATCTTTATTCAGGCAAAACTTGCACCCAGGGCAGCGAGATCCAGGCTCGGGTCAGGTCCAGTGGTGCTGTAATTCTGGCTTTGCTGGAGCTGTTCCATTTGATTTTGGCCATGGGTGACTAGTTAAAAAGCCTGAATAACCAGTGTTACTGGGTAACTGGTTTGTGCAATGGGCCGGTTCCAGGCCAGGGGTTATCTACGCTTGTCACCAAGCTGCTGACAAATTGGCATGGGTGTCAGGCAGTGCAGAAGGGCTCTGCAGGGCTCTGTTACCTCTGAGAAACATCAGCCAGGTTGCACTGGAAGACCTGCGGTCTCTGGAGAAATCCAGACAGGTCTTGGGTCCTGCTGAGACAAAGACCACACGCTCAGCTGTGACACAATGAAACTGCCATGAAGTCTTTTTCCCAAGAAGTCTGTAATGCCTCGAGTGAGGGCTCACACTGCTGTCGTCATGGACTTGTACATGTTTTGGCAGAGCAAGGGAACTGTTAAAGCTCCAGGGGATAAAACGAGGTGGCAATGGGTGCCATCTGCTCAAATCAAAGCATCACCTCCCACTCCCACACTTCATGCTCATGTTTCTATTATTATCCTTACAAAGACCTTGTGGCCCAAGAGCAAAGAGGGATTGTTTTGGAGGAAGGGGTTAATTTTGTATTTCCTGGCTTTTGTTAGGGCAGGAAAACTAACCCTTAAGAAAGTTATTCAAGTCAGTGTGAGCTTCTAAAAGCCACTTCGGCCCTGTTTTGTATTTTCCTTTCATTCTTATGGCAGGTTTATTTAAGAAAACAAAAATAAAGCAAGGAAATAGCTAGTCCAGGATTATAAGTGATCAAGTACACACTGCCACATGTGATGAATTTTTTTCTTCCTGATTTGCACTGGGTGTAAACAAGACCAGATTCAAAAGTCTCACAGTTACATAAGTGCATTGAAGAGCAATTATCATTGTTGTGGAGGTAAATTCCCTTTGTGCAAAGGCCTCGTTAGGATGCCATTCCTGCACTGGATCACAGCAGCCAAGATACCTGGCCTGCAGTGTTTGGCTCATGTTCAATATTTGTATGATGTTGGATAACATCATGAGAAAAGTGATTGTCATTGAGGGCACATGGTCACTTGGCTGGGCAGGTGTCAGATATAGCGACTTCTTCTAGCTCAGGAAAAACTGAACTTGCCAAACTGGGGGAGAACAAATATCTGTCTTTTAGCTTTATTTTCTGTGTGGGACATTGAGAGGGGTTTAGGACAAGATGATAAAAGCTTGTCAGTGTCACAGGGATACCTGTGTCTGTGAGCCAGGACTGGCCATTCCCACTAACAGGATGCTAGTGGCACACCACCATTAAAATGACTGCTTTCCATCAGAGGATTCAAGGAAGGTGTCCCAAGCCATTGCTGCTCCTGGAGTATGCAAGGTTGGAGGAATGCAATTCCTCAATCAAGTCCTCTGGGAAGAAGGATTGGTAGCATAGGGCTCTAAGCAACCTGGTGTAGTGCAAGGTGTCCCTGCCCACGGCAGATCCTTTCCCACCCAAACTATTCTATGATTCTAAGGATGTTCCCAGCTTCTAATCCCACAGGGCTACTCTGCTGTGGCTGAGCCAAGTCTTTGATTTTCCTGTGCTCCTGTCAGATGATGCCTTAAATCACTCCCACATCACACTCCAGAGGAATAAAGTGAAGTGATTCCTGAGTATAGGCCTACAGAAAGGTCAGTGTCTGCGGTCCATTTCCTCTAGGAAAAGATCATGAATACAGTCCTGTCTGTGGCCATCTGTTATATTGGCTTCTGCTGCAGAAAGCTGGCAAGGAATCATCACTGAGAATTCCTACTGTTCAGCTCCTTAGAACAATCTGGGTAGGCTGGTGTTGGACAGATGATGTGCAAGGTCAGCAGAGCTTAGCCACGGCATGATGTCACAGTGATATCACATCTTCTGAAGCGTTGGCTCAGAGCGCATCCGAGGACAGATGGGTCCACTGCTGCCATGGTGTGGTCCCTGTGGGGTGGAGGGACACGTGTCATCTGCCCAGCTGGTGGTCCCCATGATCCACACCCAGCAATCTGCCCTGGGTGGCTGGGGGGTCCTGCTGCCAGAGTGGGCGACAGAGTGGTCGAGCAGAGTCATTTCCCAGCACCAAAGCGTATGAGTGTTTCTCTTGCAATCTGTTTCCAACGCACTGTTAAAAGAACAACAATAAATAAATGGAATGAAAAGTGCAATCCTGTGTTTATTTTTAAGGAATGTGTTGAAAAAACAGATTTGCTTTGAGGCTGCAGTTCTGGCAAAAACCCCACTGCTCAGCAGAGCAGAGACAGCCCTGCAATTGAGGGTGAGCCAGAACTGGCACTCGCTTACCTCCTCTGTGCCCTCTCCTCTTGGCCCCTGTGGGAACCTGGAAAACCCTGGAGATCTCAGGCAGATACAGAGACTGGCTGGTCTCAGGTGGTTAAAGACTGGGGAACATTGGTAGGGGAGAAGACAGAAAAAAGTGATGGCTGGGAGCGATGCTGGTGAGGCAGGAGAATGGGAGAGGAGCCTCGGTGTGAGAGGTGGATGGAGAGATCAGAAGTGGGGAAGTAAAAGTAGAAAATGCTGCGAGAGGCGAAGAAGGAGCAGCTGAGAGCAGCAGGGCAGTGTGAGGGGAAGAGGAGTTGGTGGGGAAGGGCTGGGGGAAAGAGCTGAAGTGGGAGGAGGTGCTGAGAACAGCAGCGGCTGTGGGCAGTGAGTGGCTGGGAGATGGGAAAAGGCTGGGGAAACATGGAGAGGAGGCAGGAAGGGGAGGCAGGGGAAGTGGCAGTGGCGCTGACTGGAAGCCCTGAGTAAGAAACACTCGAGTGGCTTGTGGAAGCCAGTCATCCACAGAAAAAAAACAAAAAACTTTTGGGAAGTGCTGATGCACTACCAAAGATGGGGAAAAAGGGAGACCTCCCACCACTACACTGCCAGTTACTGGGCAGCTCCAACCCCTGGGGGTGTTCTCAGTGGGGGAAAATGAATTTTGCATGGGTCTACTACATTTTCTGCCTTACGCATAAAACATGATGGGAACAGCTCTCAAATATCTGTTTACATAATAACTATATACAAATATATGGATACACATATATATTTTTGTAGATATGTCTGTACATGTCTATAGGCCTATGCATGAATACAAATAAATGTATGCATATGCTCCTTCCATATACTTTAGAAGAATAAGCACAGCAGCACTAAAGGCTTGGCATCTCCCTACGCTGCTGCTCCAGCAGCTTCCTTCCCTGGATTTCTCTGGGAAAGGGGGGAGCAGCCAGTGCTGGGGATGGGGGGGATGGACAAAGGCAGGGGATGGGGACAGCGAGGTGACACAGTCCAGTGGCTCCTGGGCTGGGTGTGATGGGCACAGGTGTGGGGGGTGTGAGTGCGTGGGTGGATGAGTGTGAAAAAGGGGGCATGTGGAACCACTGAGGCTGGAAAAGATCTTTAATGTCATTGAGTACAACAATTAACCCACCAGGTAAAGTCCACCACTGTGTGGTTCCTGTGGTCCCATGTACCACACACACATAGTATATGTGTATATATATGTAGATGTTACATATCACAGACTCACAGAATGCTATGGGTTGGAAGGAAGCTTAAGGATCAGCTTGTTCCAAACCTCTGCCATGGGCAGGGACACCTTCCACTAGCCCAGGCTGCTCCAAGCAAATCTGGTGCCTCCTCTGGACTTGCTCCAACAGCTCCACGTCCCTCCTGTGTCGTTCCCCAGGGCTGAGGGCAGCTCTACAGGTGGGGTCTCACCTGCGGGGGCAGAGGGGCAGAACATTCCCTGCTGCCCACGCTGTGGGATCAGCCCAGGACACACACGGTGTGGGGGTTTCTGAGCTGCGAGCGCACACGGCTGGATCACGCTGAGCTTTTCACCAACCAAATGCACCCAGATACATATATATATATACATATATCTATATATGATATATATCTCTCCGTGTGTCCACACGTGTGCCCGAGTGTCTGTGTGCGCGCGCCCGCGAGGGGTGCGCGCGCGCGCCCCCGGTGACGTCACGCCGGCGAGGCCGGGCGCGCCCGCGCTGGCGCAAGGCCAGGGTGACGTCACCGCCCCCCGGGCGCCCCACGTGACCGCGCTCCATTGAGAAAACGCCGTCCGCCGATATAAAGGGCGGGAGCGGCGAGCGGGGCCGGGACACCGGGACACTCCGGGGCATCGGGACATACGGGGACAGCCGCCCCTCTGCCACGCTCCGCGCCTTCCCTCCCTGCCTTGCCTTCCTTGTCCCCCGCCCCGAGCCATGGTGAACCTGCGGGTGTGCGCGCTGGAGTGCGAGGCGCTGCGGGCGCTGCTGCAGGAGCGCGGCGCGCAGTGCCTCGTCCTCGACTGCCGCTCCTTCTTCTCCTTCAACGCCGCGCACATCCGCGGCTCCTGCAATGTGCGCCTCAGCACCATCGTCCGCCGCCGAGCCAAGGGCGCGCTGGCGCTGGAGCACGTCGTGCCCAACGAGGAGCTCCGTGCCCGGCTGCGCCAGGGGCTGGTCCACACCGTGGTGCTGCTGGACGAGCGCAGCGCCGACCTGGATGCGCCCAAGCGCGACAGCACGATGCTGCTGGCGCTCGGCACCCTCTGCAGGGAGGCCCGCAGCGCCCGCATCTGCTTCCTCAAGGGTGAGTGGCCGCCCCAAGGCAAGGGGGGGCCGGGCAGGGTCGCCCCCCGGGCCGGGCAGGGTCGCTTCCCCGGCCGTGCGGCGCTGACCCCGCGCCCCTGTCCGCGCTCTGCCCCCGCAGGAGGTTACGAAGCCTTTCAGTCCGCCTGCTCTGAGCTGTGCACCAAGCCCGCCGCGCCCGCCGGGCTCAGCCTGCCCCTGAGCGCCAGCCCCGCGCCCGGCAGCGCCGACTCGGGATGCAGCTCCTGCGGGACCCCGCTGTACGACCAGGTGAGCAGCGATGGGACCGGCACCCGAGCGGAGCCGGGGATGCCGCGGGGTGCCGGGCGGGGGTGACCCGTGGTCTCTCCTCTCTGTTGCAGGGCGGGCCGGTGGAAATCCTGCCGTTCCTGTACCTGGGCAGCGCGTACCACGCCTCCCGAAAGGACATGCTGGACGCTTTGGGCATCACGGCGTTAATCAATGTCTCGGCCAACTGCCCCAACCACTTCGAAGGGCACTACCAGTATAAAAGTATCCCCGTGGAGGACAACCACAAGGCGGATATCAGTTCCTGGTTTAACGAGGCGATTGATTTCATAGGTAAATGAACTCTCTTTACGGACTGCTCTTTTTCTGTGTTTATGTGCCCTGGGAAGTAAGTTTTTTGGGGGATGCTTTTTTTCCCTAGCAAAACCAGTGTTTGAGACTGGGGAATTTAATTCCATGGAGAGGATGATATGCTCAGGGATCACTTCCATTAATTTTATTCTACTCAGAGGCATAATCTTAGCTTTGTAAAGCTGTTTGAAATTTTGAATCAAGAGGCACTAGTCTTGCAGAAAAGACTTAGTGAATTTAAGCAGATCAGTATTAAAGTAATCTTGCAAGATTGCTAAAGTGACCTGGAGGAGCTATTAGTATAATTGGAATTGTAGCCCAGAATGAAAATAGCTGTTTTCCCCAGGACAAAGGCTCCCTTTGTCTCAAAAGCTCCGGGTGCACCTATTAGGAAGGGATGGATTAAAGAAATGTAAACCAGCAGCCTGTGCTTTCCCACCTCTGGAAGCAGTGGGATTTGTTTGCTAACTGTGCTTTAATTCTTTCAGACTCCGTTAAGAGCGATGGAGGAAGGGTGTTTGTGCACTGCCAGGCTGGCATCTCCCGATCAGCAACCATCTGCCTTGCTTATCTCATGAGGACCAACAGAGTCAAACTGGATGAAGCCTTTGAGTTTGTGAAGCAGAGGAGAAGCATCATCTCCCCCAACTTCAGCTTCATGGGGCAGCTGCTTCAGTTTGAGTCGCAGGTTCTTGCCCCCAACTGCTCAGCAGAAGCTGGGAGTCCTGCTATGGCAGTATTGGACAGAGGAGCATCCACCACCACAGTCTTTAACTTCCCAGTCTCCATCCCTGTTCACACCCCGTCCAGTGCTTTAAGCTACCTTCAGAGCCCCATCACTACTTCCCCAAGCTGCTGAAAAGTGGGAGAAAACATGGTCAGAACTCAGACTTACTGTCTCAGAAGTGCAATAACTACAGGGACAGTGTCATCAGTCACTTGTGTTTTGTGGGGAGTCATTCCTGCATCCCAGAACAGTGTCGCAAAGGGAGAGGAGCTCACCTAATGCCAGAGAAACAGGTGTTTCTGACTTCTCAAGCAAATATCTGGATGTCTACACAGATCAAAGGACACTGGCGCTCTTCCTGAGCTCTTCCTCCTTGTCTTCTGTCTGTCCTAAGCCTGCTCCATGTTTAGTAGCATGCTCACCAGTATTCCCATTCTTGGACACTTTGAGCAACACTGATGCTGTCCCCTTTTATATGACAGTCCTATTTATTTATTTTTACATTAGTGCATTGTTGTTTGTTGGTTTTTGTTTTGTTTTGGTTTTTTTCCTTCACAAACCTAAAGTTTCATTTCTAGAGAAACCAAATACCTCAGTATTTTTTTGGTACTATAATCCTGTGTGTATATCTGTCAGCTCTTCTTGTTTCCCAAGCACTGACATGAAAGCACCAGGCGAGTGCTTTTTTTGAGTTGCCAAGGGTTGTATGTTTGCTGGTTTATTTATGATGTGAAATAATATATTTCTTCTTATGAAGACATAGTTTTGTTACATGATTATAACTTTTTTATACAAGTGGAATAAATTATGATATTTCTATTGATCTGTATTATATGTTCTTTAAAGTACTGCATTTCACAGTCCCAAAACTCATGTGGAAGCTCTCTGGTGAAGAGCTGTAGGAAATATGAATCTTCAACTCTGCTGGCCTCAGGGTTTGACTTATAGAAAAATAGGTTTAAACAACTTAATTGACTAGAAACTACTATAGCTTCTTAACCTGAGCTTTTCTTTGTCCCCATATAATTATGTGCAGTGGCAGTGAGCCAAGGCTGGTTTCCTAGCTGAGAGGTGGTTTTGGCTGCAGCAATAGCCACAGAACTGTAGCAGTTTGAACCAGCTTAGACTTGGACAGTGGGATACAGTGAATTTAAAACATTCCTTCTAAGAAGGAGGAAGAAGCTTCTTTATTCCTTGTTTACTTTTAATATTTCAAAGGTTAAGTCTAAAAATTAACCTGTTAGTAACTGATCTCTAAGGCTTGGCTCACAAGGTGTTTTCTTTTTCTGTCCCATCTTCCTAAATCCTCTTTGCAACTCAAATTGCCTCTAGGGACTGGAGTGAGGTATTTGGCTTGCTGGGCCATCTCTGTAAACAAACCCAAGAANCTTTCCTGCCTTTCCTGCTGGAGATGATCACTAGAGTATCTGCCTTTCAGCTGGGGCAATGAAGAGAATTTACATAGCACAGCACAAGCCAATCAGGGGAGCTGGAACAGCAGCACAGTAGGCAGGAGCTTCAGTTACCCTGAAGGGTGAAAGGCAGCAAAGGGAGTAGGTTAATATTGGGTGCTCTGGTTAGAACTGCATGTCTCCATGGGCTGTGTGGGGCAGGGCAGCAGCATTGCTGTGACATCCACTCACCCCTGGAAGCTGATGGGGATGAGATGCAGCTGAAAGCTTGATTTGCTAGGCAAGGTAGTAAAAGGGAGATGGATGCTGAGGGAGCATAGGACACTGTGCTTCCTGTATTTGCTCCAGAAGGGAGCCACTAGTCCTTGCATATCTAATATTCAAGCAGTCAGATCCTACCTTTGCCCTGGAAAAAATGGTTTTGCTTGAGCAGGCAGCAGTTTGTGACCTTGTAACATCAAGCCATTTGATCCTCATCAGGGCATTGTGATCCTAAGTTTATAGAGGAAGATTTTTGTGAGCATAAAGCAGTTGTGCTCCTGTCATCTAACTGGAGACAACAAGCAAAGCACCACAGACTACTCCTGCTGAAATCCTGCAAGTTGCTTGGAGTATTAATGGTGCTAAAATCCAGGACTCTTCTCCTGGGAGAAGGTGCCCTTGAAGGACGGGATGATGTGCTGCTGCCTCTGAAGTTCTTCCACGTGAGCTGCCCCTCGGACGCAGCTCTGTCGTCAGCACTTCATGTCAGCCGTCACCAAGTTTCAACCTGACACCAAGGGATAAAAAAAAATGGAGCAGCTAAAAGGAGGAGAGATCCCTGGGCACCGAGAACAAAGTTAGAAACCCTTATTTTCCTAAGTGTACCTGAACCTCAAAGTGATTATCCTCCCCAAAGTCTGTCCCATGCTGCAAATCCTGCAAAACCCCTTCATCCGTGGAAAGTCCCTTGGCACGTTCTGCCAACCACTGCTCTCCTGGTTAAATATGCAAGACTGTCTCTGACTATGTGAGCCTTTTTACACCTGCAGTAAAGGGTGGAACAAACTTTCACCTTCAAAGCAAAGCAGAGCTTGTTCAGTGGAAAAATACAACCTTGGCAGCCCTGGCCATGCAACTGATAAAAAAAATCCTGCCTGTTAATCACAATTCAAACAGAGATCCGCTCCCTGTCAGCCGCGGGAGCTTGTTTATGTGTTTCTTGGAACAATAAAACTCATTACCTGGCAGCCGATCAGCTTTTATAACCTAAGCAGGCACCTGACAGAGGGGAGCAAAAGAGCGCTGCTTCAGCACAAAGCCTTCTGTGGATCAGCCAGCCAGGACAGCAGGACTGCAGTCCCAGCAAGGCACTGATGTGCACTTCCAGCTCTGTGCACATCCAGTGTCCTTTTCCAAGTCTTTATTGTGATCCTTCTGCCATTCTGCATAACCAGAGACTCAGAGTGCCCAGTCTCAGACTCCTGCAGACTCTTTGTGGGTAGGATTGCACCCAGATCCCAAACTGTTCCAGGTGCAAACAAGGGGAGGATAAAGGGGAAAGAGAGATCAGAGTGAAAATACTGAACGTCTTCATGGGGCAACAGTTTTGGGGAGATGGATGGACTCAGCTGGGGCGTTACTGGGAGCAGGAAGGAAGGAGTGGGATGGGATGGTTGGCAAGGTGTGGAGCGGATGAGGTATGAGCTGGGCAACAAGGCATGAGGGGTTAAGATGGGTAGTGGCAGACCTGGAGGATGCCTTGATGGCACAGCTGGGCTGAACTTTGCTCACCGTGTGTCGGGAAGTATATCTTTTCTTCTTGCCCCTTATTTATTCTCCCAGCTTTGCTGCTTTGTTTGTTTGGGATATCAAGGCACACAGTTCATCCTGGTTTAGGGCTTTGAAGTCCTGTTTCCCTGGCTTCAGCATGAGCTGGCCGTCCCCCTGTGCTAGCAGGACTCAGCAGAGACCCATCCCCTCGTATCCAATTCACAGAATCCTGGTACACAGCAGGCGTGCATGGGGCTTTCGATTTATATAAACCCGTGGCTCTACAGTTGCATACATCCCCATGGAAACCACGAGGAGTTTCCCCTCGGTGAGAACGACAGTAACATCACTTCCTGCTGCTGACAAACCAATTTGTCATGAAGTGATAAAAAGGCATGTTTTGTGTTTTCAGGAACTGGCTCCGGGCTTTGTTCCTCCCAAGCCAGAGGCTGCTCACCCGCCCCGAAGGCAAACAATGGCCATTGTGTGCTGTGCGGAGCAGGGATGGGGACACACAGGCAAGCCCCTTCGGGCCCCTAATATGCCAGAGCATGAACACTGACACTCCAAAAGTTACAAAGAGAACACAAGTCACAGCAGCACTTAACCCAATGCAGTACATGGGCCTCCATCCAGTCCCCACAGCCAAGGGGTGTCCACGGCCAGCCCACGGAAGGACACAGCACATGAGCCACGTGTAATATCCCCAACAAGATGCAATACTCAAGGGATACAGTATATACCCAGTTATCATATGACAAACAGACACAGGGCTCCAGATTAGACATGTCTTGGGTAATCCCCTTGTCTCAAAGCTTTTGCCTTTCTTTTGTAATCAGCACTTGGAGAGGTGCTGGCTGTACTCAAGCTTAGGGACTATCCTGTATTAGTCACCCCCAGGATCAGACTAGCAGGGCACAAGGATGTGTGATGCCATTACGTTGAAAAAAGAACATTACGTTCAGATCACACACAGGCAAATCTTGTTTGCCCTGTTACCACCTGGGTTTTTATCTCTGCTTGGCTCTAGGGTAGCAGAAAGGGCTCTGACACTCATTTGGAAGTGGTGTTTAAGTGCAGCTCTGTGGATCCCACTCCCCAGCTCTGCAGATGAGTTACAGTGCAATGGTGAAGGAGAGAAACTTGTGGTGTGTGACTGTCTAGTGTGGTGAGAAATCACTACACCTCAAACCCCATCTAAACCTGTTTCTTACCGTTTTGCTTGTCCAGCACCAATGTCTGCGACAGACACCTACTCACAGTGGAGCAAATGAAACTCCACCCAGGGCTTTGGCTTGCCCAAATCTGCTCCCATCCAAGGCTGTAGGGAGTTTGGGAAAAGAGCTAAAACAGGCTCAAACCCACTCATGCTGAAAGAACAAATCAGTTCTGAGGTTTGTGCTGCATGTGGTTCTCATTACACTCTGTTTACTACAGTGCAGAGCCAGAGGCCACAGTTGATGGGGAGTTGGCAACCCAGCTGGGAGGCACGGCCAAAGTGGACCCAATGAACACCTACCAAGGGCATAAAGGGGTAAGTGGAACCAAGGTATTAAAGTAGGGAAACTTGCCATGAAGGGAGAAGTCTGAGAGTTTGGGAAGAAGCAGAATGTCAGGATGTTTTGCTGATTTGATTGTTGTTGCTGTGGGGACTTCAGCCTGGCCCTGCTGGGGACCTGGCTGAGGCTGTGGCCATGTGGCTCTGAGCACAACCTCCAAGAGATGAGCCCAGGTACCTGAGGGGAAGCAGGTGAGTTGCTCTGCTGCTGGGGTGGGTAATGGATTCCTGTTTTTGTGAGCTATTTCCTATTTTGGAAGTGCAGATGTACAAACCTGTGCCGATCTGGAGAGCAGTGCCAAGGTCCTACAGGGACCTGGTACCGTTAGTCACATAGTGCAAGTTGGTTCTCTTTTGTAAGACTAATGGCCAAAATCAGGGGGAAAAGAAGTTTTGTTCTTTGTCCTTACATAGTGTGGGTAGCTTGTTCTCCAGGTTTAGCTTTGGGCTTTTTTCCTGCTCTGTGGGAATTCTAATTTTCAGAGTTTTCCAGCTACTGTGTGTGGCTGTGCATCCCTTCTGTAGTGCCAGGCTGTGTGTGCCGAGCCTGGCCAGCCCCATGGCACAACTGAGGGGGATGAGGGCCTCAGGAGGCTGATGGGACGGGGGTTTCCTGAGTGGGGGTTCTCAAACTCGTGTATTTGCATGTGTTTCCTGCCAGACGCAGAGATGACTTGGTCTGGGCTTCCCCTCGGAGGCACTGGCACGCAGGGGAGTGGGTGAGATGAGACACCCGTGGGCAGCTTGCAGCTCACCTTCAGCCACGGGGGCTGGCAGTGGGTGGGGGTGTTCTCCAGGATGGGTGCTCAGCAGAGATGGTTTGGAATCTGAAGAATTGGAGGTGTTTCAAGAGCCAAAAGAGAAGGTGCTCGTGGACATACTCGGTCTACGGGAATGGGGATGAAGCACAGCTAATTAACAGTGGACATTAGTAACCCCGTTACATCTCACCTAGGTCTTGTTTGGTGCTCAGGCTGGGTGAGTCAGGGCTGTGGGAACAGTAATTTCATCAGTTCATTCCAGTATCCACATTATATAGACCATGTTGGGGCTATCACAAGTGCCACAGAAAATGCTTCATTTCTCATAAAAAGGTTATGTATGACAACCAGTCCCTCTCATTTCAATACCTTTTCGTTCCCAAACTATAGGCCATGTTTAAAAATAAACTCACAAAGGACTCTAATATGACGTAGTTACCTTCTTACTCAGTAATCAGTTGGCTACAAATTAACAGGTTCTCACTACACAATGTATTTTTGGAATTGTAATCTGTGGAGCCCAATGTAGCTCCCACCTGTACTAAAATAATAAACAACAGTGTCATTTTTGGATTTCTAATTTCTGATATAATTTACTTTTATTTGAAAGGAGGGTTTTTTTGTTCCCCAGTAATTGTGGTAATATCTAATGATGGCTTTTTTGTGTCTTTTGCACACTGAAAAGAGGTGGTTTATTTTCAGTATGTTCTCTAAATTCTTGTCAAAATATCATCTACAGTAAAATTTCACACATCAATACTATGTTCTTTCAAACCTTGTTAAGATTTTGTTAATTGGCAGCATAGTACCATGTGGTTTTACTGGCAGGGTTTTCTAATATAGAGGGGATATAAACTGCAGATGTTCATTAACTTTAACAGCCTTCCCTGATACTCTGATACTTGCGGACCAACTAGTGACTCCTTTTTTGTCTTCCTCGATGAGATCTTGGTGATTGTGTATATATAGATATATACACACATACTTCAGGGGCTTCTGGGTGATAAGTATCTTAAAGATTGGATCCGTTGTTTGCAGTCCCAAATGCATGTACAATCTTTTGCCTGGTGACCAGTGATAGGATACCAGGGAACAGCATGAAGCTGTGTCGGGGGGGCTAGGTCGTGTATTAGGAAAAAGTTCTTCCCCCAGAGGGTGGTGGGCACTGAACAGGCTCCCCAGGGCAGTGGGCACGGCCCCAAAACTGCCAGAGCTCAAGGAACATTTGGACAATACTCTCAGGGACAGGCTGGGATTGTTGGGCAGTCCTGTGCAGGGCCAGGAGTTGGACTCTGATAATCCTCCTGCGTTGCTTTCAACTCAGGATATTCTGTGAATCCATCTTTCACGTAAAATACATGACAGAAAGATGTGAACTTTGCTGCTTTTCAGGGATTTAAAGTGCCCAGTGCTTGTTCCCATTAGCCAGGCAACAGGAGCTCTGTCAGTATGAGCAAGTGGCATAAACTATGTAACAATGGCTGATGGGTCTTTCCTTTTCAATCACGTAAGCGCTGGTTTAAATGTTACAGTACAGGATGTTTTCTTGGTCTTTGTTGTTAAATCAAAGTCATGAGTCCTACACGCGTCGGCTGCGATAGCATCAGTTGTGAACTCTGTCAGTGTCTGGGCACATGTGGCATTTCCCTGCGTCTGTTGGGCTTTGCTGGGAGATCAAAGCTTCCAGCTCATGGTCAAGGTGCCAGCCCGGCTCTTCTTCAGCCTGGAGGGATCCTGGAGGGGAAATTCAAATTAGTTGTATGGAAGAAATTGTTCCCTGTGAGGGGGGTGAGGCCCTGGCACAGGTTACGCAGAGAAGCTGTGGCTGCCACATCCCTGGAAGTGTCCAAGGCTGGGTTGGATGGGGCTTGGAGCAACCTGGTCTAGTGGAAGGTGTCCCTGCCCATAGGAGGGGATTGGAACGAGATGATCTTTAAGGTCTCTTCCAATCCAAAGCATTCTGTCATCCTATAAACATGTCTGTGTGAACTTCTCCCACTCCCAGGTCTATGTGAACGATAGCTGGCACCTCAGGGGAGGGGATGACCTCTAGAAACACCTGCAGGCTGAGTATGAGGAATCCAACCGCTCAGGGCTTTCTAAGGTGCGCTAACGCAAAGTGCAGCATCTGCTGAGATGAGCGCGGGGTGAGCGGGACAGTCGAATCTGGTCAAATGCTGAAACCCTGTCGGCTGCTGTAGGTTGGCTGGAATGCCTGTTGCGTCACCGGGATGCTTTGAGCAGAAGGATTTCTGGCTGCCCTGGGAGCTGTGCGAGGAGCCAGCTGAACAGCAGGATCGAGCAATAGTCCCCACCCTTTCCTACTGACTGGGAGGAACAGAAGGGAACAAAGCTATTTGCAAGTACCGAAAAAAAAATAAAAATCCTTCCGATCTCTGTCTTTCACTCTTCCCCCTTCATTAGGAGATTTTCCTCCCTCCCGGAGCCAGCAGACATCTCAGCACTGAGCAGCCCCCAAATTTCGGCACCTTCCCTTGTTTCTCTTTATCGTTTAAATGCCGGTCCGCAGGCGCCAATGAAGATGGTTGTTTATAACTGCCTTTTGTTCCTCTGTTTACAGCTTCCCTTCCAGGCTCCAGGGATGGCTGACGTCAGGGTGCTCCATTTGGGCTCCTCGTACTTTTATCTGGTGTTAATGCCTTCCATGAGCGGCAGGAATGCGGAGTGCACAGGGACGGGGGCCCGAGGAGGGCAGGAGGGAGGCAGGCAGCGCTCCGTCGGGCACAGAGCGATGCTGCCCTCCCTGCCAGGCACCAATTGGTTTGCTGGGGAGCACCATGGTCATTTATGGCCTTGCGAGGGGAGGGCCTGCCCACTGGCACCCCGTCCGTCTGTCCAGGCAGCTGGCACCGCCGTTCGTGGCACCACGAGCTGCTCGCTGAGCTATTTTTAAGATGCCTGGGCTGCATCCCAAGTATAGTGTGCTCTATTCCTGGTGCAAAACGATCTTCCTGGGTGGAGGGTGCAGAGATTTTTTCATATGAAACACATGGGTTTGGAGGCAGGGAGAGAAAGAAACAGCTGGGCACGACTGGAAGAGAGGGACAAGAAAAAGCAGGGAGAGCTGGTGGCCATGAAGGTCTTGCCCAGAGGGAGAGATCTGTGCTTGCCGCTGTCCTTGGATGCTCGCTGCCAATGGTTTGCTCATAGATCAGGAATCAAAGAAGCCTGGGTTTGGTTTACAGCTGGGGTTTGCTGGGGACATTGAAGGGCTTTGCATTTGTTTGAAATTGGCTGCTGGGGAAGTTTGAGATTCCAAAACATTTGATGAGGCTGAAAGGGCTGAACAGTGGTGCTAAAAGCAGAGCTGTAAACTTGCTGGTTGATTTCACCAATTTTGGACCCGTTTCTTGCTCTAGATCAACTAGATCTCAAGAGCTGCAAAACACCATTTCTTCACCAGGGCTTAAAGAAGCTTCAAAAAAGAACTCACCAAAAGGAGTTTTTTGTTTACTACATGGCTCCTAGTGAAACCAAGAGGCCCAGAATAGTGCTGCAGGCTCCATTATAGTGAAGATATCACATTCCTGGGGCAGCAAAAGGAAAGCTCTGCTCCCACCTCCAGGTGCTGGAGCAGATGGACTAGGGTTGGCCAGGCAAGAACCTATTTTACAGGCAGAAACTGATGTGCAGGGCAATGGATTGACTCCTCGTGGCTGTGGGTTTTGCCAGTGCAACGTCAGAAACTGGAGGTCTGAAGTGTTTCCTTCTTCCTGGGCTGTTGGTGACACAAAGGCTACAGAGAAGACAGAAAAGGATGTAAAAGACTTTTCTTTACAGCTCAGGAAGAATTTGCCATTCTTAATTTTTCATCTGCCCTGTAAGGACCCTCTCTGCAATGACAATTGGCATAAAAAGTGCCAGGATGTGACACTAATCGTGGTGTTAATTCAAGTCTGTTCTTTGAAACCTACTGTTCTCTTACCTCCACTTACTTGTTCACCAGGAACAGCTTTTTCTCAACCATGAATTTAAAGTGGAAATATTTGGCATTTCCAAAGCCCATCACAAGACTGAGAGTTTGTTTGGTTTTGGTTGGGTTTTTTTGGGTGTTTTTTTGTGATGTTCTTTTTGAGGAATATTTAGGTGTTTTGAAACTGGATGAAATGTTTCTGACTTATGTTCTCACCTAGAGTTAGGCACTCATGCCCAAATGGGGTCCTTCAGGGAGAGAGCATTTTAAGGACTGTTCCTCAGGGAGGTCTCCATTCCCAACAAACTGGCCTATGCTAAGCTGGGCAGTGCTGCAACTGGATTTCTCTTGCTGCAACCAGCTGGGGCAGTTCTCTTCCATGGGCAGGTGCTGTGCATGGTGCCACAGCACTTTCAGCCTTTGAGACTTTGTTAATTCCTTTTGCAGCTGGGAGAAATGGAGCAACTGAGTGCAAGTGAAGCCGCAGAGCCATGTGCTTTATTTTGTTGAATAAAGGATCATATTGACTGTAGTGGAGAGCCTGAAATTTGTCACAGTGCTTGCCCAGGCTGCTCACCCACTGTTGCAGCTTTGGCTGGTTTTTTGCTCCATTTCCACCATCCCCTGCAGGACCCAGTTTCCATTCAGGAAGACAGTTTAACCCTTGGAGAAGAGGTGCTGATTCTCCCTTCTTTTGCCCTTCCCACAATGACATAAGTGGGTGTAAGATACCACCGTGTCAGAAGTGAGACCAGTTGCTTCAGGCTGTTCCCCTTTCAACCTGGCTTTCTACCAAATCACCAATCCTAGATCTAGTCAGGGATCTCAATTTTCCCACCCTTCGCCTCCCCTCCAAGCCAGTAGTGGGTCTCTGAAAGGCAGTGAAAGAGATGAGAAATGGCTTTGCAAGGATGTCCAGCTGAGCCGCCGCTTGTCACGGCCAAAGGCGCAGGGCTGTGTTTGCAGATGCACCGCTCTGTTTGTCCCGTTGCCTGGTGGCCGTGGTGATCTGTTTATCCTCTTCCTGAGCTGTAGGAACTGCTGTTCCCTCGTGCTGCAAAGTTCAGGTGAGGTGTTGGAGTTTACTGGCTATAAAAAGTGATGGCCTAGCTGCTGTGCTGACCACTCTGCAGGAGTGGCTTTGCAGCCTGGGCTGCAGAGCCTGCACAGGGAGGGTGGGTGTTGCAGGGTTGGCCCTCCATCCAAGCAGCAAGATGCTCCTGGGCAGTGTCCATGCCAGAATCATTTAGCCTGAAGAAGAGGAGGCTTAAGGGGGACCTTCTCACTCTCTCCAACTCCCTGACAGGAGCGGGGAGCAGGTGGGGATCGGGCTCTGCACCCAGGGAACAAGGGACAGGACAAGAGGAAATGGTCTCAAGCTGCACCAGGACAGGTTGAGGCTGGACATCAGGAAGAATTTCTTCACTGAAAGGATTGTTAAGCATTGGAATGGGCTGCCCATTCCCATGGTGGAATTCCCATTCCTGGAGGATGGATGTGGTACTCAGTACTCTGGTCTGGTTGACAAGGTGGTGATTGGTCAAAGATTTGACTTGATGGTCTTTGAGGTCTTTTCCAATCTAAGTGATTTTATCGTCTCTGCCTGTACAGGAGCTTGCTGCTGACACACTTCTCACTGAGTTATCCATGCATATGGATGATGTGTGTGTGGACCCCTGCTTATGGGCAGGGAACAGTCTCCTGCTGAACATGTAGAGGAAATGGCCATGTGGGACCAGAGGCCACCCAGCTGCTCTCCAAGGATGCAAGGAGAGCAAGAGGAACCAGCCTGGTGTGCTGGATTTCTCTCACAGGAAGGTGCTGTTGGTAGATGCTTACCAACAACCATGCCCCTCTCTGGATGTGTTGGCTGTGCTGGGAACCCCACACATGACCCTTGGTGGGGCTCACATGAGAGAGGACTCTGCAAGGCCACTGGCCTTTCCTATACACTTGGAGAAATGTGTGTGCCTCTGGCTTCTTTTTAGCCCATCATCAGCAATGGAAGCAGCTGGTTGTGCTGGTCCGTATGTTGCCTTCTTCTCCCCTTCCCCGAGAGTGGTGCTGTTTGTGTGGGGCAGAGCACACAAGATCCATACTGGAGGAGGCTGTGAGAGCCTTCCTGCCTGACTCCAGCACTGCACAGTGACGTCGGCGCCGCAGGAAGGAACAGCGAGTTCCTGAGGGGACATTCCTCCCATAGCTGAGTGGGGCCCCCGTGCCCCCTCCCTTCTGCGGTCCCCCCGTACATGAGCCTGTCTCCAGAGGCTGTTATTGAAAGCCATTTCCATGGCACCTTTCCAGACCCCTATTCCTTTTCACACGCCAGGGTGGAAGCAAACCCCCCTCCCTGCCCCGGAGCCTTCATCCAGAGGCTTCTCGCAGCGGCTGTACTTTTCCAGCATGTGCAGAGCAATGCTGTGTCTGTCTGCCAGGCAGGACAGAGCCCCATGGCTTCCTTAAGGACTCCTGGAAAGCAGGAGGGATGCATATCATACTGCTTGAAAACAGGCTCCCCACAAGTAAAAGCATCCATGTCCTTGTGCCTACACCTCTTTCTGCTCCTTCTTTGATGATTAAGGTTTAGTGAGTGTCCAGAGATTACTTTTATAGAAGTTACTTAAAAGGTCTGTTGCTCACAGCATTTTGCTCAGTTTTCTGCCTGCAAATATTCTCCTTTTTGCAACATTTATTTAATTTGCATTACAAGATTGCAAATGATTTTTTTTTTGGCCAGCAGTACTTCAGCAGCTGTAGGAAAGTTGGAGAAGGGACAGTGTGATTACTCCTGCCCCATCTGCGTTCTGGGGCCAGGTTTGGTTCTGCCAGCTCAGTGCAGCACCAGAGTGATGAGCCTGGATCTGGGTGTTTCTGCCCTAGATAGCCACAGCACAGAGCTGTCTCAGGGATTTTTACCCACACAACACACACCAGATCCCTCTGAAATGTACTGCTTGAGGCTGAAACTGAAAGTTCGGAGAGAATTAGTCACTCCTGTACCCTAGTAACGTTGGCAAAAACCCGCTTCAAACACGGCTCAGGCGAGTGTTTTGCAATCCCAGCAGCAGCCCTGCGCTTCTCCTGACGCACAGGGAGCTGGAGGGGGGGCACCTCAGCCCTTTCCCCCTGCCCCATGCACCCTACAATGCTTTGTGAAATGGCAAATAAAGCCCTGAACGCTTTGGGTGATATCCCTGCAGGGTGTCAGATCCACGGACCCGCACTGGGAATGTTCTCCACGTGTGGTGTTGCCAGCATCAGAGAATCACAGGATCTTTTAGGCTGGAAAAGACCTTCAAGATCATCAAGTCCAAACTGTGACCATCTTGTCAACTAGACCAGAGCACTGAGTGCCATGTCCAGTTGTTTCTTTAACACCTCCAGGGATGGTGACTCCAACTGCCTCCCTGGACAGCTCCCTCCAAAGTTTAACAACCTTTTCTGTGGAGAAATTCCTCCTGATGTCCAACTTGAACCTCTCCTGGCACAGGTTGAAGCCATTTTCTATTGTCCTGTCACTTGTTTCTTGGGAGAAGAGGCTGATCTCCCTCCTTGCTTATAACCTTCTTATCCCAACCTCAGCTTGCAGGGTGTGAAAATTCACTATTCTCAGGAAGGTTTTGAGTTGAGCTCCAGCTCTTTTGGGACAGTCATTGGCAACAGCCTTCCCTGAAAAGTTTTAGTCTCTTTGAAAAGTGGAGCTGCCGCTTTGCTTCTCCCCTGCTGGCCTCTCTGCATGGTGCTGGGGGTGTGAGGAGGGGACTGTGGGGCAGCGGCAGCCTCAGCTCTCCCTGCAGTGCTGCAGGGCTGGTTTGACTTGTTCCAGATTCTCAGGGTTCACGTCAGCGCTGGCAATGAGAACTGTGCTGTGCTTAACCACCACAAAACATAGCAACAGCACAGCAGCTCTGGCACCCATGCAAAGAGAAAAAAAAAATAAAAAAATCAATGTGAAACAAAACCAGACAGGTTTTTCAGGCTTGCCCAGGCTTCACAGCACAGAAAAAGGCAAAGCTTCCAGGAAATGGATGTGGGCCCATGAGATTACTATGGATGCTCTGAAAACTTCCACCCCTTTCAACAGGGAGCATTTCAGGCAGTGCTGCTCTGGTCTGGGCAGTCAGGGAACCTCCCTGGCCCAGCTGTCCCCTGAAACCGGCTGTGCAGGCAGGGCAGGAGCCTTAGTGCTGCCTGTCCTGCTCTGCCTCCTGTGCTGTCGGCTCAGCTCTGGCCTTCCATTCACTGTATTTGGGGACAGCTTGGAGCCTCTGGTCACAGATGTGCAAATCATCTGCTATTCCCCTCAAGCCTTCACAGGATCAAAGGGAGAAGTAAGGGAGTGAGTTACTGTCCCTGGAGAAGGTCATAGAATCATAGATCCCATTATAGAATCATAGAATCCATTATAGAATCATAGAGAATGGCTTGGGTTAGAAGGGACCTTAAAGATCATCTTTTTCCAACTCCCTGCCATGGGCAGGGATACCTCCCACTAGACTGGGTTGCTCAGAGATACATCCAACCTGGCCTTGAAGACTTCCACTTGGACCTTGAATCCAGAGGGCTTCTGAGTCCTGGGATATATTTCAGAAGGGCAGCAAGGTTGCAGGGAGCTCCAGGGAAATGTGAGCTCATATCTGTGTCATATCTGCTGCCTCTCTCTGTAGTATGCCTGACTAGTCTCCTGTGTTTGGCCATCCTGAACTGTGGGAGCTCAAGAGGGGACTCTGACCCGCTAAAAGACAAGTCCTTGTGTGAGTACATACCACGTCCCTAAATCCCAGCCCCACAGCCTTCCTGGGAAGGACATTGCTGTGCACCTCATGCTAGTCCCTGCCACCCTAGAGGTATCAATGTTCCTTCCAGTGCATAGCAACTGGGATCAGAGGTGCAGGAGAAGTCCCAGGCTACACGCAGATTTGGCAGAGCAAAGCTGGTCATCTTCTGTACAACCTTCTTTTAGATGGAACCTGAAAAGCATTTTAGGTGGCCGAGAAAACTGGGAGATGGGAGAGTGGATGCAGATGGGCGTCAGGAAAGGCAGCCTTCACACTGGATCATATCCTCTGCCCAGATCAGTGTCCTGCCTCTGATGTGGATGGAAACAACTTGGCTGACACAGCCAGGGAGGGAAGGGAGGTAGAGGCAGTCCAGCTAAATGCGTCTGACTGGTCCAAGACTGACCAGCTGATGCTATGCAGCAGGAGCTGAGGTTAATGCTATCATAACTTCAGATGTTGGTAATAGAAAAAAACCCAGACAGTCCTTTAAAATTTGCTTGCACAATGGTGCTCCCTTGACCCTTTTGGCCGTATATTCTCAGACTCACTGAGTGCTGCAGACACAGCAAGTCCTTTCATTGCTTCTCAGCTGACCTGCCATTTATAGCCTCCCCCTCTGGCTGCCGGGTCTCCTATTTTGAAGCAGTGCAAAGGAGTAGGATGGATCAGCTTTCCTTTTCTGCCTCCTCCCACATACCTTGGTCATGCTACCTCCAGCACTTCCCCTTCCCACACTAAATAAGCTCTTGGCAGGGTAAGTGCTGCCCACGGTGCTAATTTTATTTGCTGCTTGGTCCTTTTTTCTGGACTTTACTGGCATTTGCTGGGTAAAGCAAGGCATTTTCTCAGCCCCGGGAGAGGTTTGTCCCAGCTGTGCTGTTTCTGTGTCATTTTTGTCACTGAAGGGCTCTGCTCTGTGTGGCCTTGGAGCTGTGTGTTCCCAGGACTCAAGAAATGTATGCTTGGATAACTCAAGGCCTTCACAGTGGAAACCTAGATTGCAATCCAGACTGCAGAGAGAACTAGGGAGGAGAAAAGCAGGTTGTGACTCGCTGACCTTGCACCTCCAGAGCCACGGTGGGACATTAACAGGCCATTTGGAGCCTATGGAGGAAATAAAATAAACCCAGGTGCCTCTTTTCAACCAAAATTCTGCCACTTGGGAGAGAAACCTCTGCTGTGCCCATGAGAATGGCCTGCCTGGGAAGCCCAGCAGTGCCAGCCCAGAAAGGACCTGCTGAGTGACCAGCAGATGTGGCTGGTTTGTCAGTAAACACATCCCCACTCTGCGAGATCTTGCGTCAGCAGTGACCACCACAGAGGTGTGACGATTTCAGTGATCTCAGGCTCTTATTCACACAGGAGTCACATCTACTGTAGAACCTGCTGTGCTTTATCAAGGAGGTGAGTCTCCACCATCTTTACACAAAGAGGCGACTGAGTCATGACCTGTTAAAAATCATCCGGAAAGTCAACAAAAGAGAGAGAGGGATAAGAAAGAAATGGTGCTCAGGTCCCTTAAGTACCTCTGCCAGGTCCCAGGCACCAAATGCCAGTGCTTTTTTCAGTTTCCAACTCACTTTGAAATATCCCTTAGCACATTTTCCACCATTTATTTTCATTTGTAATGAGAGTCCACTAAATCCTATGACTTATGGGAGTGATGGAGTGACTCACGATAAGTCAAAGCAGAAGTTGCTCTCAGACACCTGACACATCTGGACTTCCAGCCCCACATCAAACTGTTGCTGACACTTCTCTGTGTTGCTCTGAAACCCGCAGCACTACCCTACTCTTACACGGCATTAAGAGATGTATCAGCAGTAGTAAACAACTTCAAGGTGTGATGAGAAAGTGTAATACCTGGTTTTCAGTCTGGTAGAAAGGCAGATGAGAACCCAACTAAATGTGATTTGACTTGTGGTTTCTCATCTCCTGCCTTAGGCTGTTGTATGGTGCTGCTGTCACTGTCACACCACTGTTCATCCCAGATAGCTGAAGCCACCTAAGCCACCCACAGAGACACAATCCACTTTCAGAGAGATTTATCTTGTCTAGTTTCACTGTCACATTAACCAGAAGAGTTTTTTTTTTAGTTTGCTTCTCATATGACAACCTCTAAAATAGCTGTGGCAAAATGAGTAAATAAATAACCGCTAGGAGTTTAAATAAGGCTGCCTTGCTCTTTGTGTTTTCTGGAAGGATTTTTTTTTCCTACATTGAAATATTTTTTCCAGGCTGAATTTGAGGAACTGGGACATTCATCTGTGATTCCTGGATATTGTGAGGCCAGAACAGTGTTTACCTGAATGGGCTGTGGGCAGCAGGGAGCTGGCACAGAGAGGTTTGTTGTGGAGGAAGGAGCAGGATGAATGGGTCAGAGTTGCATCTCTCACTATGGACAGACCACAGAGAGTGCATAGGGTAATGCATGTATGCTTGTTTGCATCCACTGAACATAAAAAAGTGTTTATTTCACAGGCCAGAAATGGGCATGTCCAGCCTTGAATAAGCTCTAGGGTGAAAAGCGCCACAGAAACATCATGCTGTCATGCTCAGCCCAGTAAAACTTGGCACTGTGGTTGGGAGATGTTGAGTACCTCTCTATTGACCGTGTCTGTAATTCCAGCGTGTTCCGTGTGTCTGTGTGCCCTCTGCTGGGCTGCGCTAGGAGTCGGGATGCCTCCTTTCAGCCGTGGCTTGGGCAGTCTCAGGGACAAAGCCCTGGGTCCAGCGTGAGGAACTGCCAGTGGTATCATTTCATGTGGCCTTGCAGCCACATGGGTTCTTTGTTGTTTTTTCTTTTGGTCTTCCGTGCTCTTCTCAGATGATATTTAGGTATGTGTTGATGTATGACCTGCCAGAGGTGTCTCAGAAATCTGCAGTGGCCTCAGCAAGGATGTCCGTGCCCTCCCTGCCCACTCTTGTCCTAGGGAAGATTGTTTGCAGAAGGCAGCAGTGGAAGGTGAAGGGATGTCTGCATGGTATCACCTCCCTTCCCTCCTCCTGCAGGGTCTGTGGTTACTCCAGAGAGCTTCCCCATGTTGAAATCTTCTCCCAAGTTTTTAACATCTTGCAAAATAGTGTAACGACATGAAAGTGTTCTGCTTTGTCTGGGGAGGACCCTGGACTAGCTCACTGGAAGGATGTCATCCTTCTTCGGCTGTTTCTGGCTGCCTTAACAACATTTTTGTACATCCTTCACATCATTTTTGTACATCCGTGCATCTGGAGTGTAATTATTCGCTTCCAGAGGTTAACAGTGAGGTACCGGCAGGGCTGTGGGTGTGCAGAGGATCATCAGCAGACTCCACAAGCCCCTTCCCACGAGCTCAAACGAGACAGAACCTCCTTCACTCGACTGACAGTGCTCGCTAGGATCGGTTTCGTGAAAACCCACCCGTGCAAACCCTCTCCCAGGTTAGCCTGGGACTCGCTCCTCCTGCCGGGGCAGGGCGGGCGGTCTGCAGGGAGCAGCTCCCCTCTAGCGGGGGATCCTCGCAGCGCCCGCGGCCGGAGCGGGTTCTCCGCTCCCGGACTGAGGAGGGGCTGGAAAACCGGGCGGAAAAGGACCCGGGGGTGCTGGTAACAGCGGCAGGACAGGAGCCCAGGTGTGCCCAGGTGGGCATGAAGGCAAATGACATCTTGGCTTGTATCGGTGATAGTGTGGCCAACAGGACCAGGGGAGGGATTGTCCCTCTGTGCTGGGCATTGCTGAGGGCACCTCCAGTGCTGTGTCCAGTTCTGGGACCCTCATGACAAGAAAAACATTGATGGGCTGGAGCGTGTCCAGGGAAGGGCTACGGAGCTGGGAAAGGGTCTGGAGCACAAGGAGTGGCTGAGGAAGCTGGGGAGGCTCAGCCTGGAGAGAGGCTCAGTGGGGACATTCTCACTGTCTCCAACTCCCTGACAGGAGCGGGGAGCAGGTGGGGATCGGGCTGTGCTCCCAGGGAACTAGGGACAGGAATAGAGGAAATGGCCTCAAGCTGTTGAGGAGAGGTTCATGTCAGATATCAGGAAGAATTTCTTCACAGAAAGGGCTGTCAGGCATTGAAACAGGCTGCCCAGAGAGGAGGTGAAGTCCCTATCCCCGGAGGTGTTCAAGGGATGGCTGGATGTGGCACTCAGTGCTCTGGTCTGGTTGACAAGGTGGTCAAATATTGGACTCAAGGGTCTTGGATGTCTTTTCCAAATGATTTTTGAATTTTCTAAATCATTCTGTGATTCTGTAAAGTCGAAGCAGAGACATGTAGTGCATATCTCTGCAGAGCCAGCACAAGGGGGTTCCATAACTGGTTAAATTGCCAGTAACAAGAACAACAGTAATGATGCAATTGAGCCATCCAGTTCTTACAACTGTGTTTTCAGAGCACTTTTAGCAATCCCTTTATTTTCTTAGCAGTAAGGGCCTATTTAATCCCCACAGCATCCTAGGAGAGAATTCAGTATTATCTCCTTTTTACAGAGAGAGAAAATGCTGGAAAAGTAGGGGAAGGACCTGGCCTGCTGAAGTCATCCAAGGTCAGGATTCAAGTGATGCTGGAGGGAACCTTGCTTGAATCAACTGTGCTAATCTGTCACATCACTCAGATGTTCTTCCCAGAGAGAACAAAGTTTCATCATTTTGCAAGTGGCCTTAACAGAGTTGTGCACTGAAAAATGTAAAGTGACTAAATGTAACTCTTTGCTCTTCGGCAGCATCTTCAGTGAGGAGAGGGAGGTACTCAGAGCATCCAAGGTTTGAGTAATCTCATAGAATCACAGAATGGTTTGGGTTGGAAGGGACCTTAAAGATCATCTCATTCCAACTCCCTGCCATAGGCAGGGACATTTGGCCTGACATTGTGGGATACAAACCCAGTCTGAGCACTTGGAAGTGTGTGTGGGGGTTGTACCAGGACAGACTTTGAGTGGCCATCATGGAAATATTATTTCTCTCCTTCATCAGGGACTGGGATCTCCAGTTTGGGGACCAAGGTTTGTGAAATTCTTTGAGATCTGCTGATGAAATTGCTGCAAAACCAGCTAAGCGTTATTGCTATTTCCTGCATTTATCAGAGTTCCAGAAAAGAAAATACATTTTTTTTGAGGATCACACTAGCAGAACCAAATATATCACTGCATTAAGGAGGGCCTGATCCTTATTGCCAGACACTGCTCCATCCAGGGTATCTTCTGCACCGGTGTGTCTGCACCTTTTCCAAGCATCTCTCCAGCAGTGCAAGGGGACAGGCAGCCTCGAGGGCTTCTCTAGAACCACCTGCCAGTGCACAGCCATCTGAGGACTGGCAACACAACTGCTCTGTGTGCTGGCAGGGGCTGGGCTGAGCAATCTCTCTAGTGCTCTGCCTGTGTACGGGCTTCTCTCATTTCTCTGTGTTCCATGTATTGAGTTTTTCTTCCAGGGCTCTGAGAGCAAGAGCTTTTGGGGTGAGAAGAGGAATGCAAAGGGCATGTTTTCATACTCACTGAAGTAATTCACTGCTCTGCTGCTGAAGGCATGTGGACTAATGTAACCTCTCTCTGGTGTCTGTGCCTAGACCAGTGCTTAGTGCTGGAGTTAAGGTTGACATCCTCTTACTGCTTCTGCAGATGAGAGGCCAATCTGACCCAGCCTTGACTGGACCTGCTACCCCTGCAGAAATGATCAAGGGTGTGTACATGGGGCTGGACTTCAAAGCACTGTATTTCTCCCCATTTCTTGCTGGGAAAACTGCACGATGGAGCTGTACTGGCTGACTGGTGATGCAGATGCTGCATCCCTAGAGCTGAAGTGTGAGAGTTTAAGGGAGCTAAAGCTTTCTTTGCTGAAGGGTTTTGGTTCCGGGCCAATAACACATGCTGAGGGTTAGCACTGCCTGACAGCTGCTTGGTGGTCTTGGCATGGAGTGAGTTGGTGAACCTGAGGTTGGTTCCCAGCAGAGACAGATGTTTGTGTTTTAAAGAAATCTTTGCTATGGTCATTGCTAGCCAGACTGCATGGAAGAATAAAAAAGCCTTTCTTCAGTTCAAGTTGGGTGCATTTTGGGTCCAAATCTCTTTGTGAAATCTGTGCTCTTTGTGAGATTGCAACTGTGGAAAAAAACATGGAAATTCAGCCTAATCTGGCCTCTGTCTAGAGCATGACACTAACGTAGGAACAGTTCAGGATTATGCAGTGGCTATGTCGGGCAATGTGATGCTCAATAACTCTTCCTGCTCAAGACACTGTCAAACATTACAGGCCAATTTAAAACACCAACCATGCAGCCCTCCCCAGGTGGTGTTATCCCTCCTTTATGGGTATAAGCTGCATGGGGAGATTAAAGTGATTTGACAACAGCAGCCCAAGAAAACAGGCAATCTCTGTCACACCATCTTCCGACCCCCTGTGCTGCACCGGCAGCTGAGGCAATGTCTCCTGAGAGCCCTGTCCCAGAGGGGGTGGGCAGTGATCAGTGGGAATGAAATGGGAAGGAGCCACACAACTCCCCTGTGTCCCACTCTCAGGGTTTTTATCTCTGCCCCTCAGAGCACAGGTCTCAGCCTCCCTTCAGCCTCCTCTAAGTGCCAGTGAGTGTCAGGCTGAGTGACACAATGTGACTCAGGACAGCTTAGTGGCTGCCACAGCAGCAATGGGAGAAGATGGACATAAAAGGAGGCTGCTCTGATCAGATGGGAAGTTCTTGCCAGGAGGACAAGAACCAGGTGCAGAAAAAAAAGGCAGGTTTTGTACAACATCTGACTCCAGGGCCCCCTCCATGGCAGGAGGCAATTCTGCATGTGCTGCCTCTGCAGTCAGGTTCCCACTGCACCTGCTCAGGTGGAAGCAACTTCCCTGTTATTACAGGGCTGGGAAAGCTGCTCTGTGTGCTACTCACCCTCCTCAGGAATGTGAGTGTGTCTAAGTGTTTTCTGGGAACAAACAGAGCAAGATGTCTCCTCCCTTTGGCTTTGAGGCAGTATAAGACCAGCTGGTGTTCCCGAGGGCTAAGCTCCTGTCCTGCCACTGGTCCTGACTTGCTCAGGATGCACTGAGAACACTCAGCAGTTCTTCATTGTGCTGCTGTTATTACTCATGGAATCATGGAATATTCCAAGTTGGAAGGGACCCACAAAGATCACCAAAATCCAGCTAATGGCCTAGCACAGGACACCCCAACAATGCCAACATGTGCCTGAGAGTGTTGTCCAAATGCTTCTTGAGCTCTGTAGGTTTGAGGCTGTGACCGCTGCCCTGGAGAGCCTGTTCGGTGCCCAACCTCCCTCTGGATGCAGAACCTTGTCCTAATATTCAGCCTTTTTCCTGACACAGCTCCAGCTGTTTCCTTGGGTCCTGGTCACAGAGAGCAGAGATGGGAGCAGCCCCTCCACTGCCCCTCATAAGGAAGCTACAGACCCCAAGGAGGTCCTCCCTCAGTCTCCTTCAGCTGCACTGAATTGAGATGGTTGTTACAGGGTTATTATTAGAAACCCAAGTCACACTAATGACTCTAAACCTGGAAATGAGGTGACAATAAACTTCTGCTTGTGAGGACAGCACCAACAACTCAGGAGGCTGCTTTGAAGGTTGCTCCAGTATGAGAGGCTTTGTCACATCGGTCTCACCTAAGGGAGGAGATAAAAAAACGCATTAGCAGCCAGATAAGGAGTATCCACATGTCACTGTCACTCCCTTGTTCATCCTCAAGCGGGACATGCCTTCCTGAGACGGGCTCCCAACCCGTAACCCTGGTGCCTGATACGGGCATTGGGATGGCAGCAGTGCACCTGCAAAAGCAACACCGCTGCTTTTCTCCTGGACTCAGCCCATTCCCAGGCTCGAAGCAGCAACACACTTGTCTGCACATCATGTTCCTATTATTTCGTCTATGGTTTTCAGGGCAGGATGTGTCTTCATTTCTATTTAAGCAATTCAGAGCTGCTGCTATCCACTAACGATGATATGGATGCAGTAGTGGAAGAAGAAATCAGCACTGGGACAAAGAGTGGCCCCTCCACCCCTAGTTTTCCTTCTTTCTGTTATTCCTGGAAGTGGCTGGGCTGCTGTGGCAGTAGACACACACAAGAACGTCAACCCTTCTGTTTTGCTCTTTTCCTTCCTCTGAAATCCACGTCAGCCCCGAGCAACCTGCTGCCTCCTGCCCGTGGTCTGTCACTCGACATATCCCGACAGGTGACACTGTCCCCGGGGCTGGCGCGGGCACAGTGCGAGCACAGGGAGGGGACCAGGCGCCTTTGGGCTTGGTGGGGGCGCGGCCGCAGCCCCGGGCGGGCGGAGGGTCAGCCCGGGCGGGATGGCACGGCAGGGTGGGCGCCTCGTCCTGAGGCTGCCCTGGGTGCCGACCGCTGCCCACCCCATCAGTATCGATCAGCACTGATCAGTGCCGNGCCGAGCCGAATCCGGGTTGAGCCGAGCTGAGCCACGCCAGGGCAAAGCACAGCCGCCCCCTATCCGTGCCGAGCCGAGCCGAACCCGGGTCCAGCCCAGTCGAGCCCGATCCGATCCAAGCCCACTCAAGGCCAAACTCGACCTCAGCCAAGCCAAACCCGAGCCAAGTCCAGTGGAGGACAGCCCGGGCCGAGGCGTGCCAAGCCTATCAGAGCCGTGCCCGTGCCGAGCCGTGCGCCCCGCTCCGCCCGGTTGGCTGTGGCCGTGCGGGGCGGGGCGGGGCGGCAGCTTCGAATCCCGGCGGGACTGCGGTGCTGCCCGGCCGAGTCCCACCGACCCACCGACCCGCACCCACCCCCTCCGCCCCCCCATGGGCCACGCCGCGT